>JAWWEV010000115.1:23110988-23122904 GCA_035583235.1 Hafferia zeledoni | reverse complement strand
ACTGGAGTTGGACCAAGGGTTGGACTTGATGATCTCTGAGGTCTTTTCCAACCCAATCGATTCTATGATTCTATGAACAAGCAACAGGACAAGAGGAAATGGCCTCAAGCTGCACCAGTGGAAGTTCAGGTTGGACATCAGGAAGAATTTCTTCACAAAAAAGGTGGTTAAGCATTGGAACAGGCTCCCCAGGGAGGTGGTGAAGTCCCTATCCCTGAAAGGGTTCAAGAAATGACTGGACGTGGCACTTTGTGCTATGGTTTAGATGACATGGTGATGTTCAGTTAAAGGTTGCACTTGACCATCTTGGACGTCTCTTCCAGCCTTAATGATGCTATAAGTCTTTGTTTCTATGCCTTCACTTGGAGTATTGGCTTTCAAAAATCCGGAAAAACCTGGAAAAAGAAATTGATGCAAAGAACACCTCTAGGGGTGGTCATCAGGGGAATTGAAATACTATTTTACAAGAGGTACTGAAAGATCTAGCAAGGTAACATCTGAAAGTATATGAAAAAATTCAATTAAAATTAAATTCCCCCATTAAAAAATTACATCACCGATGCCAACAACAGAAAGGGTTAGGAGTCACATGGCGCCAGATCAGATAAGCATAGATTGCCCAAACTTTTGAGGTTGGAAAATTAATGCATTTTTAACAGTAGGAGCTGTGAGGTTCATTAGCTGTGTCTGCAGTGCCAGGACATGGGAACCCTTGCTAACATGGAGGTTGATCCAGGAGGGAGTTGTCAGCATCAGCACTTCCAGCCTGGTGTTCTTGCTTTGGTGGTGCTATTCAGGCCTGCTAATTTCTGAAATTGTGTCATGATAACTGTAAAAACAGTGTCCCTGAATTAGTGTGCCTTGCACTCTGGTGAGGATAGAAAGTAACGCTGCGAGAAGCTGAAGGTGTGTGCGCCTTGTAGGTGTATGTACATCCTGCACTGTGTGCATCCTGTAGCTGTGTGTACACCCTGTAGCTGTGTGTACACCCTGTAGCTGTGTGTGGGCACTCTAGTGTACACCCTGTAGCCTTGTGCACACCCTCTAGCTGTGTGTAGGCACTGTAGTGTGCACACCTTGTAGCTGTGTGCGCACCCTGTAGGTACATGTACACCCTGTAGGTGTATGTACACCCTGCAGTGTGTGCACCCTGTAGCTGTGTGTAGGCACTCTAGTGTACACCCTGTAGCTGTATGCACATCACGTAGGTGTATGTAGGGCAGTTAAATGCCACCCTGACACCCGATCCCGTTAGATCTTGGAAGCTCAGAAGGGTCAGCCGCGGCTAGTACTTGGATGGGAATCTCCTGGGAATACCGGGTGCTGTAGGTTCTATTCCCGAGGACTTCACTGTCACTGTCCAAGCTCGCTTGGCTGTGGCAGATGAACCTTAGGAGTTAAACGGTGGGGCCAGTTCTGCGCACGCTGTGCCTCACCTAAAAAATCCACTGTGCAGGCTCGAAGGACACACCCACGTGTAGAGCCCTTCCCAAATCTTTGTTTGTGAAGCCGAGCCATACATACATACAAGTGTACGTACATCCTGTAGTGTGTGCACCCAGTAGCTGTGTGCACACCCTCTAGCTGTGTGTAGGCACTGTAGTGTGCACACCTTGTAGCTGTGTGTGCACTTGTAGGTACATGCACCCTGTAGCTGTGTGCACCCTGTAAGTGTGCGCACCCTTTAGCTATGCATACACCCCATGGCCGTGCATACACCCCATGGCCGTGCATACACCCCATGGCCGTGCATACACCCCGTAGCTGTGCATACACCCCATGGCCATGCATACACCCTGTAGCTGTGCATACATCCCGAAGCAGTGTCCGCACCCTTTAGATGTGCATATACCCCCAGCTATCTGCACACGCTTCCCTCCATGCGCGCCGGGTTTGGCGGGCAGGGTTGCGGTGCCGCCCGGCGGCCGGGACCAGGCGCGCAGGGCCGGGGAGCTCCGCCCCACTCCCGCCCTGCTCGGCCGGGCGGTGCAGCCCACAAAGGGGCCGGGCGGGAGCGGCGCGGGCCGCCCGTGCTGGGGAGCGGCGGGAGCGGCCGGCGCGGGGTCAGCACCTCGGCCCGCCCCGCCCCGCCCGAGGTCGCGGCTGCCGCTCCTCTCCTTCCCTCCGCGGCGGCGCAGCCCTCCCCAGGTAAGCGGGGAGCGGTCCCTCCTCTACTACCCTCGGTGCTGGGTCGGTAGAACTGCCGCGGTCCGGTCCCCGCCCTCTGTGGCCGGAGGGTCTCGCCAGGTACGGGCCGTGCTGAGCCCTCGGACCCGGGACCTACGCGGCCGGGCAGGCTCTCCTTGCCTCTCCTGCCCTGCCGGCAGTGCTGGCGGTGCGCGGCCGCCTCCGAGCGCGGGTTCTGGGGCCGCAGTGCCCGGTGCGGCTGTCCCGCTGCCCGCCCGTCCTCCGGGGAAACCTCTCCCGTCCTCTCTGCCCGCAGGGAGGCGGCCGACGGGAGCTGCTCCTGCGCCGATGCTGCTGCCGGCCTGGGAACTCTGCCTCTACGGGCTCCTCACCGTGGGATCCCACCTCTACGCCTTCTATGAAGCGCACCAAGTGTCTCGAAGTAAGTGTGGGACGTGGGCGAGCTCGCTCCGGCGGTGCTTTCTACCCGTGAGTTCTCTCTCAGTTAGCTTCTACTTTGTTCCTCTGCGAGGAGTGCCTGTGCTCTTCCCACTAGGCAGGTGCCACCTGAGCGGAGAGCTTTGTCCCGCCCTTGAGTGCTAGGAATGCCCATGGCAATGGTGTCCTGGCACCTGCCAGGGGAAAGAGAGGGAGACCTCTCAAGTTTAGCTACTCAGATGAGGAAAGTCCAGGTAAGTTGAGTTTGAATTGTCTTGTTTTTGCTGGCTAGTTACCTGCAGCCTCTTAGAGGTGGGTGGTTAAGAAGCAGCTGCGCCTTCTGATGGTGCTTGCTGGGGTCTAAACCTGGGTAAGCCCCAGGGTAGGTTGATGTTCCTGTGCTGGATTCTGGGCTCGGAGCAATGCTTGGGTTGTCTGTGCAGCCTTGCAGTCAGTTTGTTTCCACACACCTGCTTGTACCTTGTATGATCTCTTCATTGCCGCTATGGCGACTTGGTTTGGAGTCAGTGGAGCTGTGTAGTGCAGAGCAGGAGTGGAGTTTTAAGTGATTTAAGTACAATTTGTAGATGAAAAGAAGCAGTGTTCTAGCACGTTGGTATTCTAATGAAAATAAAGATGGTATTATAAAAGTATAACAAGCTAGAGAGGTTCGTTAGGGAAATATGTATTGCATCTTGTTAGGCTTTAGTCAGCAAGGTGTTCTACATTAATGACCCCAGCTTCTCTCAAAAGAGCTCAAGGGAAGAACAGGAGTTCCAGAAAGGCACTTGCAGAGCAGTGGAGGAAGTGCTTGGTAACTGGGTATAGGGCTGTCCACCCCTGAGTACAATAAGAGGTGGCAAATGTGATGGCAGTGGCTTCTGGAGGTGTCATTTCTTGAGTTTCTTTCCCCTGCCTTGGCTGTACTGGTCACTCTGAGGTCTGTATGTCGCTTCCACTCGGGTGGGAGAAACCAGGCAGTTCTGAAAATGAGCAATTGAGGATTGGTGCTAGTCTTACCTGATAAAAGGTGGGTCATGGTCTGCTGCTGTCCCTGGTGCAAGCGGGAATCAAAACACAGGTTCTGGGAAATTGCTTTGCCATTGCTGTGGGGCAGAGCTGTGGCCTGGTTGGGCAGCTCACCTGGTGAGCAGTGACAGAGTGACATGCTCTTCCCTGGATCCAGGTATTCTGGTTGGTGGAGTCAACTTGGGAATGTGTTGTTCTTGAGCAGCAGAGGACCTATCCCTGACTGTCTCTGCTCTGTGTGCTTAACAAAGTTTTGCTCTTCCCTGCAGAGTATGAAGCTGTGATGGACAGAAGGTTTGGGCTGGACCCAGGGACTCTATTTCGGGGCCTCAAAAAGGTAGGAGGGATGACAGGTACCAGCATCTCTTATTTTGAGGTAATAATAACATTGTGTCTCCATACCTTTTGTGTGTCCAAGCTTCTGATTTCGCTTCAGAACAAAAAACCAACCAAACACACTCTCCACCCTCCTTGCTTGCATTTTTCAAAAGGATATGAGGTCAAAAGTAACTAATGCAACTAATATTGAGGATTACTTACAGAAGACCAGGAATGTGTCTGTGGAAGTGTTTTGGTTTAGACCAGCCATCACTGCTGTTAAGGGATCCTTGATATGTGCTTACAAGAAAGCTGTAAAGCCGTTGTTGAGATGAACTCCTGGTGAGGTTCTGTATCGGACACAGGGCTACCCTCATACCTAATTTAGATAAAAACCTCACATCACAGGAAACTCCAGTTGACCTGACTTCATCTGATTGTAACTAGGCTTTGCTGAAACAGGTAGTTAAATTTTTCTTTCAGCAAAATGTGTTTTCACTGGAGTTCTTGGTTTTTCAAGGCAGAGCAGAGTTGCACTCTGAATCCCTCAGGAGAGATGCTGCTTGTTCAGGTTCAGCACCAGGTGTGGGGCTTAGGAGTCACAACACTGTCTAAAGCTCTTTTTTTCCTGAACTTTGCACCATTAGAAGTACAAATGATGCTGTCTGAGTTCACTGCTGTATGCAATCCAACTGAATTGCTGAGATGATGTTCCTGAGATGCAGAGTTCTGTTGGGTAACACCCCTAGTGTATTACAGAGGTGTTTTCCCTTGTTCTGTAAGAACATATATTTATGGCCAGTTACACATAGTGACCAGTTCCCTTCATGCCACAGGATCCCATGGACTTTGAGTGGAGCTACTGGATTGAATGGGGAAGGGAACATATAATGTGGCTCCTGGCTGGTCACCTGCTGGTATCACAAGTGTCCAGGCTCTTGGTGGAGAAGGTATGTATGGATTTTCTTCAGAGCAGGATGCTTCTGTGGGTTTCAGTTTAGATGACTGCATGATTGTGGGAAATGATCTGTGTGGGGTGTCACATCTGTTAGTCTGGGGAAGGAAAGGAAGAAGTTATGTTTTCCCCCAAATTAGGAAGGCTCTGGATTTCACATGATGATATTACAGAAACACATTCACTTTCATCTTCACAGATACAGTAGGGTTTCTTTGAATTTTCAAATGTGTTCTTAACCTTGTTGACTGTGGTTGTCTCTACTGTAGACCCCATGTAGGACAGCACAGGTACTGAGTGCTTTTTTAATTTAGAAGTATTTAAACTAACAAATGTTAATTTTTCTTTTTCCGACAGTATAAACCATGGTGCTTGATGGTTTATGGAATGGTGGCCTGCTGGTTGTTACTGGGAATCAAGGGTTTTGCTGTCATTTTGTTGCATGCAGCTGTTTCGTTTGCTGTTGCTCAGTTTCAGCTGTCACTCCTGACATGGTTGTGCTCTCTTATCCTGCTGTCCACTTTACGCATACCAGCTGTGGAAGAAACAAAGGTAATGGGAGAAGGACTAATGAAGAGTCAAATTAGTTATTGTTGTGGTTGTCTGTAACAGCATCTACTTTTCACAGCAGCTGATGTAAGCAGGGGTTGGAAAAATCTTCAGCAGTAGGGCTGCAGTGACTCATGCTGGAGCTTCTTCAATTAGAAAAGTCATATCAGTCATGGTGTCCAGTGCATGGAGATAAAAATACGTCTTAATGTGTAAGTGATATTCAATAGAGCTGAAATATTATAATACTTTACTAATGCTCTGTTAAACACATTTCGTATTCTTTGGAGCTCTAATCATACCAATTTGAGGTGCTAGTTTTTAGGGTTGTACATGGAAGTCCTTCAGGAAGTCTGCCTGTACCTTCGTGGTGACTGGACTTCTTTAGGGAGGGAGACTGTTTCTCCAACACTTTGATTTGTATCAGATGAATTAGTGCTCACAACTGGTTGATGCAAGCTCACTTTTGCTCTTTGTCTAGTGGATATTTCTGTGTAGTACAGATTGTGGAAAAACTGCTGCTTGGTTGTGAGGAAATGTCCTTGTTGCATTTACTTGGACCAAGGGGACAAGCTGGATATCTGTTACAAAGCTTGTTGCCCGGATGTTTGGCAGAGGAGAGACAAGCATGAGGGGTCTCTTCATGAGAGTTTGTGCCTCGCCCTGAGGAGGAGAGGACCCCCTACAATACAAATGTAATCAGCCAAACTAAATTTGCTGATGTTTCCACGTTCTTTTGTAATGATACATTTTTGTTGTTGGAAACAAGTGTGACACCAAGTGTTGAAAACTCAAAGTTTCAGTAACATTTTTTCAGCCTTAAGCTTTTTCAGGAGAGACTGATTCTTTTCAGATCTAGCTTCAGCCCTAGCAGTCAGTTGTGCTGCCAGGTGTTTTGAGTACTGTGCTACTGTACCAAATCTGAGGGAGATAATGGCATTTCTGTAAGAAAAGCTCTCCTGCTGTCATGTTTCTGCAATCAAGTTGCCTCTTTATTCTGGCTGCAGTAGCTGCGGAGGGCTCTCTGCATCAACAGCCAGTGCTTGTTCATGTGTTTGGTGCTGCTCACTTAAGTGCTCATTCCAGCTGCTGTTGGCTTTAGTTGCTTCCTGCTGATGCTGACCCCAAAAGTTAGGCTCTGAGAGGATATTGCTGTTTTGCCATACAGAAAATACAGCATTTCACCATGATGATCTGACTTTGTTTTGTCTTGCAGAGAAAGTGGTACGACACTGAAAATGAGTATTATCTGCTGCTCTTCACTGTGTCTGTCCGCTGCCTCTTCTGCACTAGCTTCAGCCTGGAGTACTGCTGGCACAGACCTTCCCAGAAGTCGTTCCACTCATTCCCATGGATGCTGGCATATGTGTTTTATTATCCTACATTCCACAACGGACCCCTTATGAATTTTGATGAATTCAGTAAGCAGGTAACAGTGGTGGTTGTTTTTTGGTGTCTAAAGCTATCTACATAATTTTGAAATCATCACATAATATTGTAGGAATGTGACAATTTTGAGTGCATCATTGGGAATTTGGCAATGTCCTGGATATCAAATTTTAAGGAAAACTTTCTTTCCCAAGTTCTTCTACTTCACAGGATGTTTTTTTGTATAATATCAGATTGATCACTTCAATCAAGGGGCCTGTGACATGCTTTGTTACATTTGGAAAGTGTTCATAATTTTGGCATGCAGCAGCTGGACTGGATTATTTCTTCTCCATAAGGTGGAATAAAGTAATGTTTTTCAACATAAGCTTGCTAAAGACTCTGAAACAATTTTTACAGTCACAGAAAGCTGACTGTATTGAAAGTTCTTGAGGACTCCAGTTTCCCCTCATGGTGATGTGAAAACATGATGATTTACTTAGAGCACTTTGCTTCAACTAAGAAGTGTGTTAATGTGTAAGACCTACCAATCTTACCAAATGCTTTTCCTAGTCCTTTGCAGGCTGCTTTTCCAACCTGCTTCTGCACGGCAGCGGAAAACTCCATACTTTTGTTCTTTATTGCTTTCCATGCTTTCCTGCACACTTGAGTAAGTGCTACCATAATCTATGATATCAAAGCTATATAATTGCTATAGCCAAAATTATTTGATTAAAGTGGATTAGTGAACATCTCAAACCATAAAACTGCTATTTCAGTGTACGTATAAAAGCCTTAGGGGCTGCTTGCCTCTCTTTATATTTGGGAATTTTTTATTGAAGCCAAAGGAAATACTGGGCTTTATGAAAGTGAAAGCGTTCCCTTTTTTTTCTCGTTTATCTTCACTTGCTTTGGAAGATGCAAGGCTGATTGTTGTTATCCTGGGCTGGGTATGATAGGAAAAGTCTACATAGACTTGCATAGAAATGGGGGTAATTTGTTTTGCTGATAATTGCTTTTTAGTTTCTGAAGTGTGTTAAATTCCACCTAAACTCTTACACCCCTAGGAGAGGGGACAGTTGTGGATTTTTTCCAAGGACTGTTTCAGAAAACCTATGAGACTCCAAGTTGAAAGCAAGTTAAGGATAATTGGTAGGAAGAACTGGGGAGCCTTGCTTTGAAACTAAGCTCAGCAAAGTCCCCTACAAAGACCACCTTTATTCTTGCTGTGAGGAGAAAAAGGGAGATTGAGAATGGTATGCTTGTATTTGCAGAAGGTTCTCATTTAAATATGCACAGACCTGTTTTGTTAAATTCATAAAGAAGATGGAACAAATTGAACAACCTTAATGTGTTTGTTGGTGGTGTTTGCTGAAGTGCATTGCCAGAGCCCTTACCTGAGCAGAGGATACTACCTTGGCAGATGAGGTCAGGAAGGGGTTTCAAAGTTCACAGGGCCCAGCAACTGATTCAAAGTGCACGATACGAAGAGAGTGTTTATTGCTGCTATTGGAAAAGACCACTTGCAGACCTCTTTAACTGAAGCTGAGACAGAGATGAGGGTTCCTGCAGAGTACACTGGAAAGTGGAATTTCTGGAGCTGGAGTCAGTGAAACTGCTCTGTGTCACGAAAAGTGTAGTACCAGTTCTGATAACTGGCATCCATTGCCAGGCAAAAATGAGACACTGACACTTCATCTGTGGTCCTGTTGAATTTGTGGCTTGAAGCAAGGTATAGCAGTTCTAGTCATGGTTTTGAAGGCTTCTTGTGCAAATCCCTGTGACAAAATAATGGTATCCAAGCTTTCATCTAGCTGGTGCAAATGAACCCTCCAAATGAGTGTGCATGTTAGCTGTACTATGTGCTTGTGATTGAGGGCCATGCAGATGAGTTGGCTTCTTCTCTTGTTACGTGCATTTTTGGCCAGTTAGAGACTGGAGAAGAAAATGTTGCACACAATAATAGATGTACAAACTGACTGAATTTTTAAGCAAATTTCTTTCTGTTGTTTGATCCTATTCTCTTTTCTTGCGGAAAGAAGGTACAGTAATAATATGCTAATGTGTTTACTGTCGTTAGCAATGTAGGAGTTTGGGGCATCTTGAGAAGCCTATCAACTGTAAATTTTATCTTATCTGGTATTTGCACTTCCCTTTGCTTAGCATGTCATGTAGGTCTTGCTGACTTTGGCAATGCTACAGGAGAAAAATTAAGAACTGCCCTCAAGTAATCAATTCCCTGTAGTTGTTTGAAGTTGGAGGTATTTAAGAGCAAGCAGTCATTGTTTCTGTGTTTGGAAGGGTTGCTACTTGGAAAACGTTCATAGCTGTGGTTTCTTTGATCTTTCTGGATTATCTCTAGAAGTTGACCAAGTTACAGGAGTTAAAGTCTCGTCTCTGGATTCTGTTCAGGTTAACAGGGCTTGGCCTTTTTTGCAACAATTTGATGCAGTGTGTGTTCACGTGTGTCTTCTTGTTGGTTTGTACTGCTTACTGAGATTGGGAATGGAGAGACCAGTCTCCCTTAAGATTATGTCTGGAATTTCGAAACGATCTAGTGAAAAAGTTCTCAGAATGAGTATTTTGATTAAAACAGTCAGTTATGTGCTGGGTAACCTCTTTGGATTTCTTCTTTAGATGAGGAGACAAGAAGCTTTCAGTGTGAAGAGCAATCTCAGCATCTTAATTGTGGGCATAATTCGTATCTTCTTTTGGTGGTGCCTGGCTGAGCTGATGATTCACCTCATGTATATCCATGCTCTCTACAGTAGTGCTCTGCCTTTGGAGTCTGCATCATATTGGGCCTTGGGTGAGTATAGAAACAGGAGCAGAAATCTTTCTTCCCCCCTATTTCAAGACCCCCAGTCTACTTCTCTTTTATGGCTGTCTGTAGATACTTATGAATAGCACACTGTAGCCAGCCAGTGTCAGAAAGGTAGTTTACAGGCTCTGGATATAACATGTTAGATGCTCTATAAGCTTAGTTGAATGTATTGAGCTACTTCCAAAATGAAAAATATTCTGTATTTTTTCCAGTCTTAAAGTATGTCTCTAAACTGTGGTCTAAGGTGTTTCTCCTCCTCAAGTCACAGAAGTGGACACTTAAAAGAGTTTGTGTGGGGATGGAGGAGAGGAGTTGTTAAGAATTATTATTGATCTCCTTCTGATTGTTGTTCCTAGTTTGTATTTAGGTTGAATATGAAATGACAGAACTCATGAAAATAGTAGAGGGAAGGACTTGCAAACAAAGTGGCCTGAAAGAAGCAGTCTGTGCCTCTCAGCTACTTTTCCCTGCTTGGCTTCTATCACTTCTGCTCTTGCCCAAGCTCCCTGGTATTTCATTAAAATGCCCAATTGTCAGGAAATGAGTGCCGATGAATGCAGCATAATCCAGCAAAAGCTTTGGGTGATGGTATGCAAACAACTGCCATATGTGGTTGATTTGATTCCTGCCCCCCAGTCTCCTTTCCCCTTTGCCTGTCACAGGTAGGAGGAATGAAAGAATGAAACTCCAGACCATAAAACTTGGTTCTGAAAAAGCCTTGGTGCTTCCTGAATTGAAGGAGCTGTCTCTTATGCCAGGTATTGATGTACACACTGGTATGGTCCTGTCCAGCATTTGGTGGAGATCACCTACGATGAGCAGTGCATATTAGAGGACACCTGTGTGTTTCATTCTGGTCAGCAGAGGGCAGTGTGTGCACTCTGTATATCTGTAGGTGCATAAATACACACTTAATATATGTTTCGGGATATAATTTTTATTTCTGAAAAAGGGCAAGGGCAGATGCAGAGCAAGAAACTGAGAGGTTTACTTTCATGCTTTGCCGTTTGTTCTACTTCTCACTCAGTCACTGCTTAGAAAGTGGATTCTGAGTTTTTCCATTTTAAATGTAACTTCATTGATGAATGAAATCTGTTAGCTCCTGGTGTTTGTGTGTGTGGCACAAAGCTGGCCACTTGATAAGGCAGGCAAGGCTACTGAGTTAGGGACAATAATATTCTAGCTGTGATGCTACTGGGGAATTCCTCCCTCCTTTCAAGACTCCTAATGGTGATTTTAAAGGGGAGCTGGAGGTATTTCATAGACAACAGCTAAGCAGGCTGTATATTTATTTGATACAATAAAATGTGTCATCCTGAGAATTAAAATGCATTTTGAACAGGTGATTAGGAAAGGCAAAAATGCCTCAAAGCAAAGCTGGTGAAAGCCAGTGTTAAAGCAAGTTTGTACTGTAAAAGCTGCCTGCCTTCAAGTCAAATGTTTTTATTTTAACAAGTTGTCTGTGGAGACCCTGCTTTTAGGAGAGTTGTATTCAAAATGTAACCCCACTTATGAGCTTCGCCTTCATAATGAAAGCAGCTATTTAAAATATACTACAAATGAGATTTTGGAGTAGAAGTTTGTCACCTAAAGTACTTTCTCTGCAGGTTTATCACAGTGATTATATAGGTCTCCTTAGACTCAAACCAGTGATAGGCCACTGTTGTAACTTGCGTTAGGGAGCCAGCAATACATCCTAGCAATATTTTATTATTAAGTCTTACTGCACTTTTTTGGATCTTACCATGCTTCTACACTGGTTCTTGTACAGAGCCAAACACTCTCCTCTATTTTGCATTCTATTTTATTAAATCCAACTACATCAGATAACTGAGTCTTCAGACCAAGGAAGCAGCTTGCTGTTGACGCAGGAGGATTAACCACATGGTATATAAGCCTTTCTGCACTGATGGGTTTTGTTCGTTTTGTAGTTTATATTTAACTACAGCAGCTTCAAAACAGCATAGAGCATCTACCCTTATTGTGATGCCTGGCTGCCCTCATGGTCTGGTAAACTTAGGAGAAAGGCTGTGAGGCAATTCTGCAGTCACCTGTAGTCAGGGAGGTTATATCTACTCCTCCATTTTTCTTTCAGAATACCTTTGAACAATGGGCAGTAAATGCCAGTAGTGCAGGTGAAGACAACAGTGCTGTGAGATTTTGCTCTCAGCATCTGTTGTAGTTTGGAATTATTATGTAAATTCTCTCCCCTGCCATTAACTGTCCATGCTAGTAGTTAACAAAGAGAGCAGTTGACTCCTGATCACCTGGGTGGGGCCAGGTTGTCCCTTTTGTTTCCATGCCAGTA
>JAWWEV010000115.1:23039403-23110888 GCA_035583235.1 Hafferia zeledoni | reverse complement strand
TTTTTTTTCCTTCTTAAATTTGATAAAGAGTGGCGTGATTATTGAGGAGGAAGCCCCCTCCTCCTCTTGTGAGTAAATATCTTGGTTTTTCCCCTCAAACCAAGACAGCATCCAAGGGAAATGTCAGTCTACACCTCATGAGTGTGAAGCTACAGTGTGTTCTACATCACTGTGTGATGTTCCTATGAGGTGAGACAGCAAAGTGAAAAACCTCAAACCCTAAACTAAACCCTGACTGAGTTACAAGGCTTGTTTAAAAATGCTGGTGTACAACATTGTCATTTATGACTATGTAAAGCAGAAATACTAAGGTAACATTAGTGCGGGCGCACAGGTATAAAATTAAGAAAAAATTAGTACTTGGGAGAATGTTACCCAGCAGTAAGAGAAGTATTTTCTCTTGTGTGGGTGGAATTATAGGCAAATGAGTTTATACAAGCAGCAGTATACCAAGTGGTGCATATATGGTTTTGATGCCTGTGTATGTAACTGTACAAAAGTCCAAGCTGTCTTTAATATTACTGTTTGTGTGCCTCAAGTACTGTTAGTATACTGTGAATTGTATGTTTTTTGGGTTCTGTTAACTTCTTAAAATTTTTAGGCTTGTCTTTTGGCAACTAAACCAAAGGTCCTCTCAGGTCAAGTGCTGAGGTTCTTTTCTCCATGCCCTTCACAGCCCAATACCTGCATTACTGTAACAGCACTCTTGGCCTATAGATTGTTACCTTATTCCTTACATTTTACTTGCAAATGCCTAGTCCTGTGTGTTCTCCTACTTGTCTGAATGTGAGCAGGTCAAAGTCAGCGCAGAGCTTCTCCCTCTCTGCAGGAAATCTTCTGTCCCATATAACCCAGCTGAGATTTTTGTTTGGTGTCCCTTGGGACATGTATTACAGAAAGGGACCTGGGGGTTCTGATTGACGGAAAGCAGAACATGGGCCAGCAGTGTGCCCAGGTAGCCAAGAAAGCCAATGGCATCCTGACCTGGATGAGGAATAGTGTGGCCAGCAGGACCAGGGAAGCAATTCTTCTGCTGTACTTGGCACTGGTGAGGCCACACCTCAAGTACTGTGTCCAGTTCTGGGTCCCTCAGTTCAGGAAGGATATTGAGGTGCTGGAGCAAACCCAGAGAAGGGTGATGAGGCTGGCAAAGGGCCTGGAGTACAAATTCTTGAAGGAACTGGAGTTGTTCAGCCTGCTGCTCTCCTCAGAGTGCCTCATATCTAAGAACTGCTATTCCTGACATGCCTGTCCTTGCAGCAAACCTTAGCTTCAAATCCATCTGAGCAATGCTGGTTTTCTGTGTTAGGAATGATATAAAAAGCCAGGTGATAACAAGCAATATAGCTTTCCAGTAACCAAATATGAGGTCCCACACCTGGAACAGAATAAGGAATACAATGGGACTATATCTAGCTCTGTGCCTGTTTGCCATATCCATATGTCCCTTCAGTTTGTGGAAGGGATGCTAATGTCTGAATACAGAATTAATTAAAAAAATGTCAGCTGTGCAAGCACAGAACTGTTATTTATTGGTCCCAGGAAGCCATTGTTTGGAGAATGTGAGTGTTTTCCAGAATCCACAAATCATTGTGTCTATGTTCACAAATATTTCTCTGTGGATAGTTAGCTATTGACATATTGAGCAATATCAGGGCATTTGTGCTTTAATGGAGAATCAAACGCAATGTTTATAGCAATTCCATGGTTTTGTGTCAGTGTTGCATCTCATTCTGGTAGCATCAGTCAGATTGTCTGAAAGAATTGGGTGCTTTCCAAATTAATGACACAGTGGGAAGACCTGTATTCCATGTTAATGGAGACCATGATAGTTTGTTCTTCTCAGTTTTTAAAGTTAATTGGAATTAACTTGCTGCCTTTGTTTTACACTGTAAAATGAGGATTTGCACGCACCAAGAATAAAAGCCACTATTAATTCAAGCACCTGATGAACTGCAGCACACCAGAAGAATAGCTACACTGGGCCAGATCAGAGGTGATTCTGTTCTACTGGGTTATATTTGGATATGGTATGTAATAAAGCCAGGGAAAGGGAAATAGGAGTAAAGGACAGGTAGATTGGTTATCCTTCTCAGTGTATGTTCTTCAGGCTTCTCTAGCTGAATGATGAATTCACTGACATGTAATGGGGGAGCTCAATAGCATTGGTTGAAAGAGTTTAAATTGAAACAAGTAATTCTTTTTTTTTTCTGTTGTTCACTGTAACAATGCAGATTGTTAATGGTAAAATTCACTCTCCTGAGGTACATTCTATTATGTAGAAACTGAAATGAATGTTGTGTGTTGCTAGTTCATTTTTGTGTTAAGTCTGATTCTGAAAATGCAGTTGTTGAAAAAGCACTGCCTGTATTTCCCTTATGAGGTTTCACATTGATTCTGTGATAGTGATTCAGCACCATCTACTCAACTCTGCCCATCTGAGCAGTTTTGTGTTGGTCTTTCAAGGTAGAGGGACTGATAAAAGCTAGAATTCTGCATGAAAATATATTGTTTAATACAATAGTTGCACTGGGTTAATCCAGGATATTAATAGATAGCTGTAGTGCTGAAGATACATTTGACTAGGAATGTACTTTGTTGGGTGTGAGATGTATAGACATACATCTGAGATGTGTACACACAAACGTTGTGCATGTTCTGTGGGTTTAATGTATTGATCTTAACCATGTGCTTTTTTTTTATTCTAGTGAAGTATGTACAAGTTAATGTCAATGCACTGTCATTGTTTTAATCATTAACTAGTACTTCAAAAGGGTATTTTCATATGAGTGACATGTAAGTCAGTCTACAGTATAATCTGTTTGAAGGTGGAGCCACATGGGTTAAACTGTAATTGCTGTTTCCAGGTTTTAATTTGTTAAAAGAAAGAATGTTACATGCATTCCTCCATGAAAGTGAGACCGAGTTGAGTGGTCTGTTTAGGTTGCATGTAGAATGCTGGTTTTCATGTGTTTACAGTTTTTTCTTATAAACCCGTAGAGAGGAAATGGATTTCTGAGTTCATTTTAAGAAGCATGCAGTGTTTTGCTATTAAAATTGGAGTGTCTAATTCGAGTGCATCTAAGTGGTGATGAAATACTAAGAGTGATCAGAGATTTCTTCCATCCTGCAAGATGATAAGGGGAAACTGGTAGTAAAATATTTGTCATCTTGGTGTCTATTTTGAAAACTGAAAATATGAACATGAATCAGAAAACTTAGTCAGATTTTATTCTCTAAAATATTAAGTAGTTCACTGTATTAGAGAAAGAAGTGTGTGCCTGGGAAAGTAAATTTTTTTTCTAATCTTTCCTGCAGGATAAACTTACAGATAGTATTGTTAATTAACCTCCTCCTTTTTTTACTCATGTATTGTGACTTAACTCCAGATGGAAACTGAGCACCACACAGCTGCTTCACTCCTTTTGCTGCCGGATGGGAAGAGAATTGTAAGGATAAAACTGAGGAAACTTATGGGCTGTGATACAGACAGTATAATAGGTAAAGCAAAAGCTGCATGCACAAGCAAAGCAACACAAGAAACTAATTCGCCACTTCCCTTGGGCAGGCAGGTGTTCAGCCATGTTCAGGAAAGCCAGGCTCCATCATCCACAGTGGTTACTTGGGAAGACCAATGCCATCACCACAAACATCCCCTCTTTCTTCTTCCTCAGCTTTATATGCTGAACTTGAGCATATGGTATGGAGTATCCCTTTAGTCAGTTTGGGTCATCTGTCATGGCTGTGTTCCCCTCCCAACTCCTTGTGGCCTACCAGCCTCCTTGCTGGTGGGGTGGGGTGAGGTGAGGAGCAGAAAAGGCCTTGACTCTCTTAAGCCCTGCTCAGCAGTAATGAAAACATCCCTGTGTCATCATCAACTCTGTTCACTAGAATTCCAAAATGCAGCCCCATACTAGCCACTGTGAAGAAAATTAACTCTATCCCAGTAAAAAACAGTGCAATGTGGTAACTACTGATTTATTTAGACAGCTCTTTCCTGCAAATAATTACTGTTGAACATAATGCTTACAGTAGATGTTTTCATAGAAGCATAGAATGGTTTGGTTTGGAAGCGACCTTAAAGATCATCTAATTCCACTCCCCTCTCATGGGCAAGGACACCTTCCACTAGACCAGGTTTCTCAAAGCCCTTGGGAATATTCAGGGTAGGTGTCTCTAAGGTATGTGTGTGCTTGAAAAACCTGGTTTTCCTTAATCTGGAAGACCTGTCTATGCCTTGACTGAGAGTCCCTTGGTAGCTCTGCTTAGTCTTGTGTAAGTAATTTCACTTTGGGATCTTTATGTCCATTCAGCTTTGTCTAAGAATAAGCCCTTAGCCTGCAAGACAAACACTGTGCTATGTGCTTTCCTGCCATGGCTCCATACACATCAGGATGTTTCTTCTTGTGGGCTACCGGAAGGCTGGAATATCTTGAACTTGATGATACAGCCCCAAATACTGAGCTGTTGTAAATATCTGCTTCCTATTAGACTTCTACCATGTGTCAGTTACCCTTTTGAAATGTGTCTCTGCATATTTATCTGTTTTGTAGTGGAACCTGTCCTGGTACTTGACAGAAACGAGCATCTACAGTCATTAATGCCATAGGGCCAATGTAGCTGCAGAAAGGGTAAAGTTGTGATGTTGTGCTCATAACAAAATTGCCTTCTAAGTTACAGCTGATCATGTGTTTTGATGATGGTTTATGGACAGAAAATGCCAAGTGTCATTTGTAATACCTGTATCCAAATGTTCTGTTGTTTGCTATTCAACTTCTGTCAGAAAATACCAGGGAGAGTTTTGAGAATGTAAACTAAAATATTAAATCTTGTGAATATTCTAAATTCTAATTATCCTTGAAACACAGCTCTATGACACTTAGGAAATGCAGTTGTGCAGTAAATTTAAGGTTAAGGAAAATATTTGAAAGTCTATAAATACATTTTTAAAGCATAAGAAAACGTCAAATGTTTTAAGAATTGCAAGATGATAAATTGAAAATGCTAACTTCTATAAAAGTAAATTACTTAAATCTGGGACTTCAAACAGCTTGACTGTTCAAGTGTATGGGGTCAAGATTGGGTACTAACTATTTTATCCCTTAACATATTTTTGTTTTAAAATAAATAGTCTTGACTCTGAATCCTTTGAACTAATTTATTTACGGAAAAAGAAAATTTTGACAGTACTTTTTTCTTTAGGTTTGTTTTAATATACACTTAATATAGCTTGTTTCCAGTTTCAGATAATGGTCATGTGTGAGGAGTTCTTAATCTTTGTATCAACTACTGGAGGAAAAATTCCATGATATTGTTAATGACTTTGAGAAATTTAGCATTGGTGTTAAATTTGTTTTTGATTTCATGTTTTTCAGTCAGAGAAAGCAGCGTACTTCTGGCTGCTTTGTGCTAGAATGGGGCAAATGTAAAGCAGCTGGAATGCCTCAGGTATGCAAGAAGGTTTAGAGCCTGTGCCTGTAGCCAGTGCAGCCCAGCTGGTGTGTGGCTGTGAATCCTGCCCTTAGTTTTCCATGTGTGGCCAGAACTCTCAGACTTCTAGGATGAGTTTAAGACCAATGAGAACTTAATCTGTGTATTTTGATAGGGACCTTTGCTTTGCTGTTTCTGTGAGTCTTAGAATTGCCTTGTGCGTGCCAGGTAGTGATTGGTTGTGTGATGTCTGTGTAGCAGTGCCACTGAGCTGTCTGTAGTTACAATAACGACAACTTAGATGGGTGAAGAAGCCTTTTTTCTAAAACTGCGTATCTTTGTATCTGAGAACTCACAATCTTTCATCACTGTATTTAAAATCAAATGTATTGACTTTTTGAGTCTCAAGAGAGTGGAAGTCTGTTTCTAAATACCTTTCCATCAAGCACAGCCAAAGGATTTTCAATGTTACTACTGCACAGACAGCTGTGATCTTCATAATCCGTTTGTGTGGGTGTCGTGTTCAGCTCTCCAATGAAATTTGTCAGAACAGAAACAAGACACTGAGTGAGATGGGAATTAAAGCAGAAAGTTGGCTGTATAGATGATTTAGCAGTAATCTAATGTGGAGCTAATTGGCTAGTATCCAAATTATGCTTCTGATTGTTTGTTTTCCTCCGGGGGAAAAAAATTACTGAAAACTAGATGCTGTTTCCCTGAAGTAAAATAACATAAGCTTCATGTCTCAGTATTTTGTTCTAACATCAATTTTTATCTTGTAGGGCACAACTGTTTCCTATCCTGCACATGGATCATAATATTAAAGCTAAAAATGTTGGATTGTAGTAGCAAAACACTGGCCATGTGTAGGCTAGCAGGAATCTTGCATTTTATGTTATTGGTGCCAGAATTTCACTCTAGATTGTTATACAGTAGATGAATTTTTAATTTTTAACTTTTGGTTGTCATCCTTAGTATACTCATTAGACAGTAGAATGCAAAAGGGTTGTTTTGCCTACCAAGAAAGGAAGTTTATTTAAATGTTCATGGCCTATAGCTGCAGTCAGATTGAAAATTTTGTCTCCAAGGAAAGTCTTCTGGAAAGACTTGAGATTAGGCTAAATATCTAAAGTGCTTCAGTCAAATAAATCAATTAATATCTGAGGGAAAGCAGAACACTGGAATGACAGGAGATGTAACAATTGCATTTTATATTTTTCTACACTGAAGTATAAGAATTTTAGTTTCCCTTCCTTGTGGTGAGATTTTTCTTATGTCAGCTGTCAGTCAGATGGAAAAGTTCACCAAAGTTGTTGGGTCTTTTAGAAGTGAACTCACCAGTTTCTGTAAAGGTGTCAGCCTCTCCTTTTTACTGGATTTTTACTTGTGGTTATTGGTCAATACCATTTTGTTCAGCAGAAAACATTTAGAATATTAATATGAACCTTCTTCCTTTATGGTTGCATTTGGATGTTGTTACTTGTATGAATAATAACTCTGAGAATATGTATGATTTTCATCTCACACCTGTGTAAGATGCTGCATTTTGTGCCATACCCTATGGTTAAGTTGTGAACAAATGTAATGCCAACATTTCTCCTTTGGAGATCAGGCAGCTAGAGCACCTTAAGGAGATCTTTGTCCTGTGGGTTTAGAAATTGAGATATGCTTCAAATATTATCCCGGGTGGAGTTCCAGTCTGCAGCATAAGGGACCTTGTAGGGGGTATTTTTTGGGGACTCATACAATCTGACAGGACATGGGATGTTTGTGGGGCTGTCAGAATAAGCTGCAATGATAACCATTGTTTATATCTGTTCTGGAGCAACAAGAGTAGAGCGCTTGTTTTGTTTGTTGGTGGGTTTTTTGGTGTGGTTTTTTTTTTTTTTTCAACAGTAACATTTATTCTCCTTGTGGTAAATGTTTACTGCTTGTATCAATATGTTCTGATTTTAACTCAACATAAGTCAGTATCTATTTTTTGCATAGCAACATCCACAGTCCAAAGATTTTTTTTTTTTTTAGTGGTACTACAGACACCTTCATGTTGGAATGCTGGTATTATTTTGTGTGTGTGCCTGATGCAATAAGTGCACATGCTTGTGTCCTGTGGCTGCTGCAAAAGTAGGTGTAGTATATCCCATCAACCAATAATGCTTGCCTTAGTTCTTTGAATAATTGCTGTTTGGAAGTAATCAGTATATTAACAGGTTTTAAAAATATTTTAGGACTTGTTTAAGGTATGTTTATTTTTTTTCTTTTAGGTGGCCTGGCTTTAGCTCAAGTACTGTTTTTCTATGTGAAATACCTGGTTCTGTATGGTGTTCCTGGCCTTCTCCTTCAAATGGATGGGCTCAAACCTCCAGCTCTGCCCTGCTGTGTGAGCCTGATGCACAGTTTCACTAAAATGTGGAGGTTAGTCCTTATTGCTTTTCAAATGGTTTATTACTGATAAATGGCACTTAGTGTATAAGAATATATGTGTGTGTTCATGATCACATACATGTTTGCTTTCATGTGCTTCTGCTTTTTCTCTCACCCTCATGATTCATCTTTAGTACTTTTTAAATGAACTTGAATTTGATGGTTCTTTCTTCACACTATGGACAGATAAGGCCAAGCACCTCTTTCAGTGTATTCATCCTCTTAATTACTGGCATTAGACTCAGCCTACTTAGCTTCAGTAACATAGCAGTAATTTTTTTCTAATTACCTATTAAATGGCTCATTTTCAGTTTTTGTCTAAGCCAAAATCCTTCCAGAGAAGGAAAATAAATGCTTGATTAATCACATGAGGAAAGGTGTAGTTACAACACTTCAGTTTGGAGAGTCCAATGGTAGAGGAAGTATTCAATTTCATACTATGTACTGTGAGAATGGTACTTGTTTATAAAGTAGGATGAATTTCTGGATCTCCTTTGCTTTTAAGGACATTTCAGCACAGTATTTTGCAAAAAATGTATGAGTTTTAAATCATATGGTTGCTTTAAATCTGTGTCCACTGAAGCCTTTTCACTGAAAACTGTCTCCCAGGGGGATTCTGCTTAATGTTTAGCTTCTGTGTAACAGTAGATTCGCTTGACTTCTCTCCTCTCTTATTTTGTTCTGCACTGTCCAATATTCCTTCAGTCTGTGGGATTCTGTGCCCCAGATTTCCAAAAACATTCCTAAAATTTAGACTGTCATCTCTTTAGTGCAGAGACTTCTCATGTTGTGTTAGTGCAGAACCTGTCAGAAGGGTGCTTACTCTGTCTTTGCTTTGCAATATGAATAAAGCTTTTAATTTTAGACATAAAAACAGTAGGCCTGCTGTTATCAATTTTATTGGATGAGATTTTAATTTTGTTTTCAGCTGGAAGCTAGTTGTAACAAGGAAGCTTTATAGTTCATAATAGTTGGCAACTGTAGATCTGTAGTATTCAAAGAAATGCAACAGGCATAGAGTGTGGAAAACAAAAAAACTACTAAAAATTATTTGAGCTACTAACAACTGCCTAGGTTTAAATCTCTTCCAGAGTTGGAACTGAAGACCTACAGAGTTAATATTGAAATCTGTCACTTTTACCAGGCACTCTCCTGAGAGTGGCACCTCCTGGCTTACTGGCCCTTGCAAGCAGAGTTGCAAGCAGCAGCAATTTTTCACTGTTCCCAGTTTATTCCAGGGAATCTGTGTATTGCTCTGGAGGTGCCAAATGAAAATGAACTTCTGCACAAATACCAGTGACGCTGCTGTGCCAGGTAGTTGTAACAGGCCATGAAAAGGTACTCTGCACTTTCAAATATGTGTGGTGTATCACAGTAAAATCATTGGGCATCCCTTAAAAAGTATAACAATTGCCAGAAAATTGAAACTAACATCCAAGTGGAAAACTTAATTATTTCTTTATGGAAGCAAAAAATGCCAAGTGCTGATACTTACCTTTTGCCTAATTATTTAATTCATATTAAATATTCACTGTCAGAAAGAAGTTATCTCATAGATCAAACTTGTTTATTTGCTTTGCCTGTCAAAAAAAGTCAGCTAATATATACTTGACTTGATATCCTGCTTTCCAAGTCCTGTAGACAGTAGAGCTTTCTGTAGGTGCTGGTGTTAGGGGTCCTTCTCGATTATCTAAGAAGTTTTGTGAATGCCCTGAATTATGATGCCCTTGAGCCTTTACAGTTAAACTCTTCAGTCACACTACCCAGAGGCTTTGCAGTCTTAAGTGCTATATTGGCATGTTGTGTAGGAATAGCCTTTGTTTCTGAACTGTGTAACAGGAAGTTGGGAAAATATGTGTGTAGCTTACAAGCCAGCAAAAAAGGGGGAAAGTAAATGGCTCATGTTGTGAAGCCTTAGGAACAGTAACACTGTGTTGCCTTAAGATGCTAAATAGGTTTTTGTAGTTTGTGAATACAAGGACTTCCATGTGAATGTAAATAAATGTTAATAATGCAGTGCCCAGTTCTCAGCTGGTAGAGTGAGATTTTTGTACCAGGCTATTTTTGTAAGAGGGTAGTCTGGTAAAGCTTATTAAAGGCTTCGAAGGGCCAGGTTGGGAAATGGAGTGGACTGGAATGATCCAGATGATATGGACTGCTGTTACCTGCTGGCTGGCATCAGGGACACTGCTCAGAAAAAAGTGCTTGTGTATGCTTGGCTCACTCTTACCCTTGCTGGTGTCCACTTGAGAATACTGTCAGAAAGAGGGTATTATGCTGGCTGGGCTTTTGAAGACCCAGTTAGTGCTACTGTTAAGTCCCAAAGCTTTTAGCAGTGCAGATCTTGAAGGAGATGAGGGAGCCTGAAAAGAAAGGCAACATGAGTGTCACAGTGTAAGGAATGCAAATATGCTACTTAGGGATCTACCACCTCTCAAAGGTGTCCTTTGAGCATAACAAAACTTTTGATCTGATCCATCCAGACCAGTGTCACTTATAATCAGTACATGCTGACACAATTCACTGAGAATACAGTAGGTAGAAAAGCTTTCAGTCAGGAAGGTAGGAAAGATACCACAGAGTGCCTAAAGTTTCTCTAGAGCTGAAAAGCAAAGCAGGAATTAAAGAACCAAATCAAGTATTCTGTCTTTCTATTTATGGTACTAAACAATGAATCAAATTGTGTCCATTCAAACCTAAAACAAAATACTTTTAATTAAAAAATTTATCAAACTTATAGTAGATTCTCTCTAAGTCACATTTAATCAAGACAATCTCTAAAGTAAAAAAAAATCCATCTTGTTTGCTGTCTCAAGACAAATGCAGGTGTTGAATGTGTTACCCTGGTAAAATGAAACCACTGTATCATTAGCTTGCTAAATATGCATC
The DNA here is from genome assembly GCA_035583235.1 of Hafferia zeledoni. Lineage (NCBI taxonomy): Eukaryota > Metazoa > Chordata > Aves > Passeriformes > Thamnophilidae > Hafferia > Hafferia zeledoni. Next base: position 23,100,145 of record JAWWEV010000115.1, on the reverse strand, counting down.
TGCGTATCTAATAAATGCATGATAAATGTATTGCTATTCAAAAGCTTTATTGTAGTTGTGAAAAGGAGTCTCTGAGCTCCTGATTTCCAGAGAGGATAGCAGTTCAGTGCCACATGAACTTAGTTTTTCATGTCTGCTTTACCGTAAGTCATGAGGAATTAAAATTTATTTTTTGTCACCAAGGTTAAAAGCAAGGTAATGAATTCTGGGAGAGAACCAGTGTTGCTGGAAACTTACAAGTGCTTTTAAAGAATTAGTGAAGGCTGATGCCTGCCATACAGCTTTTCAGGTGGGGGCGTGAGTTGTGTAGTGCAACTGGAAAAAGTTGTGCTGCTGCTCAAACTTGCAAATTACTTCAATATGGAAAAATATCCTAGTGGAAGAGTAATGGTGTGGAAACTACAGAAACATTAGATAGTACATGACTAAATCCTATATACATCTTGACATTTTGGTAAATTACTCTGGTCCTGTATTGCACAAAGAAACTTGTCACTTTGTAAATTAGAACAGACCCACTGCTCTTTGTAGGGGGGAAAAAAAAGGGTGCTTCCATTTTTGTTTCTGTACTGTGTTACTGAGTGTGAGGAGTGCTTTTCTGCAAAGATGTTGGACATACTGATTGGATGTGTTTTGACATGCTGTGGGAACAGCATGGCATAAGAAACCAATTATCTCTGGTTTGAAATGTGCAGCAGCACACCTCTTGATGATGCTCAGAGGGCTGAAGTGCCTGTCCTAAGCAGACAGGCTGAGAGTTGGGCTTGTTCAGCTTGGAGAAGAGAAGGCTCTGGGGAGACCTTGTAGCACCTTCCAGTACCTAAAAGGGGACTTAAAAGAAAGAGGGAGAGAAACTTTTTACATGGGCAGATAGTGACAGAACAAGGGGGAATGGTTTTCAAGTGAAAGATGAGATTAGATAATAGGAAACGATTCTTTACTCGGAGGGTGGTGAGGCACTGGAACAGGTTGCCCAGAGAAGCTGTGGATGGCTCATTCCTGGCAGTGTTCAAGGCCAGGTTGGATGGGGCACTGACCAACCTATTTGAATGGAAGGTGCCCCTGCCCATGGCTGGGGAGTTGGAACAAGATGATCTTTAAAGGTCCCTTTTAACCTAAACCATTTCTATGGTTCTATGACCTCTTTGTCTTTCTACCTTAAAATTTGTTCATTCTCAAGTATCTTATCCCTAAATAATTTGGAGGTAAGTGTTGGGGACAAATTGTGCTAAAACTTTATGCATGTCTAAAATAGGTTAGTCCCCACAGGGATAAAGGCTTTTCAGGAAGGCAGTAAGAAGTAGTGTTTGAAAAGTAAATTTTACTTTAAGCAGAATTTATCTAGGATAAAGAAAATGGAGTTGAAAAAATGCTGCTAGGGAAAAATAAAAGCTGCAATCAAAGATCTGTCCCTTTTCAAGCACCATGCTACGAATTCTAGATTCTGCTTTGTATTTAACACCCTCGTCCTTGACCAGACAAGAGTCTGACATAAATCAACCCCCATTACCTTGCATGTTAACAGGTGCACTAAGAGGGCTGTGTTTTGCACGTGCAGACACACATTCACACTTCTATGTAAACACATGTTAAATTTATTGCATAGATGTTTTGGTGACATCCAAAAATGTCATGTGGGTTATGATTTCTAAGATACTGCCTGGTTTACCTGCCTCATTATTGCTAAAGCATTGTTTGCCTTATATGAAAAGTGGTCTCTGTGCAAGGTCTCACTGAATAATTATGGATTGGAGCTTTGCTGTGGGCTAATTACATTCTTTACTGTAACCAAGCCATGGAAAATGAATCTGCAAATGAAGATGTAAATTTATCTGCATCCTGATACTTTTTGTCTATATTTAGTGTTGTTTCTGAAACATTCCTCTCTCTGGAAATGGTTCCTTATGTCTATCAAAATGGACTGTAGCAGGGTTTTTTCCCTTCATTTCAGATTCTTTTCTGGGAAAAGACAAGTCTGATACTGGTGTTATGTGTGAATGTGAGCACAAGAGATCACTGTGACCACTTGCAGTAATTTTGGAATAACAAATAGTACACAAAGACCATCTTTTCTTTCTGAGTTAAACTCTTGATACTATTTATTTAATTGAAAATTCTTAGTTTATGATGACGACTGGAATAGATTTTTTAAGCAAGGCAAATGGATTTTCTGACCTGTAGAGAAAAGGTGATCATTTAAGTGCATTTTCACTTGTGCATTTAAATAAAATCAGAAATGGTGTTTCAGTCAGTGTTTGATTTGGGGAGCTTGCCTCCTTAAATTCCCACATAGCCCATGTCTGGCACGAGTTAAGACAAGCATAATTGCCTGTAACAATAACAACTATAGCTGCACTGCAGATAAGTGTAGTCAGGATGACATCCCTGCCTCTGGGCTCAGAATAATGTGTCTTTACATGTTTAGGGACTTGTACTCTGACAAATAGTGAAAGGCTCTTTCTTTGTTTGGGTATTGTAGTGTTCTTTTGTTGTTGTGTTTCTGGGTAGGCTGATGGATGGTCTAAAATGAGAGGTAGCAGATTTTCTCCCTAAATTTCTCCTTCCTATGAGTTTAGTTCTCTGATTATATGTTAGTAATAACACCAAATTGCTGTTATTGTGCTGTCATTTGGAGGTAATTGCAGGGCAAAAAGGAAGGATGCTAAATGATAGGTCAAGTACTTTACATGGCAGGTATCTTCAGGAGTCAGTGAAACTACAAACCCTTGAAAAATTTGCATGAGGGAAGGAGAGGCAGGCAGTGAAAAGAAGCTGCACATCTCCATGGTAGTTTGAAGAAGGTTTTCGGTATGAATTATCCAAAGCCTGTTAGAAATTTGAATGGCATGTCCAGATCTGTGGCTCAGACCTGCTGCCCACCTTGCTGTGAAAAGGGTTGCAGCAACAGCTGCTTTCTAAAGCTGTGGGAAGACCTTCTGTGGGGTTCTGTGCCTGGGGAGAGGATGCTGTCAAGGTGCTTCAAGCCAGGGATCCTGGACTAAGCCTACTTGTACCATGAACAGAGAATCTCATTTTCAGTGCTATAAATGGCCTAGCAGTCAGCTTCAAGAGGATCAGATGTTTTCAGGTGGTTTGTACTTATCCTATAGTTCTAGACAGCTATGTTTATGAAAGCACTCTATGCCTGTGATGGGAAATATGCAGGAGCTGGAACTGAAAGACAGGAAGAGGAAGAACATGCTCATCCATGTTTCCCTTTCCTCTGGAGTTCAGGTGTCTCTTCTAGTATATTTCCACTCTTTGATATCTAAGAAAAAAATTGTTCAGTGTGTTGTAGACAGTGTATCAGGTCAAATAAAAATGTCTTTTAAATATCTAACTTCTCACTGGTTTTAATATTAAAAAATGTTAATGATGCAGCATTTCTATTTTAAAATTAAAAGGCATCTTTTCCCCAGTCTGTATGATGATACCTTCAATATGAAAAAAGATTATTTAAAAGGATAGTTGGTCTAAATAGTGTTGAAATGGCCTAGTGCTTATCAGTAAGGGAAAATTGTATTGAAAATTAAGGCTAGAATAAATCAATATTGACAAAGTGTGCAGAAGCCCATGCTTGGAGATTTTAACACTGTGAAATCATAAGATCTGGTTGAATGTTCTGTCTGTACAAGTACAGTGAATCAGATCCCATATCCAATGTAGTAGTAGAAATAACTTGTAGAGCAGTTTCATCATGGAAAGCTTGTGTGTGAATAGAGTGGTGGATGACTTGCTTTAAAATGCTTAATGAGTATTAGTTTTCATTTTTGAGAAGCTTTTTATGTGGTCTTTGAGGATGCTGGGTGTGAGTTTGGAAAGGAAAGGGCTCCTTTTCCTTCTGTTGGTATGTAAGAACTAGGGTTGAATGTAAGACAGGACTTGCCTCCTACAACCCCTTGGTACCCCTCAGCAGTATGAGTTGGTGTTAAATACACAGCTATTGAGCAGAGTGACAGCTCAGGTCAGGGTGGACTTTTGAAGAGGAGAGCCCTCCTTAGAAAGGCTGTGGAGTTAGGAATGTTACACCTGCTTGCCAGTGTCAGAATACTTCAGCTTGCCTGATTGTTGGGCATTTTACTGCAGAATTACTGCACCTTTTCAGTAGTGGAATAACTTGTTTCTAAATTTGAAAATGAACATTCTCCCTGATTTACTGTTTTGTTGGTTTTTTTCTTAACTGTTGTGATGCTTAAAGCTGAGTATTGATCTGTGACACATTATTTTTAGCTAACATGTCACTTGAATATGTGAAAGACTTAGGTTCTGGACTGGTTAGTCATTCTCTCACTGATGGAGACAAAAGATTTAACTGCTTTTTTGACATCAGCTAAATTAGTGCATGCTACAGTTATCTCCTGTACAGCTCAATTTGCTGGTTATAGTAAAGCTTTAAAAGACTCCTTAAATCCCTTCAGTAGAGTAAAAATGTCTGTTTCTTTGTAGTGTAAAAGGAGGTGCAATAATGAAGTGCCTTAATCCTTCTTGGATCTGAATTACATAATAATTGTAGTATTTTTTTTGTATGTGTAACAGCTGCATTGTTACTGTAATTTGAAATTACTGGGCTTTTTTAACAGTCAAGCTAAGCCCACCTACTGCTAATCACCCATGAAGCCCATTCTTCATGGTATTTGACGTGACCTCTGCATAGATACAAATTATTACTGCTGTTCACATTTAGCAAACAGCACTCTGCTGGCTCACAACTACTGTAAAAAATGAGTAATGGCTGTTAATAAACCTGTTTGTTCTGTTGGCAATAAGGAGAGGGATCTCATAGTAACTGGATAATCACGCTGCAGTGCATGAGTCTTATGTGAGAAAGACTGAGAGAACTTACCCTATGGGAGTTTGCCACTAATGGGCATTAGGTTTCATCCACTCTTCATGAGCTTTTGAAGAATCGGGGAAGGTATAAAATTAAAGTAATATTTCTTCTGAAGGGTTGTAGGAGAGATTATCAGAATACAAATGAGACTTGCTCTTTTTAAGAGAGTGTCTGCTGAACTGTATCACCAGGACCCAATGTGATTGGGTATGTGAGAAACAGAATTAATGCGTTATTTTAAAGCCTCTGAAATAGACAGACCTGTGACTAATCTTACATTAATACTGGCAATAACTGATGCCTGTTGAAAGTTCTGCTGCTCCTTCTGGCCAGGAGATTACAGGGGTGAGGGGGAGTCACTGCATAGAATCATTAAAACTTTCCTCAGGCTTTCTGATATAATACAAGTTCTGTGTTTGAATTGAAATAAAACAACAAAACATATTAGGCCGTGGATCCAATTTGTAGGCTGGAGGCCACTAGCATTGTGAAGTGTGTTTATCTGGTCCTCAAAAGAACTTCCTCCTTGCAGCTGTCTTATTGTAGGATATTTTTACTATGCACATCTCCAGCCTGAGATCCCAGCTAATAACTGAGACTGCGCGGGGGGAGCTTTGAGACTTACTGATATTTTCTGCTTGGAGGTAAAGATGTGTCTAACAAAATGTATTACAAAGTTGGACTGTATCTTGCATTTGTACAGGCTGTCCAGATTCAGTCGAGGTGTATTTGCTTCCATTGAAATTAGTGATGGTTTTGTTGCCGATTCTGATGGGGTCAGGATTTCATTGTAGATTTCCACCATTGTTATGGCTTCAGGAAACCATAGCTTCTCCCTATGATGTTATGCAGTAAATACTTTCCAAGTAAAATGTTTAGGGTTTTACCTTGGTGGTCACATAGCTACAGGGTACCCTTTTTGTCAAGTGAGATGTCTGTTTCTGCCATATTGGTGCTGCAGAGCATTACAGTGCCAAGCAGGAGCTCTGTGTGGAGCCAGCCAGCACAGGCTGAGGGCAGCAGCAGCTTTGGTTGCTCTAATAATGGAGGAAACCAAACAGCAACTTGGTGTACTGCTGAACCATTCCAGGACAAACATCACAGATTCAAAGTGTTTTATGTAAACATGAAGTGTTAAAATTCCAGTATGTCCTTAAGCAAGTGTCAAGAATATGATCAAAAGATATCTTCATGTATATACAAGTCCTCATTATTACTGTAACAAGAAATTGTTTGTCAAAGATATGATATGAAAGCATTTGACAGTCTTCATATTTTTTCTTTCAAATAGCTTAGATTGTTTTTTTTACTTTTAGCTGCGTTTTTGCATTGAAATGAAAGAAAGCTGCCACTAGTTTGGTGCATTGCAGATGGTTAGAATCAAAGCATGCAAACAAAAGACAGTCCACTGAAGCCTGAGATATAGGCTTAGCAAGTTCTTAAGGTCTTGATGTTTAAAAGAACATGGAATTCACTTAAGCAGGAATTTTTTCATTTGTCTGAGCTAGGATTTTTATTCTGTGTTGCATAGTAAGAATGGAGATGCACAGGAAATAATAGGGTTTGTTATTGTTTAGATTGAAGGAATGCCAAGAGAGCTCCATATATGTATATGTTCCCAATACTACTACCATATCAGTGGGAAGACTAATATCTGTATGTGAGTGGAATTCACCAAGTGTATGGCAGTAACCGAAAGGCTGAAGTGAAAAATGAGAGCTCCAAGAACATGCTTGTATGTGGCAAAAGAGCCCCCAGAAAAATGTTAGTGTGACTTTAAAGACTCAGCGTCCAAAAGTATATTCCCCTAGTTTGGATTGTAGGTAAATTCAGGCAGATTATTTTATTCTACTGGATTGCATTTTTCATCATGCATCTTTCTACCTTCATTTTAAAAACTAGCCACACTAAGCAATCTGGGCATTTTAAGAGAATATTTTCAGTTTGCTTGCTGTATTTTTTTCTACTGTGAAGTCTTCTGTGACAATTTAATTGTTGTTTTCCTATTTTAAGTTGTACATCAGCTTTCTAAATAGTGTATCTGAGTATGGTGGAAGTTATGCTATTTAGAGAAAGGATGATGCTGATTGTCACAGAAGAGAAACTTTGTTATGAACGTGTAGGCTTCAGGTAAACTTGCAGAAAACTGTCTGAATTAATGCAAGCTATAGACAGGCAAAGTGTATTTTAAAAACATGACTGGCTTTCCCAGATGTTTACTTAATAATGAAGATGACAATGAACCAACTGTTAGCAGTCTCTACCTGGAAAGTACATCCTTACTCTACCTGGAAAGTACACCCTTACTCTACCTGGAAAGTACACCCTTACTCTGCCTGAAAGACACACCCTGTCTGGGGGGATTTGCTTTAGCAAAGTTTTATAGCTCATTGAAACATTAAATAATAGCACTTAGACATCCATATGTAGACTTTACTACCAGGAAAGCAGATAACAATCTTACTGTTCAGACAAGGCTCTAAAAATTATTTCAGATTTACCTTGCACACCTGTGGTTATTTGTAATTTGGAAACATTCATCTTTGAGGGATTGCCTGCTGGGGAGGTTGCAGCTTGGAAAAAACACGAGCAGATATAGAGGAATCCAGAAAAGTAGTTTAGAACTGCTAAATGGTGGGGCATCTGTCAGGAGAATTCTTGTGTTTAGTCCTCTGGGCGCCCCTGCTGTAAAATACTGCTTGAGAATGAGGAACAATAAAGCGACTTGAGTGCTGTGTCTGTGAAAGCAGTTGTCATTCAATGACCCCTCAGTCTCCAGTGGAAAATGTTCTGTTATGGAAGAGACTCTTGGTCAGCAGCTCACTGGCTAAATGCCACATTTATTTGCAAAGGCAGCTAATGGAAGGGCTTGTCTTGCAAACACTGTTCTACAATTAAAATAGGGCAGGTTACTCTGAGGATATGGGTATGAGCTACACTTTTTAATGCCAAGTTTTGCCACAATTTAAAAAGAATGGCAAAGAACCGCTGTCGAAATGTTGCAGCAAGTACAATGCTGGTTTTGAGATGGTGAATAACCCCGAGTACTTCAAATATAGTAAGTAACCCACTTGTATTTCATCATTGCTGTAAATGACAACTAGGCTAACTGATTTGAAGAGATTTAAATGCAGTTATATTGTTTGCTGCAGGGAAGTGTGGGGTAGTGCTGCTGCTTGAACTCCTCTCCTGCTTATAGGAGTTACACCGCTCCTTTCTGCATTCAGAAGTGTTTACTGGCAACATGACTGCTTTTAAGGTGTCTGGGATATTTCTGTGTACAATGCAATACACTCTCTGGGTACACAGTATCACATTTGCCTGTCTCCATCTATGTTACTAATTTATTATTTTTCTTTATTTCTTTACAAGGCAAACTATCTACTTAGGTCTACTCTCTTGAAGGTAGGGCTCAAAGCAAGAACTATGTCACTACCTTCTGAGTGGTGATGTACTGCCTTCTTGCAGGGGGCAATTTTGCTGAAGTGCATGGTTAGTCAAATCTTCCCAGATTCTGCTGCATGTTGCATGCTTTGTTGGGATTTGTTTCCAGGAGTACTGTGCAGTCCAGCAGTCCTGAGGAGCAACTGGCAGAAAACAAAGCTGCCCTAGTTTCTCTTCAGCACATGACTTAAAAAATGGATATACAAAATAAAGATTTGGTGATTCAAATTATTGCAATTAGTGTCATAAAAAATGTCTCTAGTAGTTAGCTGAGATTTAGATTGTTGCTTATGATCCTTTCATGTGCTCAGTGCTTTGGGTTTTTGTATCATTGTACACCACTGGCAATGAGGTCTCAACAATCAAACCTCCTTGTGAGATGGGGGTCCTTTAGCCATCATACTGGAATTGTGAATTGTAGTCCCCAACACAGCTAATAAGCAGTTTTTGTCTAGGTAAGTGTGGGGTAATGTCCTTAAACAGAATAGGCTGGCATAACTTCACTGAGTTTAAAAGCTGTGTACTAAAGGCACACACAATTCCTCTGTTGAGGAACCAGGGTTTATACCTCAGTTAAAGGACGGCACAGCTTTATGGAAAGTGGGACCATAAACAATCCACTGGATGCCATTTGCTTCTAACTTTTTAATTTTCCCCCATCAGCTTTGTGCCGAGTGCAGATTTGAAGGCAGGTTGTTGCATTATGCATTTTGCTTTCAGAGCAGAAGCTGCATGTCTGTGACATAATTTTGAAGATGTACCTTGAGGAGGGAGACGTTTGCTTGCAGGCAGAGGTTTCAAAGATTGTATTTTGGAGAAGGTCTTTGTTGGTTTAGTGTATGTATATTGTTGGTCACCAATTTGTAGTTGATGTACTGGGAAAAGACAAATTTGATGGTGATGGATTGTATGTATAACCATTTGTTGAATTGAATCAAACTAGATCTTTCATGCTTGACAAAAGGATGACAGGTGTGTACAGAACTGCAATTCAAAACTGCCTTTCAGAGGAAGAGAATTAGGGATGTTTTTGTAAGGACAGTAGCTATCAAATTTTCTGCAGTGTGTAATGTTATGAAATCAAGGTTAAATATGTCTCCCTTTTATTGTTCCACTGACTAGTCAAGATTTTGCTCTGTTCAAAGACCATTACTATTTTGATAGATTTTACTTATTTCTCAAAAATGTGAAATATTATATTACTCCTGACATTCAAACAGAATAGACAATATAACTGGTAAATCAGTTTTTACTTATATTGCTATGGATATCCTTTATCTTGTTACAGATTTTAATGAGAACATTTATTTTGAAAGATGGTGCTTGTTACAGAATTTTCGAAAGCATTTGCAAAACTTTTATGTAACTGAGGCACCCTAAATTGCAAGAACTGCCAGATAAATCCTGTATTATGCAGAGAACTTCAGGATTTAACAAGCTGTGTGAAGTTCATTATAAACGATGTTGTAATATCAAGTAGATATGGTTGTATTTTATAGACACTAGATAGCTATGTCAGTGTACATATGGCACGTGTAATTCTGTGCTAATTGTGGGGGACGCTGTCATGCCTCATAGGTGGAGTCCTCTGATGTTGAAGAGATCAGTATGGAATTTTTAATGTAAATACAGTGTGATTATTTGTTCTCCTTTTTTTTCATTTAACGAAGTTGCTTATTTAACCCCCAGGCTGCAGTCTTAACATTGTTCTACAAGCCTTCTTTCTTTACTCCTTTTTAACTTCTCTGTCTGAGAATAGATGCATTTTTTACCAGATCTGTTTCCACTGCTACTTCACTGTATTTTCACTTTACTTGTAGACTTAACTGCAGTATGTTCTGCAGTATGAACGAGCAGAACAGTGAGAAGTACTTGGAGGAGCGTTTTGTCAAAACCAGCCTCCCATAATCCTATCTTTTCATTATTTTTGCCCTGCACAGTGTTTCTGTTCATTAACCTAGACCTATGGACACAATACCTATAGCCTTAAGTAATGCAACCATTTCTTAACATTTATGATTTGAAACTGTTCAGCCTTGTTGTTCTTGCTTTTGGAACTAATCAATGATAATGTCCTGAGGGGCTTTTTCAAGATCTGGGTGCACACTCAGATGGTGCTATATATTCTCAAAATTCTGTTGATCATAATGCAGTTACTTCTTAAACAGGTGGTCCTGTGGTGTAAAGGAGAGCACTCTGGACTCTGAATCCCAAGGTCCTGAGTTCAAGTCTCAGTGGGACTGTCCCCTGGCAGTTCAAGCCTCCCTGCCATCCCATCCCGTCACATCTCGGATGCTCAGCAGGGTCAGCCCCGGTTGGTACCGGGTGCTGTGACAGTCCCGAGGACTTCACTGTCACTGTCCAAGCTCGCTCGGCCGTGGCAGATGGACCTCAGGACTTAAAGGGTGGGGCCAGTTCTGTGCACGCTGTGCCTCACCTAAAAAATCCACTGCTCAGGCTGGAAGGGCACACCCACGTGGGGAGAGCCCTGCCCAAATCTGCATTCATGAAGTCTGGCCATACACATACACTTCTTAAACAACTGCTTACACTGTTTAGAATTCAGGATCATGTTGAAATGTATCAGTACAAAATCAACTGAGGGATAATGGATCCTGTATATGTGTGCTGAGTTATACCTAGTAAGGCTCTGATAATTTTTCCTTTTCATTTATTCTAATAAATTAGTTTTATGCATGTTCATTTTTAACATTTATTAAAATATTTCCACAAAATACCCAATAGCTAAAATCCAGATGAAAAAAACCCCATAAATTTTTTTTAATAGCAAGTGCATTATGTTTTGGAAAGAGTGAGAAATGAGAGAAGAGATGGCATGTCCTGGCATCTGCACAGTCTTGTTTTCTCTCCCTGTCTGAACCCTCTTGCCCTCAGCTTTGTCCACCCCAACCTACTTTAGCTCTGATCATCTCAAGTTAACGGGACCTTTCAGTTTCCATGCTTGTGGGTAAGCCAAGTCCTTTGGCTTTTGGTTCAGTGTCAAAAGCAGTGGTATTTTTATGATCCACATCCCTGTCCACAAGAAGCTCAGCTCTTCTGTCCCTTCAGACTGTACCAGCTTGGTCACTGCTATCAGAGAATTGCTTGAAGAACTTGCAATGATGAGCTTGGCCGAAGATGTGCAAGGTGGCTGTTTAGCATACAGCTCTCTTCTGAAACTGTGCAAGTTTCTTCTCCCCATCCCAGCACAAACATACTGAATGCTTGGTCCTAGGAAGAAAAAGATTTCTGAGCTATAAAAATGGACTGTGAGCAGCTCTGATACAGAAGACTTGTCTGTACAACATGGAATATTTTACTGAAGAGAGGAAGCCATATTATAGTATGTGTCCAGGCAGGAGGAAGATAACTGGATGCACTTCATGCAGTTTAATTGATCAGTAATAAAGTGGGGAAGGATTTCAGGAAAGGAATGTGAAAAATACAGGTTTAATGATGACCAGGTACATGTTCCTGACTGTTTTTCTGTTGCAAGGCAGCTTTTAAGTGAGAAATTCACTCCTCTCCACCCAGCTAAACGAGTAGATTTTCTCAGCTCATTATCTATCTGCTGGTATTAGGATACCATTAACTATTTGATGATTTCTCTTCCTCCTTGTGTGAGAAACCAGCACACTGCAAGAAATAGTGTTAAAATAAGAGCTGTGTTGTACTCAAAATGACCAATTATGTTTTTTGGAACAGAATGCTGCTTAGGGTATGCCAAAATGTTTTCTGTGTACCTGAAATGTAAGCCCATTTGAGACCAAGTCCAGCACTGGAAATAGACATTTTCATTTTCCAGTTGTGCTGTTATGCACACATTTAATCTGGGATTATACTGATAGTCACATAAAACTGGCATATACTGAAGATATTAGGTAAATGTCTCAAATCAACAGACACTTTCCTGCAGCAACAAGGATTTGCTAGTACATTGTTTGTGAGCTTGCTTCTCCTGAGTGGTCTGTGCAATGGAGGAAATGGAAAAGGCAAAGAAACACTGACAGTTGTTGTCAATGTGTGTTGTTAGTGCTGAAGATTTCAGACATGGTTCTTGTAATTTAATGTGATCTAACTTTTTCTTACTGTCAGAAGTCCTCAAAGTTAATTTCCTCACCTCATCTCTTTTCTTACAGAAGTTTCGATGTTGGGCTACATCGCTTTCTGGTCAGGTAAGCTAATACTTATTTTGAATTTCAATTCCATATTGTTGTGGTTTAACCTCAGCTGGCAGCCAAGCACCATGCAACCACATGCTCACTCCCTCTGCAGAGGGGTGGGAAGAGAATTAGAAGGATAAAACTGAGAGAAGTTGTGGGTTGAGCTAAAGACTGTTTAATTGGTAATGCAAAAGCCGCACATGCAAGCAAAGCAACACAAGGAATTCATTCATTGCTTCCCATGGGCAGGCAGATGTTCAGCTGTCTCCAGGAAAGAAGGGCTCCATTATGTGTAAGAGTGACTTGGCAAGACAAATGTCATGACTCTGAACATCCCTCCACCACTTTCTTCTGCCCCCAGCTTTATACACCAAGCATGACACTGTATGGTTTGGGATTTCCCTTAGGTCGCCTTGGCCCAGCTGTGTCCCTTCCCAGCTCCTTGTGCACTCTCAGTCCTCTTGCTGGTGGGGTGGTGTGAGGAGCAAAAAAGGCCTTGACTGTGTGTAAGTGCTGCTCAACAGTAATGAAAACATCCCTGTATTTTCATCAACACTGTTTTCATCACACATCCAAAACATAGCCCCTTAATAGCTACCACGAAGAAAAGTAACTCTATCGTCGCAAAAACCAGCAAATGTATTAAAAAGCATTTCTGTTATGAGTAGAAATGACCATGTGAATTCAATCCATTTTATGCTTTCTATAGCAAGATTGTCTTTCTTCTGTTTATATACTAGTATTGAGAAACTATTTGTATTGGATATGTACCCGTTGTCACTCTCTAAGGAACCTCTTCAGGTGTCCTTCAGGAAAACCTTGACTCGGGAAATTTCAGTGACAGTGATCTGCTTACTCCTGAGAAAATCTCACTTTTTTGTGTACTGAAGAAAAGCTTTTAAAAACCATTTTTCACTGGTCACTCAAGTACTCTTATACCTTCTAATAAGGGCTTGAATTTTATAGAAAATTGTGAGTATGGAGGGAAGTTTGATATTCTCAATAGAAAACTGAATTGATTCAATGCATAGGGTGGACAATATTCTGAAGATGAATAAGCAAAGTGGAATAATAGTTTGTTTGCTGACATTTAGAGGAATGAAGTGATTAAAGCAGGGCATTTCAACAAGAAAGAGTAGGTTAATACATTTGTATGGTACACTGAGAAACTGGTTTTGGTGTTTGGAATTTTTTTTGTGGGCAAAGTCACAGGTGTTCACTAAGAATGTGTTTGCCTTCATTTTTAATAAAATACCTGTTCCTATCTACTAATCTTTACAAAGAGGTGTAGTATGTGCCATGGAAGGTGAATTTTGCCGTGGTCTTCAGGCACTTAGAGAATTAACTAGACTAAAGTGTTGCCATATTTGTCAGTGAAGAACTCTACCTTGGAACAAGGAACCCGGTATGCACAAGCCAGAGTATGATGCTTGGGTCCCACCATAAGGATCAGAAGGTGTTACGCTTTCCTTGATTTGGCCTTGCTCCTGAACTCATTATTTTAGGCTACTTTGTCTTGTTTCCTGGTAAAGACTGTGTTAAGTCTTTACAAGTGAGTCCTTGTAGCCTTAATGCAAGTGGTTTTTGGCACCAATTCACAGACTCCCAGAGCTCTAACAGGCTGGTTAGTCCTGATTCCTTTTTGGTCCTCTGGTCACTCACTTGAAGCATGTCTTTTCTAATGTTTTTAGAACTCTGCTACTTGCTCTTAACTGTAGTTTGTAAAAGAAGCATGCAGCTCTAGACAGAGTCATGAATATAAGGAGCGTTTCTCTGCCTTAGGCTCAGCATTACTTTTAAGTGTTCTCTTCAATTTGTCCTCAGCTTCTCTAGATTATTAGTACCATTGCTAAATCCAAGAAGAAATGGTAGTTTGTCCAAGGGTGCCCATTGGGCAATAATACAAAGGGTATAAAAAATATAAAAGACATGAGATCACATGAAGCCTATGTCACAGGGAAGATCAGATTTGTTTTCAGGTTGCACAGGCAAACCCACTTCTTGATATAATGTTTGAGCAACATGACAACTTTCAATAAACACCTCTCTTTGTTAAAGCTGTAGTGTCAATATTGCTAAATATATTTGTGTGTTTTAAGAATTTTTAGACCACTGAATATATTGAAGTTCTAGTATCAGTTCTACCGAATTAGTTGCATCTATATTTTGACCAGTAGATTTTTTTAAAAAAATAATCAGGTAAGAAATTGAAATTGTCATATTAAGAAATGGTTTAAAAATATGCTATTGTTGTAAAGGAAATACAGTGCACAAGAAGGTCTCCTGGGAATGCATACAAGTACTTAACCAAGAGCAGAATCACGGTAAGCATTGATGTGCTAAGTTTGAGTCACTGGTAATGCATCTTGCATAAAATGTTTTAATTTGATTTATACAAAGAATGTAATGAGATGGTAGTCTCACATAGCATCATTTTACATCCTGTGGGGATGCAGTATTTGAGTTATAGGCCTGTGTGATCCTGGACTGCAAATAGTCATGGAATTCAAATGAGTTGAATGTCATCTTTGACTAATGTATCATTTTTTCAAAGCCAGCTGTATCCTATGCAGTGTGGTGTTCTAACTTTACCTTTACTACTTCATTTAAAGTATATTAACTACCTGGGGAAATATTATCTGCTTTCTGTGTAACTGTACTGCTAAGGAGGAAAAATTTTTCCCTTCTGTTGTAGCAGAATGAGTTTTGCTCATTCTAACTAATAAAATGTTTTTGTTTTAGTAGATCACTTTGAACTAGGAAACAGAGGACTTGATGTTAATCACTGCTGTTGGTCTGCCTTATGAATTCTAGAAAATTATTGCCTTTTTTTACCTATTTGGGCAGTGTCTGCCCCTGAGAACTTGCAGATAATCTCCTTTGTTTATAAAATGTCTGTCATAAATGGTCCTCTTCACAGTTTTGGAATTTGAAATGCTAAAGAGACATTTTTTTGTAAATATGATGACACCACCCTGTCATGGAACAGGGAACCCAGTATGACACTTAAATAAAAAATGTGGGGCCAACAAAACTAAAAGTAGTCTCTGCTGTAAGGACAATTTACCAGATTAAATGCTGATTGAAAGAACTAGGACTGCTCTAGCCTGGCATAAACACTCAGTGACTTCCCCAAGCGAAGCATGATAACAAAGTATTACGGGGAATTACAACTACACATTGTTCTGTGTTCTTAGCAAAAAATAAATATAAAATAATTTCTGTCCACTTCTGTATCTATCTTGAATTGTGCCTCTGATACTGTTTTTAAGATAGCTCAGTAAAGTTAAAAAATCCCATATTTTTAAATGTGTTACTGATAGGTACATATACTCTAATGGTTAATAATGTGTTGTTTAGGTTTCTAATCACAGTACTTGCATGGTGAAATCAGGTGGCATCATGGGACTACTACTGGTGAAAGCAAAGTGCAGCTGAGTTTATGGGGGTCTGCGTTATGAACATTTTTTAGCTACACCATCATGTTTGAAGCAGGAATCCTGAAAATTCACAGAGGAAAGATTAGGACTTTTGTGATGAAAATGGGTTTGATATACTTGTGAAAAATATACTACTACAATTGGAAGGTCATTTGGCCACTTTTCACCCAATGATATAAAAGAAACTATTTGTTACTACTTCTGTGATCAGCAAAATTATTAATCATATATTTAAATCACATGAGTGCTATACAAACATAGCAATATTTTTCCAATGTAACTCCAGGAAAAACAACCCTTTTTCTCCTTAATCTGAGCATTCACAGTACAGGGCAATGGGTGTATTTTGAGAGTTTAAAATACAGAGAAATAGCCTTTGGGCTAGCAGTTTAGAGGGGAAAGAGCAAGAGAGGCTGCCTGTTGCTCTTTGCTCACTGAAACCGTTTTATCCAAACACTTCATCCAGTGCTGAGAACAGGGCATTGGGTGAAATAAAACCATGAACTTGTGAGAATATTTACTGTCCTAATGCCAAAGTGTGCTTCCTTTAGGGCAGCACTGATGAGGGCAGTGGGGAAGAGTGACAGTTCCTGTAGGCAAGATTCTTTTGAAAAATCTCTATGCTTTCAGCACTGCTGTGCCTTTGAAAAAGTGTGAATCATACTCATTTCAGTACAGATCTGGCTTTGAAGAGAGCTGCAGGACCACGCACCCCCAGCATCTCCCAAAGGTGCCCATCTGTTAGCAGTGCTCTCAGCTCACCCCATGGTTTGCAATTACTTTAGCTTATTCAGGTTATTTAAGGTTTAGCTTATTCCCTGATGCAAAGGTTTTCCAAATAGGAAACTTGAGAATCACCCCTTGTTTTAGTTTTCTCAGGTGAAGCATGGCATAGTTTACCTTTAGGATCAAAATCTACCATGTTGTCACCTCTCCTGATTTTAATTAGGAATAGGGCACCTCTAAGGTGGAATAGTCCCATGTTGAAAGAGGGATTATGGTTCTAACCTAAGGTATGATTGTGAAAGATATGAAAATACCTGTTCATCATCTGGCTCAACTCTTGTTTCAGCTTTCTGTGGAATCCCCTGGGACCCCACATCTTTAAGCCATCTGAAGCCAAAGAAATCTATGCTCCTGCTTAAAAACCCCCTCAATCTTTTATCACTGTTTATGTTGGAAAAACTAAACAACCCAACAAAACCAAACAACAAAAACCCCAAATGCAATGAAAAAACCCTCCACAATAGCAAACACTGCCACTTCTGAGCTTCCCTTTCTCTTTAATACACACAGGTCTTGGAAAGTCAGCATATGGTGCAGCAGTTCTCTAACTCCATTGCTGGGTAAGCTTGCTGATTCTGGGCTAGACACAGATTCTTATGAGGTGCGGTGTAATGCATGGCCCTCTCTTGGGAACTAAATACCGGTGCTACTGCTGTACAGTCTCTGCTGCTGCTTTGAGTGTAGCTGTCCATGAAGTACTATTGATATTCTAATATACTGTAGCTGGGCTAGGCAGCACAGTATTAATGAGATTCCGCTGTTCTTGCAACAGCATTGATAAAGGTATTTGGATAGACACCTCTGCCTTGGAAAGTGCTAGCTATAAATTGTTACAGGGATACATTCTTTCTTCTCCACTTTGTCAAAAAGTTTGGCTTTTTGGTTCACTCTGTGTCTTGGGCACCTAGTCATCCACAGGGCATGGACACTGTAGAATCATACAATAATTTTTGTTCTAAGGGGCCATTAAAGATGACCTGGTTGGCCCTGCCCTGGAATGAGCAGGGACATCTTCAGCTAGGTGGGGTTACTCGGGGCCCTGTCCAACATGACCTTGAGTGTTTCCGAGCATGAGGCATCTACTGTCTGTCTGGACAACTTGTTCCAGTGTTTCATCACCCTCATTAAAATAAAAAAAAATACTTCCTTCTATCTGTTTGAATTTACAAATGTAGTGTTTAGCTTAAAACCATTACCTCAATTGCAGCAGGCCCTATTCAACATTCTGTCCGTATCTTTCTTGGAAGTCCCCTTTATGTATTAAAAGGTCACAGTAAGGTCTCCCTGGAAGCCTTGTGTGATTTAGGCTGAACAACCCCAACTCTAACAACATTGTGTGTCCAACTGTCTTCTGGAGCCAACCAAAGTGTTTCCTCAAGAACAAAAAGGCTGACTGTGGTTCTGGCAGTTAATTGCACTGATAGGCTGCTTGTTTCCAATAGGTGGTGTGGATACAAGTACACCAACTTTGTTTGTCTTCCTGTGCCCTATGCAATCACCTAGTAGTTCCTTAGCTTTTACCCTCGGGACTTCTCTTTTCAGGCTGTGCTTTTCGTCAGCATGTAACCTCAGTCTTTTGCCATGAAAAATGGCCATAGTGTTGACCCTCACTTTACTTCAGACACTTTGAGAAAAAATCAGTGCCCTAAGGAGCAATTTCTGCGCTATGTGGATTTAACTGGTCTATTCCAAATGAGGTTAATCCTAACCAGTATTGCGAAAGCTTTATACTGCTCTACCTGAGAGTCCTGAATGACTGGTTGGAGCAGATACATTTAACTTACATATGTAGCCTGTGTGTCTATGGGGACTCACTGAGTAAACAATACTCTTTCTTTAGAATAACCTGCAGTATGTCTTTCATGATTTTATGTCTCTGTCTCAGTTTTCTCACTTGATTCAGTGCCGAGACAAAAGTACTGTATTGATTAAACAGAAATGTATCTGGATGAAGGAAAACAATTTATCTGTAATCATCAAAGTAATGCAGAGAGTAAAGACTGCCAAAGATGCAAATGACACACTGCATCATTCCTCTTATATCTACTGGTATGCTTCCTGGGGAAGGATCCAGAGATACTGGTACTTGCTTTGCCATCTTCAAGTGGGACCACTGTGTGTAGAATATGTGCAACTGCTGTACTTGCCTTCTCTTTTGGGTCCTTTATGCTTCTAATCCCTTGCCTTTAAACCAAGAAAGGACTAGTAGGGCATGAAACTCTAGCAAATACCAGTCTTGACTCCCCTGGATCTTAGAGCAGCTCTGATAAAGCCAGTGGAAGCAGCGGCAGTATTTTCAGTCAAGAGCATCCAGCTGTGAAACAAGGTTCTGGATACAGAAACAGGCTGCTACTAGGTCTCAATTACAGAAACGTTCCTATGGAAAAAAGCGCCCCACTGTAAGCCCTCCATAGCCAGGGAGCTAAGAACAACAAAAAGGGATTCTTGCCATCTTTTGTTGATGTTGTAGATGTGATGTGCAAGAGAAAGCTTTTGTAGAGATTTACTTGAAATCTTGTTCTTAAGTTAGCACATATTAAACCAAATATGTAGGGTTGTTATAAGGAAATGTAATCAGCACATGGGATTATTTGTGTATCTAATAAGTAATTTTAAGATTAAAGTGTTTATTTCATTGCTGTGAAGAGGTAGTGGTACTAACTTAGGAATTCTTTCTTGTTTTAAGTTTGCGTTCAATATGGGGCCTTGATTTTTTTTCTGCAAAAATCATTTTAAGGTTCTGAAACACAGAAGAGAGCAGCAGTCAATCCATCCACAGAGACCTTTGCATGGAGGACCTGAAAAATACATCTCTGCTGCATTGCAGGCTCCTCTGAGCTCTGCTTTTGGACATGCTGGAATTTTTGCCATGTTTGCTGGAGTTGGCAATTTTTGAAAGGGTCAGCACTGGTCTGACTGTGTTCCTGTTGAAAGCAGTGAAAACACTGAAGTGATATTTAAAAAAACAAAAACAACCAACAAGCTGGACAGGGCTTGGAATCTTCTAAAATTTTCCCAGCTACAAGATCAAGCCTTAGCACTGCTAAAGGTCCATGACTAAACTCTAATGGGTTGCATTGGAAAGATCTGTGATTCTTCTGCTGTATGTGTACTGGGCATAAGTGTGAACTGTACAAGTGACCATGAAGTATAAAATCAGTTGGGGTGTCTGTTTTAGAGTGGGACAGTGTCCAAAACACCTTGTTTGTTTTAAAACAAACTTGATGAAACAGTAATGAAGACTGGGTGCTAAATTGCTTCAGAGCTACTCCGGTCTCTCAAACACCTTCTCAAAATTAAACCTTTTGGTTTTTTTTTAAAAAGAGCAAACAATCTGTTGTTACATAATGAATTAGCATCGAGCATGTTGCAAAAACAAGGCTGGTTTTTGTATAAACAAAACTGAATCTTTATGTAAATGTTATGTAAATGTGACATTTAACTTAAACTGTTGGAATGGGGAAGCTGGGATTAACAATGTACAGATCTCATCATGTTTATGTGTTGCAACTGTGAATTAAAACAGTTTGTTATTTTTGTTGCAGGGTATTTGAGTTACTACCTCTCAGCAAGTAATTCACCGCTTGTGAAATGTGAAGAATTTAGAGATTCAGTTCAGGCTGCTTTTAAATACTTTTACAGAGTGTTTTACTAGAGCTGCATCAAAGGTGGTATTTCAGTGTAATAGAAGAATGTGTGTGCCCAGCAGTCTTGAATCATCTGAGATTATAAGGATTCTGGATCTATTCTTTGTGTAGCCTAAGAAACTACGTCAGAGGAACTTTTGTTGTCCCAAACTCTGACTGTAAGTGCCAGAACTTGGCTGGAGTTTACACGTGATTTCAGTCTGAGGGACTTTGCATCTTTTATAGCTGAGCAAACCTGTATTGCAAAGTCATAGGAGTGAATATATATGAAATATTAGTTGCACAAGAAATATTATTTATGTACTACTTCCAGTTTCACCAAGCACTTCTAGTTAAAACTAAACATGTATAAAGTTTCATATGACCTAGAGTATGTTTACAGAATTCTTACTTAATTTTGTTTTATTTTTGATTTTTAAAAATCCTTTTATTGTTGTCTTTTTCTCTTCTGCATTTTGTGGTCCATATTTTTACTTAGGCATGGTAAGAGACGTGATTACATCTTCCAGATAGTAGGATGTGGTTGGTATAAACTTCAGTCTCAAAGTTATTTCATATCTTATGTTTTAAATGTGTCTCGGAAAGCCGTGTGCTATTTATATCAGAATTGTTAAGATGTAGATCAGAGCCGGAAAAAAATGTGGGAAAAAATAGGATGAGAAAAGCATTCTTTTCTACTCTAGCTTCTGGTAAATTAATTGTATGCAGCACAGGAAATGAGATCCTAGCCAGCACAAGCCTGAGATTAAACTCCTTGTAGTCTGCCTTGCTGCTGCTCGGAGGTAGCCGTCTGTCCATCCTCCCGCTGAGAAAGGACCGCGGGACGAACCTGCCGCGTGCGGGAGGAAATAAGTCCTTCGGTGCCAGTGGCTTTTAAGTTTCTGCCTGCGGCTTCTTCGGGGGCGGGGAAGCTCCGTTAGCCGCGGTCCCGGGAGGAGGAGCAGGGACAGGAGCATCACCATCACCTCCCGCGGGGACCTCGGCCGCTGTCCCGGCTGCCGCCGGGGGGAGCCCTTGCCCCGCCCGGCCACCCCGCAGGGACCGGCGGCACCTGGAGCCTGACGGAGGGTTCGGGGAATGGCATGGGAGTCCGGGAGCCTGACTGCCTGGGTTCTGGGAGACGGTTCCATTCTAGGAAATGTGCATCCCAGAATATAAAATCTATTATACAATCCGTTCTTTTGTACCTTCCCTTCTGAAAGCACCAGTTTAGACAAGAGGTAGTTCATAGGGATTCTAGGGACAGTTGCTCAGAATAACCTATATATCTTGTGGGCAGGAAAGCTTGCCCTTCTCTTCCTTGGCTAGTTTATTTTGCGGAGTGTTATGGAGACTGTGGGGCTCTGAGTTGTTTCTGGAAGATCACGACTCTTTGGCTCATCTTTTTGCTCAGGGTCAGCTTGCGTCACCTTGCCTGGGTCCATAAGTGGTTTTGAGATAGTTGTGATACAGCATGTCAAAACAATAACCCCTTAACTTTAATCTGAAGTTTTAAGTTACACTGTTTTCTTAAATGTCTGGATAGTAGATCCTCAGACATGCTACTGAAGCGAGTGGCAGGACTGCTTCTTTTGTGGCTATCTAGCAGTTTCAGATTGATACCCTAGTAACCTGGGTGGTTGTTAGTACGCAGTCTGCTTTCAGTCCTTGTCCCTCTAAGCACTTACTTCTAGGTTCTGTGAATAGTCCAGGAGGATTTATAGAGTTAAGGAAGTCTGTGAGTTAAAACATCTAACTTAGAGCAAGGTGCAAAGAATGAACATGAGAAACAAATCTAAAAGAGGGGAGAAAACGATGAAACAGGAGGCTTGACAACTCATATCTAGTTATCCATAGATTGAGTTGTTTCAGACTTTGTGTGTGGAGGTGAAAATACTTTGAGACACCCTAGTGGCAGCATCAGTCCTTGTTACCAGTGTATCTGTCTGCAGCAGTATTGATTTCAGTAGTAAAGCCCAAATAGAGGACTTGAGTCAGTGATTTCCATCACTGATGGCAACGTAAGTGTGTTTAGGGCTGTAAGCAGGATACCCAGAGAAGGGTAGAGTACATTGTTTAAAAGTGCTGCCTTTGTGGGATGGGAGGTGTTTTACTGCATGTTAGGCTGAATAAGATACTGTATTGAAAGCCATATTCTCTTTGGAATGCTATGGTGTGTTGAATTACTGAGGGCAAATCACAGGCCAACAGTTTTGGGGAAGGCTCTGGAATCCATCTGCAGGTATGGATTCTGCTTTGGCTGCCTGATGGCTCTGTGATGTGAGGTGCAATTCCAGTTTCACTGTGGACTGTGGGAATTCAGTGAGATCTGAATGAAGATCTCCCTGTTTTTTCTTTTCATAGATGAATTAGGGTAATGATCATCCTTTGTAAAATACTTTGAGATCTATGGATTAAGAGTGCTATATAAGAGATTAGCAATGTTTAGTGTAAGCACTTTATGTAACACCAAGAACAGATGATAAAGCAGGACAGGAAGTAACTATTGGATTTGGAATTGTTCTGTCACAGATACAAATTTAAGATAAAAAGAAATAATGTGACTTTTAAAAGTATGTGCTCTTAATTGCATTTATTCGGAGGGATTATAAACGTAGATAGGGAGCTGTAGTAAAAAGCAATCTTTTATGCAACTGAGGTAAAATCAAGAATGTACGTATAAAATATGTCAGTTAACATCTTTGCAAATGTGTTGTTTACGGTATGCAATTTAAGGGGAAGCACTCCTTCCTTAGCTCCTAAAGAAATTAGACCATATGAATCAAAATCTTATACAGACGTCCATCTTAGAGGTTACAAGTAAATAATTGGGTAAATTTCATATGTTTTTGAAGGAATGAGGGGTCAAAACCTTCAAGCTTCTATTTATTTTGCTGTCTGAAATAAAAGAGTAAAATAATATGCTGTAGGCTTCCTACTGTAGGCTTCCTACTATAGCCCAAAAATGTAATTTCAGTGCTGAAGAATGAGCTAAGGTTGTGGCAACCAAGGGATAATTCTTACTGTCAGCTGTCATCCAAGTCTTGCTTCCTTTCTCCTGGAGAAGATTTAGCACTTTCTTGCAAGCAACATAACTGGATACTTGTAAAGTTGACTGCACTTTCCAACCAGCTTCTGCTGTTCTATGTGAATAGCAAAATGCCATTTGCTTGCCTGGTCTAATTGTGTTAGGTGATGTAACCCCAAACTTAAAAAAACCCCCATCAAATAAAGAAAAATTCCACCTTGACTGAAGTAATCAGGATGTATAAGTAATAAGTATTGCTCCACTATTTTTTGTGAATACTGGTGTTATATAATGAACATTATCTCTTGTAGCTATAGGGATTGCAATATTCCATGTGCTAGTGCTTTCAGAGACAGTTATGGTAGATTTAGAGATTATTTTAAATGTATCTAGCATTTTGGTACAATGAATTGCTTTTCAAATCTGGATTAGACTATTGCTCTGAAAATATTAAGTATTGGATATTTGCAACTTGCTAGTGAGGCAGAATAGTTTTAAATATTGTCTCCAATTTTTTGACAAGTGGTAGGGAGCTAACATTAGAATGTAAACTACAGTATATGTATTTTTCCTTTAGTTCTGCTAAACTCATATATAGATGTAAGATGTCTTTTCTGGGTGGATGGAAAAGGGGAGCCAAAACAGGTCATGACTTGCTCAGGTAAATTTTCTCATTTGAATGTCCTAGAAGTGTAGGAACAACACAGGAGCAAATCTTCATCAAGAGTAACCTAAGTAGAGTTGATCTTTGCAGAGTTCACAGATTGTCTAACAGAATAATAAATGTGTTCTCTGACAGAAATTTTTGCAAACACACAGAAACAGTGAAATATAGAAGTTTGCCTGTAGGATGGTAGACACGCTGATAATGTTTAAGCTACAAAACAGTTTCCAGGACTCTCTTTGGCTAGGGCACAGCAGAAAAAATGTTGCTTCTTAGAAAAAAAATAGTTTTCTCTGGATGCTACTTAAATAGACTGTACTGTACTACTTGAGTGTGCATCCCTGAAGATATTTAAAAAGACATGTAATGTGGTACTTAGGGACATGGTTTAGTGATGGATTCAGCAGTGCACTCAATGATCTTAAGAATCTTTTCCAACCTCAACAGTTCTATTATTCTACTTATCACCTTTTGCTGAGATCAGGACTGCAGGACTGCGATCAGTATTGGAGTGAGCTTGTTCCTGTGTGATAGATGTGCATACAGGACCTAAGGCTAAGTGCTGCCTGTTAACTGAATGAGCCTGATATCTAAATACCAAGAACTCCAAAATACCTCCAGAATTTTCCATATTGGGTACTCCATATAGAACTTCTGAGTTTTTCATTGTGAGTCTGGAGTTTTCCCAGTGCTAGTGGTATCACAGAGTTACTTGTTGTTCTTCCCTGTAGCAGTAAGAAGCCTAGTTAAAATGAAAGTTTATAGGAAATCAAAATTACTGATTTAGATGACATTTTTACTGAAAAGTGCTGTTATGCAGAATTAACCTTTCATTTAGGGTGATGACTCAAGATATAAGAGGAACTTTTCTTACATTAGAAGTAAATTATTTAAACTGCAGCTGTTGAAATGGATAGAGCTGGAGAGCAGCCTTTGGTGATCAGTAAGTTTTACCTGACAGCCAAGAAATAAGTTTTACTTATAAGTGAAACCCCTGCAATTTTAGCATTGGTTTCAAGGCAAGGCATTGTCTCCTACTGAAAATAAATTACTGATGCAATACTAGTAAGTGAACTTGGGTCAAGGACTTCTGTGCATGTTCAGTAATGGTTTGTCCGATATCACGTACCCAACAGCACCAACGAGTAGATGTCAGTGTGTCTTTTAGGGCTTCCTCGGACAGTCAGCTGTTGGAAC
Source organism: Hafferia zeledoni (assembly GCA_035583235.1). Taxonomy (NCBI): domain Eukaryota; kingdom Metazoa; phylum Chordata; class Aves; order Passeriformes; family Thamnophilidae; genus Hafferia; species Hafferia zeledoni. The sequence continues at coordinate 23,074,966 of JAWWEV010000115.1, read as the reverse complement.
AGACACGGCATGTGGTGGGAGCTTTCTGTAATGTAGATCTTAATAAATATTTCATTTCTTCTTGTTTATAGTGTCTTGTTTATAAAATATGTAAACAGCAAAATGGAGATGGTTAACAAAGTAACCATGGAAACCTGTTTTCTCCTCTTTCTCTCCGTCTCTCTGTGGAAATGTGTTTTGAAGATAGTTATGATTTCTTCCGCTTACTGTGATTTGAACTGAACTAACAAAATAACCCATAAAAATTGTATACTAGGTTGTTGGTTATCTAGTGACAACCAATAGGCCAGTATTTGCATGATCAGTGTAGACATAAAATTTGCATTTATACTCGTTCCAAATAACTAATGCTGGTAGCAAGCCATGACTGGGCAAAATACATTTCTGAAGAATGGGAACTTCTGATTTGCAGTCACTTAGTAGTGCATACTTTTTGGATGATGCAGCCTATTGTGAACATAGAGGCAGGTTTTGCAGAACTACTGTCTCTGAATCTACAGAACTGATGAAAAGGAACGTGAAAGGAAGTAATGTTTTATATTTAGAAATCATTAGGCTTCAGCATTAGAGGTGCCACAAAAAAAGACCAGTGTTAGGTGTAACTTACCTTTCTAGTTATTTCCTCATAAAATAACAATTGCTTAATCTTAAGCAAATCTCAGATTTGCTTTATCTGAGACAATTTTAAGAAACATGTAATTGTGTTAACATTTGATGATAATGCTTCATATTCATATTTTAATTCTGGACTATTATTTTAAGATGTTTATATGGTGGCATAATAGTAATTAAAATCAGCGGAAAGGGTTAGGGGTCTTTAGTTTTGTCAAATGAACAAACTGTTTCAGTAATATAAAACTGAATTTTTTTCTTGGATTAATTTTGTTTCAGTGATTAGATATAATGAGACATCTGTTAGCTGAATGCTTCTATTGCCACTTGACTGACTTGGAGAGTAACTTCTAGGTGTTCTCCAGTGGTCTGGAGCATTACTCTTCTGTTTATTACGGTACTGCTTGTGGTGCATTTAGTCTGGTTTTAGGAATTTCTGTTGCCAGGTTTTCCACCACTTTTTGTCCCTGCTTTTATGGGCAATAATCCTAGTTCATTGAGATTCCCATCTCTGAAAGATTTTCCTTGCCTTCTCTGATTCCAGAACTGAAGGTTTGTTACTATTTTGAACTGTCTAATCTGAGCTTTGCATGACTGGAGAGTAGTAGTTATGAAGCAAAACTTAAAATGAACAATTTTACAATTTCTTATTAATATTTATGCCTTATTTTTTGTTTTGTGGTCCTACAGGGCATTGTCTTCTGCAGGTTTTCAGCTGCCTACAGGAGTTGTATTCTGGTAGTAATTAAGCCCTGACTTCAAGTAAAGAAATTGTATAGAAGCAATCATTTCTGTGTAAAAAATTTGCCTTAATAGGGACAAAATATTTAATACAGCAGGCAGAAATTGCCCTGGCAGATCAATCTTCTGTTATTTCTACTCTTCCTGTAGATGTGATATCAAGCTCTTTCTTCTGATTTTTGATTCTCAAAAATTAATAGTGTGAAGTTAGCGTAGCTATAACTAGTGATTGAGTTGTCTATGATTGAATGATCTGAAACGTAAATCCTGTGAGGAGAAGCTTGGGGCACAAGGGTTGTGCAGTCTGGAGAAAAGAAGGCTCAGGAGAGCCCTTATTGTGTTATACAACTATCTGAAAGGAGGTTGTTGCGAGGGGGGGACTTGGTGTCTTCTTCCAGGCAACTAGTGATAGGACAAGGGGAAATGGCTTCAAGTTACATCACGGGAGGTTTAGGTTGGATATTAGGAAATAATTCTTCACTGGAAACGTGGTTAATTATGGTAACAAGCTCCCCAGGAAAGTGGTTGAGTCAGCATCCCTGGAAAGTGTTTAAAAAACAAGTGGACACAACACTTCACAATATGGTTTAGAGAGCATAGTGGTGTTCAGTCAAAGGCTGGATTTGATGATCTTGCAGGTCTTTTCCAATCTTATTGGTTCTATGATTCTATGAATTTCTGGTCACAATCTGTGAGTAAGAGTTACGGCGTGTGCCAGTTAAACTGCAGATGTAAAAGTGATACATAGATTGCTCAAAGACATGGTCTTAAAGTTAAAAGATATTTTAGTGCTAGGAGGGAAGTTATCTATGTTACAGAGCATTAGCCTTTGTTGCTTTTTGGATAGTTCTTATAGAAGGGTGTACAGGTCATAGGCATAGTGCTCAAAAGGGAGCTTCAAAAAGTGAGAGTCTAATGCCATACATGCCCTTAGTACCACTCAAAATTATTTTTGTGCCTAATGTTGCTGTTTTCAATGTATTTTTTTCCTCCTCTTGTGCTGAACTGAGGAAAGATGAAAACTTGATCCACCCCCAACCCGGAGCAGTGATACAGGTTTTATGAAGTGCTCTCATGTGCACAGAACAAATCAACAGGGAAAGCCTGAAACTATTTTTCTTAAATTTCTTCCACCTTAACAAAAGGCTCGGAAAGCAATATTCAGGCAGAAACGTGTCTTGCTTTACCTGATAGTGTCTCTGAAGAGTTCAGAAGTAAATTACAAAAATAATGACTGCTTTCATTAAGATGTTTCAGCCGTGGAAGCAAATGTGTAGGAGTTACATGCTTTTGCTAGAGCTGTAGATGCACAGATCGTTTTTAAGGATCAAACTGACAAATTATTTAATCACAGAAACTGACACATCTTTGTGCTGAGGCAGTTACACCTTGAGTCATTTTTATTTCACTGATGTAGCGTAGACCCTCCAGAACCTGTACTCAGTGGTCTCTGCATGCCAACTCCTGTCATGTGTCCTAAGAAGTCTCTTGAGGGCAGTATGTGGGAAACATTGTTATGACTTATTTTGTAGATATTAAATATTTAATAATCAGTTCACAGAATTGATGACGTGAAATTTTAATTCCAGTTAATAGTAATAAAATAAGTTCTTTTAAAAACATACTAACGTGAATAACTGCACAGATGTGTGAATAAATTTTATCCCACTTTCTACTGAATCATAGAATCATTTAGGTTGGAAAAGACCTCCAAAACTGAGTCTAACTTCTGGCCAATCACCTCTTTGTCAACCAGACCATAGCATTAAGTGCCATGTCCAGTCATTTCTTAAACACTTCCAGGGATGGTGACTCCACCACCTCTGTGGGCAGCCCATTCCAATGCTTGACAACCTGTTCCGTGAAGAAATGTTTCCTGATGTCCAACCTGAACCTCCCCTTAAACTGCTTTTCTGGAGTAAAGTGATTTTTTTTCTCCTCATTATTAATAAAGAACAAAGTTATTAATGCCATCATGTTGAGTCAGCTTTTTGTGCTTTGGCTTCAGACCCTGAAAATACATCTCTTCCAAAAGATCATAGTTTTGTTGAGATCAACAGTCTTTGTTCTGTTTCTATATGTTTTACAGACATAAAGATTGTATTTCCATGAAAAACCATGTGATTTTAGATCCTGATCCTGCCCCCAAGAACTGCTGATGCAAAAGTTTGTCCAGAAGTGCATGCAGTATGTCCTAGTTTTGTCAGAAGGATCATTTGGAAATAAATCAACGATCAAAATGTCCCATAGTTCAGACTCATAAATCGTCAGAAGACTAACAGTGAAATGAATACTCCCACTTCTTTTAAGCCTCCTTTTATGTCTGGGTTCATTAAGGAACTCCTTGCTCGCACATGCAGCCCTCTTGCTGCCCTTTCTTAGTTTTTTATTTGTCAGGATGAACCCTTCTTGAGCTTGGAGGAGCTGATCCGTGAGTATCAACCAGCTTTCCTGTACCCCTCTTCTCTCCAGACCTATATCCCATGGGGTTCTTATAAAAAGATCTCTGATAAGGATGGTGTCTGCTCTCCTGAAATCAAACGCTGTGGTTCTGCTTACTGTCCTGCTTACCCTCCTCTGAGGATCCTGAAACCCATTATCTCATGATTACTGCACCTGAGGCTGCCTTGACTTTCCCATCCCTGGCCAGTTCTTTGTTGTTTGTAAGTACGAGGTCCAGTAGAATGCCTTTCCTTGTTGGTTTCTTAATCATCTCTGTTGGGAAGTTGTCAGTAATACACTCTAGGAGTCTGCTGGATTATCTGAGGGCTGCTGTGTTTTCCTTCTAGCAGATCTTGGGGTGGGGAGTTCTCCCTGAGGAACAGAGTCTGTGAAGATAAGGCTTATTCTGGTTGTTTGAAGAAGGCCTTGTCTCCTTTTTCATGATTGGAGGTTTGTAAAAGATGCCCAGGACAGTGACACCCATCCCCAGGCAGAGCTCCATGCACTCCAGCTGTTCTCTCACGTATTGGGCAGGTCCCTGTCCTGCCTTACCATCCTGTCCTTCCTGAAGAGCCTGTTATCCATCTGTCACAGTGCTCCAGTCATGCAGCTGCACAGAGACTTCTAACTCCTCTTGTTTGCTCCCCACACTGCCTGCCTTAGAGCAGAGCAGTTTGAGAGAGCCACCCAAGCATGCTGAATCCCCAGAGCAGGCTTGAGAGCTTTGCCCAGGAGATCATGCAGAGATGTATTGTAGTAGTCCTGGAACAAATTAAAGAAGTGTTCTAAGTCCAAATTCTTTGTTGGGGATGTCTATTTATTTTTCCTACATTTTAATTTATGATCTATGTTAAGGAGGCATGGGGTTCTTTTTCTGTGTAATTAATTTACTATTAGCCCTTAGAAAGGTCTGTTAATGAAGAAAGCTCCAAATGCCCCTGTTTAGTTGTATATTGGATGCTGAATGTGGCTTCCTCTTCTTTGCTGGTTTAGCTTGGTTGTAAATTTTGGAGAGCAGTGTGATTTTCTTGGAAAAATGTATAATCAACATTTTTTTTAATACAAAGAAATAAAAGGCAGTTTTAAAGAAAGATTATTTATTTTCATTCTCTTATATGTAATAAACCCATTTGTGATCTTACTAATTTATTCAGGGTTTAATATCATTCCATCTGTGCTTTTTCGAGTTGTTGCTACTAAACAAAAAGGTATCAATTAAATATTTATATATGAGCACCTGGCAACCAGCTGTGCAGTGCACAGTTCTGCCGACTTTGTGAGTATCTCAGGTCAAAGTTGTTAGAGACAGCCTGCAAGGAGAGGAGCGTTGACACAGAAGTGCCAGTGAGCTTCCAGTCCTGGTGGAAATGGATAGTACCTATTGTCAATCACTAGACCTAGAAAAGAAAGCTGGGAATACATAATGGAGGAAAAGTATCATAGTTTATTTTTTTGTCTTATATTTTTACTGGCAGATAGTTCTGTTGGAAAATGGTCCTGTATTTTCAGTAGTTTTATGATTGATGATTATTTGTAGTCTTTCATCTTTGTAGAAGCACTCCTATCTCTTAGCTGATGTAACTGGAATTAGGATTGAGTCCATTGGTTTGAAAATCATTGTTTACCAAACATGGGCATATAAATACTGTTTCTTCTTATTTCTACACGTTCGTCTGTATATGCTCAGCATACAGCTCACAGTCCTAGCTCTGCTGAAGTACTCAAAAGGGAAAATACTGTTTAGAGACTTTAACTCTTTTTTAAATACTGTTAGTTCTTTATTGATTTATTCTGAAATGTAAAGCCTCACTGTTTCGACTTCTTGAAGGGGACTTGCATGAGTTGCCTAAGACAATTCTTTGTCTCTCTGTGGTGTATGTACTTCGTTCTCTTTGCTGTTTCTGTAGGCAACATACTGGAAAGGGAAGATAGGAGCCTGAACTACTCCTGTCTGACTGAAGGCACTTTGTAATTCATCTGTACCTGCCTCTTCACTGATTTGAGGTAAACGACACTAGAGGAGATTTTTCCTCCATTGCCATGGGGTTAGGAGGAGGAGAAAACAGGACTGTGCATTATTTCTATTGCATACACAAATGACTTGGAAGACATGATCTAACAGGGTCTGGTGCTTCCAGGAGCACCAGGCTTTGATTCCTCTTGACTTCACAGAAACTGTATCTACAACATGTACAAATAGGCTGAAAATTGCTGTCATTTGCTTTTGGTAGCCTCTCCTAACTCATGCTGCCAAGTGATAAATCATAACACTGGGCATTGGAGAAGCGATTTTTCCTCTATTCAGGGGAAGAGTGAAATGATGGGGAGTAGGAAGACAGTGCGTGGATTGAGTTCTGACAGTGTGTCAGGCTGGTCTTCTTGGAGGCAGATGGCATTAAAATGTCAGAACATTAAAATAAGCATGTCAGGAATAGGATTGGGCATGTAAGAGGTAATTATTTCACAGAAAAGTGATATTTCTATGAAACAGATTCTGAGAGGATTTAGAATGGTTGCTGCTGTAATTAGCTGTGTTAGGCTTATCACCCTGTCTTTCAGCCCTGGCAGGAGACTGCCACAAACTACTTTAATTAACAGACTCTCAATTATTTAAATAAAGGTAGAAATGAATGATTTTTCCAATCCTGCCTGGGAAACCAAAGCCTTTGGAAAAGGTATCCAGAAAGTCTCTTGTATTACTCAAGAGCTGCTCTGAAATGGGTGCCTATTGATCAATTTAGGTCAGAGTATTCTTCCTCAGCCAATGTATGGCATCTTTGAACCATTTGCTGTTAGAGCATGACCATCTATTTTCCTGTCCTTAAAAAAAACCAAAAGACACTTCCTGAATAGTGTTCATGTACTTTGCTGCCACTATTTTTCTAACATCTGTGTTCTGCAATTCTAGTAAATGAAAATCAGTGAATAAATACTGTGTGCTGAGTCCTAGCTATCTGTGTTTCTGGATGCATTATTTACATGAACTAATTATGAACTAATTATTTACCTGAACTAATGGCCCTACTGAATATTGCAGTAACAGGTGTCTCTGTGTGAAGGTAGAAGTACTCTGTGATATATTACCTATAGATGAAATATCTGCTTTACTAAGTTGTTTATAGTGGTTCTTTTTTGCTAATACAACACACTGAAGGCCATGACTTTGCATCTGAATCTAAACCAGGGTTTTGGCTGTGAATCCTCATCTCAAATAGGTGCAATCAAATTGTTTTTTGTCAGGAACACTTGGCTCTGGTGTCCATTTTGCAGTAGTCTGGCTGTTAAAAAATGCTGCTCATCTAAACTGCTGGTGCTTAATTCCTCCTACGTATTATGATGGCTCTTTAGGCCATCTTGTGTGTCTGCTCCCTAAACCCTTTTATTGAGACAGAAATCCTGTATGGCAAGGCCTGTGCTCTGGCCTGTGTACTATCTTCTGGACAAAGAAACAGGAAAAGCCATTAGAGTCTCCCAGCTATGGTGGATGCTCCGGAAGAATTGTGTAGGATTTATAAGTGATTTAGGAATTTTTCTACAGACAGGTCTTGTATTATGGGATTATTTTCATTATGAGGATCTTAATCCATTAGTTACTTGTAATGGCCAGACTTGGCAAACGAGGATTTGGGCAGGGCTCTCCCCACGTGGGTGTGCCCTTCCAGCCTGTGCAGTGGATTTTTTTAGGTGAGGCACAGCGTGCACAGAACTGGTCCCACCGTTTAAGTCCTGAGGTCCATCTGCCATGGCCGAGCGAGCTTGGACAGTGACAGTGAAGTCCTCGGGACTGTCACAGCACCCGGTACTGACCGGGGCTGACCCTGCTGAGCATCCGAGATGTGACGGGATGGGATGGCAGGGAGGCTTGAACTGCCAGGGGACAGTCCCACTGAGACTCGAACTGAGGACCTTGGGATTCAGAGTCCAGAGTGCTCTCCTTTACACCACAGGACCGCCCTTTGCTTGTAATATTTGTCATTTAAAACCTCTCAGTGTATTCTAAAGAAGGCAGCTTCTAAGCCCATACCATACTGCATTAGCCTGTGTTAGTTTAACTCAGTGTTCATACCTGTCACTTCTACTATTTATACATAAATGAAGTTGAAATTTGTATAGTCTTTCAGTTCTTTTACAGCTGTTTCTATTAAACTGTCTGGGAAGTCCTTCAAAGACCAATTCTCCTTTTGGACATCTGTGCACTCACCTTGTTTGCCCAGCACCTTCCACAGAAAGGGAATTTCAATCACGACAGTGCAGTAACCACCATGAGAAAAGGTGAAGAAACTGATGACGTGGTCTTTGCCTGCTACCTAGATAATTACACTGAATTCAAACTCAGATTGCTCAGGCTTGGCCCTTGAAGTTTTCCTGGTATATATATTTCTTGGAATTTTCCAAAAATCCTGCCAGTGTGTACTGTAAATGGAGATACCTATTAAGTGCCTTGCTAAGGGTTTAGGAACTATAGGTTCAGTATCCTACTTTTTGGTGTGTTCACATAAAACAAATACCTTAATACTGAAATTCTTGATGTTGAAATAGGTAGGCCATTTTCACTTGGACACTTACATAAAATTACAGTTGCATAACATTTTGTTGCAATTGTATTTTTCTGGTACAATACCAAAATGTTCTAACATATTATTTGCAGTGTGTACATCTAATGAATAGAATTGTAAGAAATGAAATGTGGTAAGCTTTGAAAAAAACCCAAACATTGCACCATGTTTGCCTAATACATGACAGAGAACTTTAGACAGCCAGACGTTACCATCTTATGCCTCTTTGCTGTCAATCTGAAATTTTGTCTGAGATTTTTCACAGGTTTTGAGGCTCTTCGCCTAAAAAATGAAAACTGCTTATGAAAACTACTGAAAATTACATTTTGGTATCATTGCACCTGAGCTGACTTTGCAGTGAGATCTAAGTTTTTTCTGTAGTTGTGTTCTGCTGGTTGTTGCCCTCTTTCTCTGCCTCCTAAAAAAAATTAATTCTTAATGTAACCTTTACTATTCAGTGCCTTTAAGGGTTTGAAATTTTGAGGGTGATGGGTAAATTTATTTTGTCTTTTTTTAGAAGGCATCTATTCACATTATCTCTACCTTTCTCTTTTTGTCATTCTCAGTTAGATGTTTTTTTTATGACCTTCACAGTTTCTGCCACTCTTAACTTTTGGGTTTTCCCATTCAGCTCACCTGCTTAGTGCTGTGGTGACCTTATCCAGCTGCTGGCTCAGGCTAGTTCTTCATGATGATGATAAAAAAACAACAGCAAAGATGACCATTAATTCCAGCTAATTACAGGATCTACTCCATGTCAATCAGTCCTACCTGGCGTTTCCCCCAGTCTTCTTTCTTACTTTCCAAAAGTCTGTCTTATTAACTCCCATGTATGTAGTTGGAACAGACATGGCACGAATGGACCTGTACATGGCATTGTGGCTGACCTGAAAGCCTTTCTTATATCCCTATGTTTCCACGGCATCCTACGGGAAGTGTTCCTGTATCATGATGAACTCTAAAATAATCTGTGTTGAGCAATGTATACACAACCAGTGCATAGGGAAACACTGAAAATGCAAATTATTAAGTTTGTGCAGATTATTCACTTACTTTTTGCAGTGGCTTGTTGTGGGGGGATGATGGGGGCAAGCTCTGCTCATTTGGGCAACAGGAGGTGATGCGTGGTTCCTTGTCTCCAGGATAAGTGTTTAGATGCAGTTACAAATTATGAACAATTGGCTTTACCCCTGGAAGGGTGACTTTGAGGGTGGCTCTTATTATCCCTGCAATGGATTGATTTACGTTGTTTACAACCTCCTTGTCATCTTTGTTTTTTCCCTCTGGTGACACATTATGTTTGTAGGCTGTCATTATGCAATGTTTCATATCTATAGATGGCATCCCTATTTTCATACATAGTTACAGAAGTATAATGGGAAATATAATAAGCAATTTCCTCCCTTGGTACAGTCAAATACTAGCTCATACAACTCAAGTGTCAGGGAAGGACAGGACAGGATTTGGAACTGGATTCTAAGGCAACACTTCTTGATTTTGTGTTGTGGTTTGGATTTTGTCACTGATGGCTTTTTATGCCCTGCAGCTAGTCTGAATAGTCTCTAGCTGAGCTATCTTCAGAAGCACAATGTAGTGTGTCCTTGAAACCTTATTGTTACATTCAGAGAGGGCTCTGTCTTTTACAGCTTTTGTATCTGAGAGTCTTGTGTTCCTGGAGTGCTACGGTGTGATGATACATGTGGAGTTGTCCAGTTGGCACTGAATACTGAATTCTTTTCAATGCTGGGGTCTACTAGCATTCTATATACTTCTGCCCTACTAAGTACTAATCAAGTTCAACTCTGGGGCCCTGTGGGGGGCCCAGAGACACAAAAAATTTCATTGTGAAGATGTAGAAGGCCAACCAGGGGCAGTAACCCTAATCCTCAAAGATAATGAACTTTTCTACATGCAATTTGAAGATGATCTTCTCAGGGGTTTGTTTCATCTGGTAATATAGGCCATGGTTTTGTAGTGAGCAGCTACCCAAACTAAGGGCCATGGTATCACCTTTTACTCTGTAGGTAGAGCAGGGGTCTCAAACTTTGTTTAGTTCATTTCCAAATGCACTTCAAAAAATGTGTGCATAGTCTCCCTCTGTGCAATACTGCTATGCTGTATTGTACACACATTTTCCCCTCTGATGAGTGAATAAACCAGAGTATGTTTGGTTGGGTTTTATTTTTTCTTTTTGGTTTTTTTTTGTGGGGTTTGTTTGTGTGTGTGTGTGTATATATATATAAATACAGTACTGGAAGGCATTCAGATACTGTAGTGATGGAGCTAGGATAAGTGTTTTTGTAGGACAAGCAAGAATGTTTGACAAACACAGGCTGTTTCAAATAAAATACATAACACTCACCAATGCCTGAAACTTACGTTGGAACTAACAGAAATCTTTTGAGTATTGTTTTGGATGGTATCCTGGATCACACTTGACATGCAGAGAATAAACTATGTTAAGATGACATTCAGTGTAACTCTCTCAGACTGACAGAATAGAATCTGTACTTTAACAATGACAGTTACAACAAATCTTGTTTACCTTGGTATGTGACTTAATATGGCTTTCCATGTATCTATTTTGTGATCAGTGTATGGGAAGCTTAACTCTGGTGAGACAATGTGGACCAGCTGAACCCTGTTAGAGCAGATTGCATATTTTAAAGATATTCTCCTATGCATTTTAAGTCTGTTGCAACATGGTAATTTATCTGCCCTTAAAGTAGTTTTCTCTTCCTAAGTATGCAGAAGAAAATAATACCTTTCTGAAAAGTCAAGAAACATATTAAAAACAATCTTTAGCATCAGACACATCAGTGCAGAATTCATACATAAGTTGAAGGGTCTAGAGAATAAAGAACTACTGTGTTCTTCCTATATGTTCTTTCATCCATGAAGAGATACATATTCATACATTGATAATAGTGACACTTTAGACTTAAATCATTTTCTAATTTCCAGGTGTTGCACAGACTTTAATTAGTGTCTTACCTTGCTTCCAGTCAGCTCATTCTCACTGAGTCAGAACACATTATTCCCTGATATGCAATGTTTCAACATAATCAACTTTCAGCTTGCAAACCATCTAAAATCTGTTCTTTCTACTGTACAAGCAATTCTTAAGTTATACATGGCAAGGTCAGTTGCATCTGAATAATTATGATATAATTTGAAAACATAATTACCGTCTGGGCAGTAAAACCATTTCCATCATGATCGGTCAAATGGCGAATTTCTAAGATACACTTAATTTCTGTCTCTCATTCCTTCTTCACTCTGCTTCAATTTTCATAAATTGAGTCTTGTATTTTAGTTGCATAGTAAGAAAATGATGCTGAAAAGGAACAAAAAAGCATGGTGGTTTTTTTTCTTCTGTGGTTCATTTCCACAGTGGCTTCTTTTCATGATCTTTTCTCCATTTCTGCAAACCTGCTGATGAGCACAAGAAGTAGGGTGCTTGCAAATGGCACCAGCACAGTTAGATAGATCCTTGTCTGTGTTTGCTCTGAAGTATAAGTGTTCAATCAACTAGCTATCAGATGAAGCTGATGCAGTGTAGTAGGAGTTAAAACGTTGGGTCTATATAGAATGGTTTGGGGACTTTAGTCATGTTATATCTGTTTTTATTGTTAACATCATGATAATTTAAGAAAGCTTAGAGTGTGAAGGTGAACATACCAGGCAATTATTTTCTTATTGTAATAGAGGTCTTGGTCATTTTTGACAAGGTGAATATTTTGCATCTTTGATTATTCCTTGGCAGCAGCAAACACAAATGAGAGATACTCCTTCATGCCTACCTCTGAACTCAGCAAGTGCTGTCAGTAAAACATTCTTGTCTTTCCTTTTCTCTCTCACATGTAGATGCAAAAATCCACAATGAGTTAGCAGAATGATCGGTGAGGGATGCAGGCCTTGCTGTGCTCCTTAGAGCTCTGATGAGCCCACTACAGCATTACCTGGCAGCAAGCTACTAAGTTGTTCTCAGAACTGAAACCAAGGCAAGCATTGTAACATCTGCCCAGGGCTTACTGGTTTCCTACCAAAGCATGAGATATGGTGAATGTTGAGTCAGGGACCCTGGATATTGTCTTGTGAGTGGTAGAACTGCTTTGTGCAAGTCATGATGCTGTCCTAGTTTATACTTTTGCAGAGGCAGGGAGGGAATAGTTGAATACTTTGCACAGAGTGCTGGATCAGTTTTTGTGTTTCAGATTTGGTGATTGGTAGTCCTAAGGGGATTTGTTTTTTGCGAGAGTCCTCCAGTCATGTAAATAAGAGAAAAATTTGCAGCAGGGAATATGTTGGAAAAAAATACTTTGTGTGGTTTAGGAGCCTGTAAGAAACAGAAAAAAGTGGTATCAGTTACTACTTGTTTGAAAAGAGAGTGAATATATACATGCAAAGCTCCTTGGGTCACTTTAAAAGGGCTTAGGTTCTACATATTATGTAAGTACATCCTGATGTTAAGCATGTACATGCTGTCCAATTAAGCAAGACACGTTTGTCACTAGCATGAGATCAGCAGAGCTTAGATTTTGCCATTGGTATGTTATCACATCACTTGTCTTACTCGTTCACATAATGGCTTTCAGAGCCAGTAACAGCAGAACAGTGTTTATACTATAATTCTGGCAGAATGTTAAATCTCAGTAGCATTATCAGCTAGAAAATTTTGAAACATGGAGAGGACAGGCTTGTCTCACATGTCAAGCACTCTGTAAAGGCTGCTGCCTGATTTTGGATAATAGCTGCAGCCTGTCTTCTGCAGTCTGACATGGATGTGTGGTATTGTTGATCCTTGCAGGATTATATATAGAGAAGAGAAAATACTTGGATTCAGCAAAAGGTTCTTTGCTGGCTCATTTCTTGCTATAAGGAATGTAGGAAAGAGAATGCTTTCTTCATTACTGAATCTCAATGACTAGAAGTGATACTGAAATAATGTGGGACTGTTGATTTTTAGTATTATACTTCAATTTTAACTGAAGCAGGACTGAAGTGAATCTGTTCCTGTTAATAGATTACACAGTAAACAGGTGATGCAGTCCATTTCTTCATCTTGTTTTCACCCAGTGCAAAAACCCCCAGGAGGCAGGAATGAAACCTGTATGGTATAAGACTTCTCTCCTCTTTTTCCAGAAGACTGACATAAAATAAGCAATGTATTTGTGCCATACTGCCAACCAGACTCTTCCCTGCAATGGTCTGAATGGTATTGGAGTTTGTCAAGCACCAGTGGTTGATACTTTTGTTTTCTTTCTCTCTCTCTTTCTTGAATAGTCTGTACTTTGACTTTGCAGCACACAAAATATTTGCCACCTATTTTGTTCACAAAACCAAGGATTGATAATGAACATGTTTTCTCAATCATCTTACCTTTCAAAAACTGAGTTAAAGTGGAACAGCGTGGTGGTTTTTTATATTGCTTTTTTCCCTTAGAAAGTGAAAAAGTACAGCAAAGGTGGCTGAAGGTAGAAGGAGAAGAATGCCCTTGCAATTGATTTAAACTCTACCTACTCAGCAAAACAAGCATCATAAGAATCACAACTAGGCTTCCTTCACACACTGTACTCAGATTTAATATTGAACTCTATTAACAAGGTTAAAAAAATGCTCTATGATGATTATGAGCAGGTTTTCTTTCACAGGTACAGCTGCAAAGAAAAATATCTGCCCTGTGCAAAGATCCTGTTGGTCACAGGGGTTACCGTTGTGAAGAAATGTGTGTTATAGAACTAAAACTAGGTCTAAAACAGTCTAAATTTTGCCAGCATTTACTTTTGTTCATTCTTTGTGCTTGTTACACTAGGAGCTAAAAATCACCTCCTGTTCTGAATGGCAGCAGCCCTGCCTGAAATCCTCAACCTTCTGCCATCAGGGGATGCTTTAGAGGTTTTAATACCAACTGTTGCAGCTGGTTTTATGCTGTCCCCTATAGCTTTAAAGGGATGTTGGAGCTTGCTTAAATGAGTCTGTGATAGGATCCTTTGGTTTCCAACCTTTCTTGTGCAGGAACAGAAAAGCCATTACCTATTGGGATCTCAGGAGTAGCCCCAGCAGCTTCTGTGTTCCAGCTCAGAGGAAAGGTGATAAGGGAGTGAGGGAACAATGGCTGTCCAAGAGGGATTACCTCAGGAGCTGTGTCATATGCTCAGCTTGTCCCATAAAGGAACAAAGGAGAGTCAGAGGACAGTGGTTGTGTGTTTGTTCTTTAAATAAAATTGGAGCTTAACACTGATACTTCACAGCTTAGCTGCAATGTTAGTGCTGTGCATGTGCTCAGAAGAGGATTTAACTAGCAGGCTTAATGTTGAGGACCGTAGTTTGGTTTGCACTGTATTTTCTTAATGGTTTATCCACCCTATGGAGATAATTCTCAATCAAAATGTAAATAAAAATATCACTAGATTTGGAAGCATAGTAAGAATTCACATGCAGGAATGCTTAGAAGATGAAAACTGGACAGCCAAGTCATAATTGTATGGTTATTCCTCCCAGTGTGTAAGATGAGAAAATCATTGTATCTTGTGTATGGTATCAAGTTTATATAGTAAAGAATTTTTAATGTAGGAAACGTTTTTCACAATAAAGTGGAAATCCTTTAGTGCAGGTTCTCTGGAAATGGAACAAATTGAAATAACATTCAAATACGAAAAAATAACTGTCAAGCTCACACTGCTAAATCCAGTCTCCAAACTAAGTTAGTGGTGAAAGAATTAATTTTTGTCATGCTGCTCTGCTAAACGTGTGTTCTGCTTAATGAACCTTGTCCTTGTATCCACAAACCTCACAAAACATGCAAGGGTCCAGCTAAAGCATGAAAATGAAAAGAAATATAAATACACAATTACCAAATGCTTTTTTCTCTTGAAATGGCAATGAGTGGTACCATCATCCCTGTAACTAATAAGGGTCAAGAAATCTTTCTGATTCTTCATTCCTCAAATTTGAAAATGTTTGGTTGAGTGATTTTTAGGGGTAGAGCAGAGGATGCTTGGTGCAAAAGGCACTTGGAAATGAAAATGAGTACAGAATCCAGATCCCTATCCATCTGAGGCTGATGAAAAAAATCTTGCTGACAATAAAATAAAATACGGTCTGGCCTTTTCTTTTAAGAGCAAATGAACAGGTATTGGCTATCACTGTACCAGGATAGAATGGAGACTGAGCCAATCACAGCATTGCCAGATGGTTACAGGAGTGGTGTGGGTTCCTTTAGAGGGTTCAGCAGGTAATTAGTTTGTACAAAAAGGTGAGAAACAAATGAAGGTGGCTAGCATCACTAATATTCAAATGGGAAAGCAAGTGCAAATGAGGAATTATCATTTTATGGCCACTCAACTTCACATTAAATCTCACTGAACATTATACTGTTTATTAACAGTACTGTTGAGATGGATCATGGTTATCAATCTCTGCAGTGGTGCTGTTAAACAAAACATTTGCAATGTAAACAGAAGATGTTTTGAGACAATGCTAATGCACTTGACCCCAAACAATTATATTTGACTTTTTGGTATGCATGAATTCTGTGCATATGGCTCTGCTCTGCCACTGTGTGACCTCATAATTGAGAATCATGAGGTTTAGTTAAAAGCTGGAGAACTATGCCTTAACTGGCTGAGCATTTCTAATCTACTTCAGGGCCAACAGTCAAATCACTGGTGAGGATGCACCTGTAATTCAGGCACTTTTTCATTGCCTCTTAGCTTTTAGTCTCAGCTGGGAGCTAATGGATGGAGTACCTGTGCATCCTTCTGAAGTAACTTCCCTGTCTGTGGAAAGAAAAGATGCTCCTGGAGGCAGGGTCTGCCTCAGCATGGAGGCAGAAAGCATTGGATAATGTTGCTCTGTTTGCAGCTCTCCAGGTTGAGTGGTACCTGTGTGAGTGGTGACCTGTGACAGGGAGAAGCCATTTTCCAGTGAAGGACTGGTCTCTGAAAGATGGTGGAAAAAGGACAGCTGAGAGCAGTGGTTGCTGCCACACAGTTGAGGCTGGAGTCAAGGGCAAGTGTTTCATCTCCATCCAGTGTCACCCATGGTTTGTGGGTGCGGAGCCTCATGGTTATATTTAGTGTAGTGGGATGTTGACTGTGCATGAGCTTTCTTTTCTGACACCTTCAGTTCCATCATGGCAAAACTGCAGTAGGATAGAGGGGATTTTGCACTGTCTAATACTCTTCCAAGTGTAGAGCTTGCAGCCCTGGAGGGTACTCACACCCTATTGCTGAGGAGTATGGGTTATTGAATATTGAAGCCATTTAAATGCTTTGTTCAATATTTGGTGACTAATTCAAGCAGTTTTAAGGCTAAACCATAGCTATCTTACCATAATGTTCTTTAGATTGCTGTCTGACTGACAGATTTGTTTCTTCTTGAGGTTTTTCAGAAAAAATGTGCCAGGTTGGTGTTACTGATTCTATTTAATTCTTTGAAGCTACCTGGTATTTCTTAGTGGGTTAACCCTGAGTCCTAAGGATGATGTGAGTGCAAACTGCTGTTTCATAGTGTGTTTCCAAGTACCACCAGGAATTTGTTAGGCAGTTTCCAAGCTGGATGAAGTTTTTTTATTTCTGCTTGGTTACCCCCACTTTTGAAGAAAGAAAAGGAGTTTGTTTGCTTTTTATAGTCTGTTGAAGTCTCAATAAGCAGAAAACAGGAAACAATCACTAGTGACCCAATGTGTAAGCCAGATGCTTCCTTGAATGTCTTTCAGAGAATTTCATGGAGTCACACTGACTAGAATACTGATGACAGCCTTATTGGTCTTTAACCTGTTTTCTGTTTTTTCTGGCCTGTATTTGTACTTAGCAATTAAAACTAGTTTTGTTGATTCATCCTCCTGGGGTTTTTCATGAAGGTCTTTGCAAAGTCATTATTTTATCAATCAATATTTGTTCTCCCTTTCTAACAAAAAGATTACCCTTAGACAACTAAATAGGTACATAGCTCAGTGTTGTAACAGGTTAAGAAAATTTATCATACATTTTCTACTTAACCTTCCATGATACCCTAACAGATGGTTTTTCCCTGGTAGACTTTTACCATTTCTTTTCCCTTGAGCATGCACCGTTTTTTTCCTCCTCCTGACATATGTACTTAAATTTCTGGCTGTAGCTACAGCATTTCTTTCTCAAGTTTTACCTTTGCATTGGAATACTTTGTGGCTGTATGTTTAAAACTTACTGGTTTGTTTAGCTCTGGTCCCCTGTTGCTGCTGACTTCACAGGAACTGACATTTTCCACCTAAGTTTTTATCTGTATTGAACTCTGTTTCCAACTGCTGTTAGGAGAACATATCTTCTTTCTTTAAAAATGTGAAAAAAGGAGATCATCATTATTTAAGGGTGTTGCTTCTAGAGAAGTAAATATTTTCCTTCACTCTGCATAATTAAATTTATATCCATTCTCAATTTTGTAACACATAGGCAATGTTGATTTGGGCTGATAAATATGGATTGTACTCTGCATAAGAGGAGATTTAAGTCTGCTGGTGTTTGAAGGGTTTTTGACACAGGCTGGAGAGTGTATAGAAGTTCTTTATTGTAGAAGGTGCTGTATAATCTTAAGTCATCCCAACTTTGCCTAGACATCTCAGTGCCTTGGCTGTACTTTATAAATAGTCTTTTCCCAGAACTACAGACAGTATTTTCTAAGAAATGTGAGCTCAGGAGAGATGACTGAATTACTCATTTTGGAATAATGTCAAAAGCCTAACTCTCCAAATTTTGTGCACATGCAGTTTGGAGGAATGTGCAGATACACTGACATTCATCAAGTTTCCTGCCGTATTTAAGCAATGTCTCTCTATATTTCTGCTTTTCATTAATTAATTAATGCCTTCACTTTATTTCAGACATGTATTTGAAGTACATTTTGTTGATGTTGCTTTATAATCTGAAGGTTGTAATGCTTACCGAGTCTTCACTGACTTTGGAATTTCAGATCTTGAACATTATTCTGGTCTCACAAAAATTTGTATTTCTGATGTACCCAGGTGAAAATCTCCAGACGTCTTGGTTTCTGCTTGTCTATAGAACTATACAGCCCAGTGAGGCAAAGGTATCGCATGGTTTGGTGAACGTGCTGTGTGGTCTGTGGATACTAACAATGCCCTTTGACATGCAGGTGTACAAAGGGATATAAAAATGCAAGACAATCATCCAGCTCTCCATAAAGGAATCTGCAAAGATTAAACAGGCTTTCTGTTACCTAGCAAACTGCAGAGGGCCGTTTAACTTTATCATCTTGTCTCTAAGCAAAAACTGTTTAATAAGGAAAATAAATAGGTTCTGTTGTAGTGACTGCATTTCATACACTCCTTTGGCAGAGGTGTGCTGGGAAAAGGTAGCTGTTAAGTGGATGTGATTCTATTTTAAACATCTGAATTCACACATGCAGATTAATCTGCATTTTTTCTCATGTACCTGGCATACTAAGATTTGCAGAATGACTAAATAGCTTGTGCTTACACCCATGGAATTTAAAACAGCTTTCTAAGAGGGGGGAGAAAACATAGTACTTTATTCTTGGCATGGTCAACGCAACAAATGACACTTAACAGTTTTTCACTAACTGAACCACAAACAGTTCAATATCTGCAGTCACACACAGAGGAAGAATTGGTTTCTGTTACTTTAGCTGTAGTTGAAAACTACTGTAAAATGTGCTGTTGTGAGTGCAAACTTACGGTGAGAGGATGGATGGCAAGGGAAGAGATTTGCTGCAAGGGGTTTATTTGTGTGGGAAAATTATACCTGTGCAGCTTCCAGTTCAGGTATGCTAAGCTTTGAATTTTGAGCGGGGCCCTCCAGTGTAAGTCAGGAGAAATAAAGAAAATAAGGGGGGGGGGGGGAAACTGATTCTTTTGTTCATGGTGTTGCTTATGCATTCTGTCTAATGATTACTTAGGGCACAGTGAGCAATTCCTGGTCTGCATCTCTCAGAGTGATACCCTAGCCACAGACTTGTTTTTTCTTGCATATTCACTCTTTGAATCTAATTTTCCTTTCTGCCTGGTGGCAGCCTGGTAACAGACAGCTGGAGCAATCCTCTGAGAGGCAAGATATGTTGGTCTCCCTGGCAAAGAGCCTGACCTCTACCATTTTATAAGCAAAGAGCGACAGTGCTATTAATAGATCCCTCCTCTAGCTGTGTTTTCAAAGGAGTATATAGCCTGATTGTTGTGCTGCTGAGCCTCGATGCCATCAGCACGTAGGAGGTGTCTTGTATCAGGAGTGAATTGGGCCCCTGAGAGCAGTTAAGTTCAGAACCGCTTCAGGGAGCTCTGCAAGCTCTGCATGGGAGGAGGGAGGAGCGCCTGCTTCCCAACTCCACCTGCCAGCTGGGGACACAGGTCCCTCCCACCCAGTAGCTGAGCTGCAGGCACTTAACTCTAGGCTGTTTTGGCAATAACAGCTAGGCTTCTATTGTTGGAAAAACCTTTGGGGCACTGGTTTGAACTTGGTGGTTTAACCAGGCTTTTGGCACTTTGGCCATCTGGAAGCTCTCCCGTTTCCATTGCGATCAAAGGTAGTTTTGGGTTTGACTGCAGACAGGTGGTAGTAAACAGGGTTTCTTTCTTTCCTAGATGCTGCTGGGAGAAAACTAAATACAGCAGTCCATCAGCAATGAAACTTTTTCTATTAAAAAGCAGTATTATGATTTAGATTAAAATTTCATTTGAAATAAATGAATCTCTTTGAAAACATGAGCTTCCTTGGAAGAGTCAGTTCAAAATGATTTTTTTGATATTCCCCAGTTACCTGCCCTTTGACATGAGGACTCAGCTTGTACATTTTTTGTGTTGAATGCAAGAGAAGAAAAGTACTTTAAAAGCTTCTCAGTTTTTTAGTATGAAACTTCACACTCAGTCTTTGCTGGGAAACATGCTAGCAACTGGAAAGTGAGTAAAAGCTCAGGTCATATTTGTAAAACTTGTGTTTTTGCATATGAATATTCTTATTAATGCTTTGTAACCCAAATGGACTTAATTTCTCATTAAACATTTTTGTGGTAATGTAACAAGGTTTGCCTGCAGACAGCATTAGCTTAAATATTTTAAATGGTCTGAATTTGTCAGTCTCTCTAAACATTGCATTAAGCTGGTGAGGTGAGAGAATCTTACAAAGCTTAAAAAGCTTTGCCAGCAGCCCAGCAGAATTGTTAGATGATATAAAAAATTGAGTTTCACAGTAAGAACAAGGCTTACATCTCCTAATGGAAAGTTTGCCAAATGGTTTTCCAATACCTCTGGTTATTTCTTTATTTCAGGTGCAAATATGTTTGGCTCAACCTTCAAAGTCACGTTTACAGGAGATGCCTCTTTGATTTAAAACAGATTTATTCATGTGGGACTCAGTCTTGCAAAGATGTAGAGGTGTGCTTTATTTATGCTCTCTGCATGGCTCCTTCCTAGTCAATGGCAGCTTGAACTGACAAAACAGTAATTTTAAGAGTTTGTCCCAAAGTAAGAATTTGCAGAACTGGGCCTGAAATATTTTTATTATGCAATAGAGAAATAGTTTGAAATCAATAGTCTAATCAATAGTCAATACTCATGAAGAGAGGATTAAAATAAAGGCACTAAGGAAACCCAACTCCAGTTCTAGAAGGAATTCCCCTATAGTTCTAACCCTGTGTCATGCTACACTTCATTTCATTCAACTCTCTTTTGTGGTGACAGTTGTTAGGATAGTTTAGAAGCAAAATGAGTAGTACCTTGGTTGTTCAGATTTATCCTCAAAATTGTTCAGGCTCATATTAAGCATTGATTTTGCAACTAATAATGAAGAATATTTTATTGACTTACTGGGTCCAAGTCTCCAGGCATAATGCTGCCTGGACAAAATTTTTCATACATGTCCACCTCACTGTGCAGAACCTCAAGCAATTTCCGTTGTCAGGACGTAAGATGGAAGACTATATTATTGCTTTTTTACTTTTGCTGTGTTGTCTGTGTAACTGCCCAACTCAAAAGAGTATGACAGTAAAACAATTAACCCTTGAATGCTTTGAAACTTAGAGAGGCATCAGAATTTTGACCATTTAATATTCCCTGAAATAAAACACGAAGTCCTCATATAATAATTTTATCTACAAGAAGTTTGCCATTACAAGCAAATTAACATTTTTTGTTTTTAACATTTCACCTTGTTCTGGATAAGATGTTCCAAGACTGATATGACTAAGGAAAGGGAAAAGAAAATTGTGAAGGGCATGCATCTTGCTGTATGACCTTACTATGGGAAGAAATTCAGGCACATGTTGAAGAAAGCCGCTGAACAGAACAGCAGATAAACAGGTGTTTTGCTTGCACCTACTTCAGGATTTGAATATGTTTAAAATGATATACATGTGGAAGTAAGAGCAGTGTATGGAGGCCTCACAGAATAATAGCCCTTCTGAGTGATTCTTAACTGGTTATAAATGCTCCTCTTAGAGGTTTTGTGAAGTTACCAGAATAAAAACTTTTTAATGTAGAGTCATTAAAAGAAAAGAAACTGTGTTTTCCAAGGGAATGGTTGTCAGATTTCTTATGATTGTTCTGTAAATTACCACTTCAAGAAAACTAGCAGGATGGTTATTGGATTTAAAAGGTATTCTCTGTAAGTAAATGTCACTTTTAAATACCTCAGCTCTTATGTGTGTGTTTGCATTACTTTAGGGATTTAGATGCTACCATTTGCATATTTTATCCAATTCTCTAATGTTCACTTAGTGAGTTAAAATCAAGAGAAGGTGAGTAAATGGAACAGCTTGCTGGCTGTGGATAAGCTGATTGTGGGATGAAAAGTAAGGTGCTTTGTTATTCAGAAGACACATACATACTATGTATGGTTTGTTTGTGAAAATAACATGTTTAATAGTGTGTAAGTTTTAGTTTGAAATCAAAACAGAGTCTGTAGAAATATGGTTAAGACTGACATCTTTGCCTTGGGAGGGGAAGTCCAAGAATGTATGTTTAGTGGTATCAGATGTGTGTGTGGCGGATGTACAAATAATTTTTACTGTACAGCATTCTCTCAATATTTGTATTTATTTGCTTCAAATGTTCCCCAGATGCTTTGAGGTATTTAATTACATTGTGTTCTTTTTACCCTTCTCTCTGTCTAATATGCACAACCTTTTTCTTCTAACAGCATGAAGTGCCTTTCTCTCTTGTCTTTAAAGGAGGTCTGGCCAGCCCAGGAGTGGTTGGCAAAGTCTGGCCTGTGGCATTCAGAAGTTCCTCTCTGATAGGAATCTATTCTTTCACCTTCAGATTTCTCCTTTGAAGTTTTGGAAGTGATTCACTTTTGGTCCCCTAAGTTGATGTTTTATTTTTAAATACTCACCTTGCCTTCATTTTTGATGCTAAGCATCTTCCACAGGCCTAATCCTCCCATTTGTAATTTTCATGGATCTTAAGGGGGACGATTGTTGCCCATCCCTGTAACACAACCTGGAGGGACATTACCAATTACTACCCTCAAATCTACTTAACTTGACATCCTTTTCTCTTTGCAAAATATTTTGTTCCTTCCCTTCATTTGTCTGCCTTTGGTTCATTGACCACCAAATAAGCATTGAGTTTTCTTTTTCTGTGAGTATGTGAATTAAGATAAATTTTTTGTATGATGGCACCACATTTTTTCTGTCTTTCTTGCACATCTAGAATAAATGTGTAATCTATTTATGAGCTGTTAAGAAACTTTGCTACAAGGGTGTTCCTTTGATTTGTGTTAGGCTGCCATGAGGAGCCATGGTTACTTGTATGTGCTAACAGTCCTTGATATGGGGATTTTGAGCTTCTCTGTGGATTTTCTGTGATTAGAAATGAGAATAGTCTAAAAGCTGCATGAAAGCTTAAAATGATGTATTTATGTAATGCTGTTCTACATATGGTGCATGAGGTCAGCATGCTCTACAGCAACTTCTCTGTGTAAACCCTGAGTACAATACGCTATTCACAGTACAGAGGGCCTGTAGGGATAAATTGAAGGTAAATGGTAGTACTGGTAAGAAGGAGAAAAGTTAGGAAGCATGCAGATGAAAAAAGACATCAATTTGCGGTATCCATTGCCCCTTAAACTCACTCTCTCCCTGCCTCCTTCCTTCGCTCCTCACAGATTTTGTTAGCAAACTGCAGGGCAGAGCAACTTTCCGAATATACTGTAAGAAGCTCCTTTTCTTCCCCATCCCACCACGGGAAGGTGAGGAAGGGGCTGTGTGGAGCTTAGCTCCTGACCAGGGTTAAACCACAACAAAGTGTGTGTTGCGTTGTACATGATAATACAGAAGTAATATGTTTCTTCCACATCTGGCTTAATAACGTGTTTTACTGGTTTATTCTTTGTCACACTCAAGCCTAAAGGTAGCTTTCTGTAATCAGATGAGTACTCTTGTGTGTGAACACACAGGAAAAGTATTGAGAAATTAGATTCTAGACTACCAAGAGGCTTAAAAATGAGCAAAATGCGTTTTTGTAACAACAAGGGCTTTCGCAGTGGTTCTTTTGCAAGACAGTTTTGGTTATATCAGAGAGCACAAAGTGCCTGGCATTGAGGCAGGCTCTGCCCCTGCCTGCACACTGAATTACCTATCGCTTGTGTGCTGGCCTGCCAGCATAAGGGTCTATGGGCAAGCACAACTCATGGATTGGATGTACATGGATGATGAGGTAGCAAAGCTTTTTTTAACTCATGCGTTCTGTAATATAATTATGAATTTTTCACAATATTTTGCAGTGTTCAAAGACACAGGAACTTACAGAATTGCTCTTCACACTGTTTATTAGAAATGACTCAACATCAATCACTCCTTTATACCCACTTTAAAATTGCCAGTGGGAATGCCCTGACAGGGCAAGGCAAGGCCACACTGTCTAAGAGTGGTTGGTGCTCTTGTGACAAGGAATAGCAGCCAGCTGCCTTTGCATTGTCTTCTGGCATTAGCATGGAAGGAGAGGAGTGTTGCTTTCTGCTTTTCATTTCTCCTCTGGGCAGGGAGGTAGAATCTCCACAATACTGGAGGGGAAGGTCTAAGTGCTTTTGTGACTCCTTTTGCCTTCTGTTCTTCTTCAGCCAGGTCTTCACCAAGATAGCACAAGTGAATTTTCAGTTGCACATTTGCCATGGGTCTCACTAGGAGCTAGAACTTCACTAACATTCATCAGAATTGAGTTACTGCTGTTCAATCATTGAGATGCTGCTGTTAAACACTGAAAATCAGAAAATAGCCTATTTTTCTCTGGACATTAAACTGAAAGCCCTTTAGGCCATCCTAAACTGAGGCGCAATTGGGAGTGAATGAGTTTGTGCTGCTGAGCTGTTCCTGGCAATGCCAGTGCCAGTGGAGGCTGCCTGTGCTGACAAGATGGCTGGACCCTACACACCAGTGTCAGTGCAGGGAAGGGGACTGCATAGAAACCCAGAGCTACTTCTGCAGTGGAAGTTCCCTTTTGTGCCATGGATTTAACCCAGGGCCCTATGACGTCAGCAGGAGGGTTTCTTTGGGCGTTAGAGCCAGGTCTCTGTCACAGAGATGTGTCTTTTCAGTAGTGTCTGGGTTACTTGTAAGTGCTGTGTTTCAGTAAATGTACAGCAGACAGAGAATGAGCTTTGCTGAGCATGGCAGGGGTGGCAGTGCCCTGTTTCGGGGTGCTCTGGGTGAAGCTTTGTGAAACAGGGCACTGCTGTGCTTGCAGGGGCACGGAGGGGCTGCTCTCAGGGGCTGCCAGCCATCCTCCAGCCAGCCTGGAGCAATGGCCCTGCCTGAAAAATAAACTAATCAGCTTTTAAAAAGGGAGAGGAAAGGTGTTGGGAAAAGTCTGTCCTTAGGATACTGAGCTGCTTAGGTTTTTCATTTCTGTAATCCGTTTCATAGAAGGAATTTGCTGAAGCAGAGGGATCTGTGGCTCTGCTGTTTCCACCTTCCATGCCACAGCCCTGCAGGGAATTCACTTGGTTACAGACTGCTAAGAGGAACCTCTCTGCTATGAAGTTAATTGATTGCAATTGCAAGTGTCTGTTATTGTCACACTGTTTAAACATAGGAAGGGAAGAGAGAAGAAAACCTCAACTTAAATAGAAACTATTGATCTTAATTTCTATTTATTTTCATATACTTCATGGAAAAACACACCTATACTGAAAAACATGATAAATGTAATCAGATTGTCCCTGCAGCATGTTGAAGTAAAAACACATATTGATGTTATGGTTAAAGAGAATTTGGAATATTTGCCAGTTGTTTTTTTAATGACTTTTCTGTTTACCCTTTAATTATGCTCATCACTTTCTTTTACCGTTACTTATTTTCTTACTTCCTAAGATTAGGAATAAAGCAATATGTTAATTTTCCTTTTAAATTTTTAAGCTATTTATCTCTGAATATGAAAACTGATAACCAGAGACAAAAATTTCACTGCAAAAAATTTCCTTTCATTATCTTAGCAACTAGAAATAGTCTCAAATATGAGTACAGTGTGTCATGCAGAAGGAATGACAGCTGAGGAAAGCTGTCACTGATGGTTCTCATATAGCACATCTCCTCCCTAGTACCCATGAGCTGGATGGTGACTCCTTTGCCTGATGGGCTTCTTCAGAGTGTTGACAGAAATATGCAACTTCTTCAGATAAAGTCTGGCCAGTGGCCATGCCTTACTCAGAAAATGCCAGGAGTGGATGTAGCTCTTTAGGAAGGATGGAAGTGAAATGACCCACAAAACAGTGTTGGCTTTCAGAATCTCATTGCTTTGGGTATTTTTACTGAGGGAGCTCTGCTTTCTGGACACTTATAAGCATCAATTAGTGACTAAGCTTCTGACTCTTGTATTCAATTTAAATACAGAATGCATGCAGAGTGCTTCATATAGGTTTTGGGATTTTTTTTGGTACATGTGCTCTGCGGTCATTAGGAAGACATGATCCTGAGAGTATAATATAAGAAGAAGATAGGAAATATTTTCACTTAATGTAATTTTTAATGAAAGATTTAAAAAGAAAGAAATTACAGACTTTTAAAAATAAAGCATGTTTGCATGGATCTGTATTTCTGACAAGTGGAAAATGGTCTGTGGGTTATGACTATGTATGACTTATAAAATGCTTAAAATTTGTTTGTTAAGAGTTTTATAATTCAAATTCACATGATGATTACAGGTAATTTCTGTAGTTGACTTAGAACAATTCCAGTTTAAAAAATATTTGAATATTTGCTATTTGTAATATTTTTGAAAATATAGTTTATGCTGTCCATTTGCCTAATTCAGAGTTCCCAGGACCACAAAATTGTCTTTTTGCCAAATGGTATGTGCACGTATTTCATGAAGTGGTCTACAACTTAGCAGAAAATAGGGCAAGCTCTGTAAATAGAACAAACAGGTAATTATTCAAATTCTTTTTTATGCTAGAAATTAATGCATTTGTTCTGTGGTGGATATTTTTCTGAGATTTCTGTGAAATCTCTAACAGTGTTGCTTATCTGTCGTTTCACCTACAGGTACATTTATGTTCCAATGGGAGGATCTCAGTCCAGTTTGCTTGGAATGCTATTTTCTACAGCCCTCACTTTTGCCTTTATAAGCTACTGGCACGGAGGACAGAGTTATTTGTGGTACTGGGGCGCACTTAATTGGTTTGGAGTAGTTGTGGAAAATGGTGTCAAGAGGATACTTTCTATTTCAGCTATTCAAGATTTAATTGTAAGTTGAATCTCTCTTTATTTCATGTTCTTGTTTCCTAGCTCTGTACTCATCTGAAGTTCCTGGTTACTAGTTTGGTTTAACCAAGATTAAAAGTCATGGATAACAGGTAAAAGAGTTAGCATTCCCTTGCTCACCTTCTCATATCTGGGGGAATAAGTAGTTCATATAACTGGAATCTTGCAAAGTATCAGCAAAGCAAACAGTGGAAATTTGTGTGGCCTTAAAAGCTTCCTCTGCAGTTCTAGAGTAAGCAAATGCTTGTCACGTTGTATATGGCTGAACAGAAGCCAGTTTTAACATTTGTATTCTGATTTCACTCAGGATGGCCTTAAAATATTCATCTTCACTAAAATTAGGAGTGTATATTTCTAACCATGTGTTTCCTGGACAAATGAGTGTGTAGCAGCTGCTTGCATCTGGGAACAAGTTTATACTGGGAAATGTTATGCCACTACAGATCCAAGTAAAGAAAGTATTATTTTGCCTTGAACTCACTCCTCTGATACTTTCACTTTAGTTATACTTTTGACTTTCATGCTATCATTTCCAATGGGCAAAATTGACTTTGATGTGCAATCATATGCAAAAAGCACTATTTTAATTTTGATGGTCATTTTAATCTGCAGGTTTGCTCTCTAGCTAATCCCAAATCTTCTAATAACTGTAAGAATAAGTAATTCTTATGTCTTGCTTCCTTGCTGTGATAAGTGCACAGAATTTGCACTCCGGTGTAACATTGTTGTGGTAGAGACTTTGCAGCCTGGTGAAATCCTGGTGCTCAAGTAATGATGCTTGTTCTCCATCCAGCCATTTCAGTTTTCATTGTAGCGTCCCACGTGCAGCAGCTGATACAACTCAGTAATTTAGTAGCCAATAATATCCAATGCTACCTTATATCACCCAATTGTCCATCTCTGCAATTTCAGTGATAGTCTGGAAGCAGCTTTTTACCTTCCTAGAGAATGAGTTTATCAGATCCATTAATCCTCCCTCCAGGGTGTAACTGAGCTTCACCATCTGACCAGCTGCATATGTTTGTCTCTGGACTGGAAGAGAACACAGTTTTTTAGGCATCCAGCTGTATGAGGAAATAGAAGTGTAGGGACTTTTATCTGATGTTATTGTATTACAAATTTTAAAAGAACTCTTAAGGAATTAAGTGCTTAAATATCAAAGAAATTACAAGGACATGGCATTAAGAAGGTGGGGTTTTCTATGTTGCATTAATTTTTAGCACGTAGTTCTAATTATGGTTAACTGATGCTGGCAGCAGGGCTTTTTTTGCATAAATCAACTCCTAACAATGAAACCTCTCCTTTGTTTTTATCCAGTGTTTTTAAAGGCCTATCCAGTGTCTTTCGTGTCTCCTTTATTGTTCCTTTCTGTTTGGAAACATAGCTATAGACCTTCCTTAGAAGACACTTTCAAGCCAGTATTTTTAATATGAATAGTTTTGGCATCTAATTTAGTGCATTATGCAGATCTTGCTGCATTCAGTTATGGCTGAGTCATGATTTGCCTTGGGCCTTCAAGGTGTCTCTACAATGATGTGTGCTACAGTCTTTGCAAACCACTCCTTATTGCTCTCCTCACTCTTCTAACGAAGTCCCATTTTCTTCTTGAGTGCTGAGACTGGGGAGCAGATGAGTAGTTAAATTTTGACATTTCCTTATCAAGGGTGGAGTGATATGACATTCTCTGAGATGTACCACATTTGAAAGAAACTGGAAATTTCCTAATGCCCTGTATAAATTTGCCCCTTTTAATCTGGCTTTTGGAAGCATTCCTGTAATCTGTCTCAGTGAGAGGTGTACTGCAAGCCCAGTTGCTGTGATTCTGGGGGCTGCTTTTTCACTTCAATTTCATCTGTTGACAAGCTGAAATCCTTTGCATTCTTCTGCTTCACTCAGTGTCTGTGTTGGCTCTTGAGGGCTATTTTTGAGAAGGAAGGTTTTTATTTGTCCCCAGAATAGCAGATGAGTTTCTGAAAAATTAAAAAGCACAAGTTTATGCTTTTTTTAACTCATTCTGTTTACCAATCTTCCTCATATGTTATTGTTAAATTGAGTTTCAGTTGAACAGGAGGTGTTTAATTAGTAAAAGATAAAAAAAGTCTAGAGGTGTAAGTTGAATTTTTAATTCTGCTCTGTTTTTAAGATTGAAATGATGACAAAGGATAAAAAGAATGGTATCAAAACTGTCTCCTTTTTGGGACCCCACTATATTGTCTCAATTCTCTTGCAAAGGGAAGATTTAGAAATCTAAATAAAGCACAGTCAAGTCTCATCCTTCACTGAATCCTTGTGCTGACTAAATACATATATATAAAGACCTATATTTATGCAGATTTTATGGTAGTTTCAGTCTCAGCACTTCAAACCTAGTGCAATGTGGGGAAATAACACTTTTGTAGCAGTCTGGCAGGTTTTAAATGTCATCTCAGGCATATTGAGCTAGAATGAACAAAGAAGCCTGGGCATTATTCGCAAGAAGTAAAATCAGCATATAAACAAATATTTACCAAACACAGTAAATTTCCTGATCCAAAAAATTGGCTCTGAAACCTTTAATTTGTATTGGTTGCAAACTAG
The DNA here is from genome assembly GCA_035583235.1 of Hafferia zeledoni. NCBI lineage: Eukaryota > Metazoa > Chordata > Aves > Passeriformes > Thamnophilidae > Hafferia > Hafferia zeledoni. The sequence goes on along the minus strand of JAWWEV010000115.1, from coordinate 23,045,330 downwards.
TGCGTGGCTTCCTGATTTCAGCTTTAAAAGAGCTGATGCTCCTTCTTACGTTCTTTTCAACTTGCAATGTTCTGAACTTTAATGTTTCAGTAAGTTGTGTTATGAGAAGTTGTCTACATATCTTTTTTTCCCATTAGAGATTACTTGTTAGTTAGCAGTAAATTAGAGCTGAATGAATTAATGTTGTCTTTTGAGCAAAACATTATGTGTAAAACAATAAATGCTATGCATCATAAGCTAAGGCTTATCTGGGAACTTTATATTTAATAGGAGAAGTTTAATTGTGCTTCTATCAGTTTTTTAGTGTTTCTTTACTTTTTTGGGTGATATTTAGACTTATACGGAGCAAATTAGTGCTTTGCTTCACTGATTCTTTATTAATTTCTTACAGATGAACAGAGACTCCAGTGGTAACTCATTTGAAATCAGTGATAGAATTTGTATTGATTTTTAATAAATAATGTGTCAGATTTCTGAAAGAAAATGCTAATGGCCATCATTCTCTGAGTGATTTAAGGTTTTTTTGCAGAAAATGAGATTTAGATCTGGAAAAAAAAAATAGATCTTGGTATAAAAATAGATTTAGAATGATTTAAACCTTAGAATAGCTGGCAACACTTTTAAATCAATGGATGTTTGAAAAGAAATTTTTGGAAATAATCCAATAGGAAGAAGTAGCAAGGGAGTGAAGCTGGCAGATGGATAAAATTAATGTTTTAATCTAAATTGAAACAGCAACTTTTATCTTTTTAGTTCTTTTGTAAAGTGAAATTATGTCATTCAGTCTAGTAAGAATTTTTTAAATTGAGACATAAAGGTCTCTCTTTTAACAATCATGCTATGATGACTTTCTAGTTTAAGATCTTATTTGTAGATTTTTTTTAGTAAGAAGCTACATACACCATAAACAATGCATTTTGAGAAACCATCTAATTTTAAGCATGGGATATTTTAAAGTAGTTGTACTATCCTCATGTTTTAATTTTTTAAAGCATAAAATACTTTAATTTCTACATTTTCATTTATGGCTGTAATGAGGTGTTCTAGTTAATTCCATTTCGGTACTCTGTAATTGCCTACCCAGCCCTTCCTTGCAAAAGGGGAAATATTTTCTGTCATGTCCATGTTATTGCTTAGTGTGGTTAGTGTGTTAGATTATTTTATTTTCCTCAGAAGAATGAACGCCATACATTTGTCTCTACAGTTAAAATATCTCCACTGTTTTGGATTACAGAGATCTGGTACTTCTGGCAACTAGTATCTTCAGCTTTGCAGAGAACAGAATTTTAGAAGCCTTCCAGAGTTTGGGTGTGGTGAGGGGTTTTTGTCTGTTTTTTTCTTCTACTTGGCTATTCTGTTTGTTCTGCCAGGTGCATTGAAATTTCTGCAGTTGTTCATGGTAAGTTATGCATTATGCAGCAATCCTGCAGACAGCTGGCGTGGAGCATGGCAAGGTTCTTACTGCTGAGCCTGACCTCTGGGCTGTGGTTTGGCAGGGAATTAGCTGGTCTAAAAGCTCATTGCTGTTGAAGGGGGAAAGGTTTAATTTCTCTTTCCTCCCTTCCTTGCAGTCTCACCACTTCTTCCTCTGCACGCCTTCCTGCTGGAATCTTTGCTGAGCTGACACAGATCTTTACCCCAGCAAAAAGCTTTACTTCCTCTGGTTGTTTTATTGCTTAATGATTTGACTAATGAAAACGAATCTGAAAAGCAACCAAAGCAGTACAGTGTAAGAGATAAAAGCCAAGGAAAGAAACTGGAAGAGGAGGAGCTCCACACCTTGGAATCTCTTCCTCGGTAATGTACACACACAGCAGAGGGTAGTAGGCAGAGCCTCTTTTTTTAAAGGCACTGGGACGAAGAAACCAGTTGGGTTCTGCTGCAGTAATTACTCAGCCCTATGGTAGGGCCCAAATGCCCAAGATCAAGATTCCTGTGAATTTCATAGTCATCGAGCAAATGTATAGCTATTTCCTTTAAGGACAGAATTTCTTTTTGCATGTATAATCTCACTTTAAAGTGCTGTGACATAAGTTTCCTTCTGCAGCTGAGGCAAGATCTGACCAAACATTAGGAAGTCATTGCAGGAAAGTAATGTTTGTTCACCCCTTTATGAGATTAAATCTTTAATAAGATCTCTGCAATAAATAAAGACCCTTCTCAGCTGTTCTTCAGCACACACTGGGCTTTGATCTTTCTTTTGCTTCATTTGGTGGAAAAAGTATTTATATCACTTGTTTACTAATTTCAATCCTGTCTGGCCTTTTCTTTTTTACTAATAGTTCTGTTTAATTCATGCATATTTTTATTGCAACATGGTGATTCAATTAAATGACAAGCATTGCTAATGATACTTTCTTCATAACATTTTTATGTACTTGCTCTAGACTTCTGTTGTTTGTTGCTTCAGTCTCTGAGAATGAACAAAATCCCTTCATCTTATTCTTGAATGCAGAATTGTTTTTTGAGATTAGGTACCACCCATAATGTCAAAACCCAGATCGGTGGAAGGGGCTTGCCACCAACTCCCTACTTCCCACCCCAACCTTGAGTTCAGCCATACCACTGCTCTAAAAAGAAATCTTTACAATCCAAAGTAGATGTACTCTAACTCAAAAGCAGCATAAACTTCTTTTCTTAGATGTGAGGGCAGACCTGTGACAACTGGTCCTTGTACAGTACCTAGAAGCAGCAAGCTGAGTTATTGAGGTGCTGGTTTGTACTGAGCTGCTGAATGATCATCAAAGATAAATAGGGGCTGGCTGATGCATCCTCATCATTCCAGTGACTTCTGGTTTTGCCAACAATAATTCTGATGCAAGCAATTCTTGCCACATTTCTGCTTTTTCTTGATTTTATTCTTTTCTCTCTTCTCCACCTTCTTGCAAGGGTTCATTTGTTTTCATGGAAGTAAACCCCATAAGGTCTTGAGTGCCCTGCTAAAAATGCATGCACACAGACACATGCCTGCATTGTGACACTGGTTTTCTTTACTGAGGGAACTTCTTGACTCAGTAACAAGGACTGAAAATGGAGTAGGAGTTGTTTTGTGTGAGGGACAAGCATATGCAATATGATCCAGGCTTTTATATGGTGAATGACAAAAATGACTGCAGAAAGATTTCAGAGTTTGCATTCTATTGTTTCATACCTCTGAGTAGAGACATCATTTCTTTTGTCAAATCTGTGCAAAAATTATTATTTTTGATGCCAGCAGTGGAGAAACTGTTGTGATTTTTCTCCCTGTCTTTAACCAGGTGATTACTGCTCTATTTCAGACCACAGTGTCAGCTGGGAAGCCCCTTGCATAGCTGCTCAGTTGTTATAATGAAAAAAACATTTCTCCCACCTACCAACATTATTTACTTCCTTTTCCCTTTTGGAGACATGAGGCAGTTTTCTGGTGGCCAATTCATAATGCAGTTTCAAAAGGAATTAAATCATGCTGTGGTGTGAAAACAAGGCAGACTGATGGTGGTTATGTACTGCTTTGTCACAGTTACACGAGTACAGCCTCCCTCTGTGGTTTGCCTCAAAAATTAGTCCAGGCATTAGATGTCAGCAGTTACAGAAGTACAAGTTAAAGTACTGTGAAGTGGTTGCACTCTGGTCTTCTGCTGAGCCTGGAGCTACAAACTTGCCACAGGGCAAGTGAGGTCTGTATTTTCTGGGAGTGTTTATCAGATGTTTCCATAGGAATTACTACTGTGTATTATATATTTGATAACAGTTTCACAGTGGCAGTGTCGGGTGGGGGGACAAAAGGGCAGGATGGAAATGCAGCATTAATGTTTGGTGAAGTTAAATCCCTTCCCTACTGGATTACACTTTAAAAGGTAAAAATGTTGAAATGTGGATGAGGGAGCTGAGGGAATCAGAATGGGCAGAATGGGAACCAGAACAAAAATAGGGATGTCAAAGACCTGGATGCAGAGGAGAATGCTCAGTCCTCCTTGGTGGTAGCTGAGACACATTTAGAGGAGCATGTATATTACTTGGTCAAATTCTCTGCTTTAAACATAAAACAGAAAAGAGGATGGTGTATTTCAATGCTGTTCATGCCACACTGTTCACAAGCTGCCACTTTAAAGAAAATGAATGTTTGGGCAGGTTCTTTGAGGGTGAAGAGTTAAATGTAGGAGCAAGTATAGAAATTTACTTGTGTGTACGTCAAACTTTCACACATGCATCTGTAAGTGTAGTGGATACATACGAACTGGTAGGAGGCTTTCTTCAAACAGAAGGGGGAGTTGGCTGTTTGCTGAGAGATGCTATAAATGTAGATCTTCTGGAAAATCTAAAAATGAAATGGTGCTAGTGCAAGACAGCATTTTTTTGAGTGAATGTTTAGTAAGACATCAATAGAGAAGATGAGTATCTTCTCAAATGCTATATTTAGCATTTATTCCTAAATTCAGAATCAAGTTCTATTTGTGAAAATAGATCTTAACTGACAGCTGCTTGATTTTAATTGTGTGATCCTCTTTTTATAGGAGTCATGTAGGGAACTACAGGTTCTTTGCATTATCCTGTCTCTTGGAAAAATGCTGTCAGTTCCTGCCTTCATGTGTGAACCTTCCAGGAGCTAATTTTTACCTTTGCTTTGGAAGGAAAGTATGTACCTTGAAAAGGAACAAGATATGACCTCAGACCACGGTTCAGCTTCAGCAGAAGGAAGGGAACAACTGCAAGCAAAGTAAAATGCCAGAAAAATAAAGTGAAGTAAAGAAAGCTAGTTCGGGGTTAGAGTTAGCTGAAAAACAGAGTGAACAGAAATGATTGCCATGATTATTGAAGGGAAAAGTGTGTGTTGATGGGGAAGTAAATTTTTTCTTCTGTTTGGTGTGGCAGTTATTGATGGATAAGATCTGGTAGCACATCTCGTTCACTTTCTGCTTGCAGGCCTTTTCTTTATCTTGTTACTGTTACAGCCCTGGGGATTCCACAGTTTCTTTTGGATTATTCCATAATTGAATATTTTGTACATGTACTCAACCAGAATTCTTTATTTTTGTTGTGTTTCTGTTCTGTGGTACAGTCTCTACTCTTACTGCATTGAGCATCTGTCCCTTAGCTTCAAAGTGCAGGAGTGTGTATCCTATTGAGATGTCAGCCTCTCATCAGCTGCCTTTCCCCTGCTCCTGCTGATTTTTGAGCCTAACTTCTACTATCATTAATGAGCACATGTAGTCCCTCCCTTTGTTTCTACAGTCTCCCAAACACACTTTTGTCGCTATTACCCATTGACAATGTGTATTAACAAACATAAGATGCCCTGTTGCTTGGACCCAACCCATCTTCATTTCTGCTGCTCACTTTAAAAATTAAATAAATTGACATTCTCTTTGGCAGAGCTTTGTCACAATTTTTAGCCTTTCCTCCGTCCCATCTGCTTCCCCAGCTGCTCCGTCACACCCTGCCCTCCATTTTCAGTTCTCTGAACTGCAGATAGATAAAATAGCCGGTAACTGTTAGTCAGGATGTGTCGCTTCCCTTCCCACCGCCCCATCTGCTCCTCGCTCTCTTTCAGCTCTTCACCCATGCTCTTGTTTTTGTGCTGGCCCGTTATTTTTGGCAAATGGCTGCATTGCGGATGACCCAGATTCAAGGTATGCGTTGAGGTGTTCACTCTTGTGGCAATGTGGTGATTCCTGTGGTTCAGGGTTAGACACTGAAGAGTTGGCTTGTCCTTTACCTGAGCACACTTTTGTCCTAGTTTAGCAGGTGAGACCAGTTGGCACTGTGTGGGGGTGATCAAGGTCTTGTATTCTACCCCCTCTATTCATTTCCAAACAGTGGACCATCTGCCAGAGGTACCCAGGGAGTCGTTAACACCTTCACACCCAGCCGGGGGGGGGCGTGGCTGCTAATGGGCCATCAATAGTTCGGGAGTCCTCTATGACTCACAGAGTTAATCACCCATTGTG
>JAWWEV010000115.1:22977099-23039303 GCA_035583235.1 Hafferia zeledoni | reverse complement strand
GGTTTGTACCCCAGGGCACTGGGTTATACTGCTGGGTTTTGGGAGTTGAAAGCAACTTCCCTCTGTGTCAGTGTATTCATTGTATTATTATTATTAAATTGTAGCTCTGATTTATAATCTCTCTCGTGTTGAGTTCATTGCTCCTGATGGTTTATCTTGAAACCAGCACAACTTTCTAAAAGAAATCACATAGAAGCACTTTTAAGATTGACTGGGTGGTCTCTCTTGCTTCTGTAGAAAAGTATAGAAATCAGGGGGGTGGGCTTATTCTTCAGTTGTGATGCAATGGAGGGTGAAAACTGAAGCTCAGAAAATTGCCCTGGTAAAAGGAACTCCACAAGTGATTTGAGTGCTTTGCCCAGAATTTTGCTGATATGCATGAAAGCACTACCTGTGCCCCTCCTGTATTGGGTAGCTTTACCCACAAACATTTTACCCATCTGTCCCCTCATCACAAAAATCCTTGTAAACCCTAAATACCAAACTATTGCAAAGAATGTTTAATTTAGTTTTTGTGACGTAAAGATGAGTCAACATTGCATTAGCTTTTAAGCATTTTTTTCTAATAAAGCCTTCAGGAGATAGAAAGGATGAAACTTCAATAACTGTAGGAAGCTCACTTATCCCCTCTCATACACTAGGAGAAGCAGTGAAAGATAATGCAGAACTAGATGTTGTATTCATAGGTAATTTGCTTCAACACAACAAATAGTAAAATTATTGTAAAATTATTATGAGTAAGTTGGCTGCTGGTTTTCAGTGGGAGAGAATGAAATCTGTGGAAGAGATAGTAATAAAATACTGTGTGTTTTAAAAAAGAAAACTCCTCTGAACGTTCTTCTAGATTATTTTGACTCCTAAAAACTAGAGGCAGATGCAAATATAATAATATAATCTTTAGTTTTGCGGTTCATACTATCAAGTGTGTTTCATGTCGCTGGCATGTATCTTGACAGTCTTATTCCACAGTGCATGTTCACATCAGACATAATTCAACTGCTTCTCTGATTTTATCATATGGTCTTGTTTTGCCATGTGCTTGGATTATCAATTCTCTGGGTGGGTAGCTTAAAAAGCTGTAAATGTTGTAAATCTGTTTTACTACATGAAGATGGACACTTGTTTAAATTGCAGGAAATTTAAATTCATTTGCATGGGGCTTGTTTAAGTATTTTTATTATAGACAAGCTTGATAACATCACTGACTTGAAGTACAAGTTTTCTTTAATCTGTCTCAGAACAGTTATATAAATGAGATGTGTTGCAAATGCAGCACACGTCAATGTTTTCCATCTTCTGAGCATTTGCTAAGAAAGTATCAGCTAATGTCTCTCAGGGGAGGCTTTTTACCACTTGACACTCTGTCATCAGGCTGGGTTTGGAGTGTGGTAGAAAATATGCACCCCAGTTTCTGAGTGCCCCCTAAACCAGCTTTGTGCTTGTGACCTGCTCCCAGAACAAGCTACTGCAGTTGGATTCAGCAGCCCTGTGAATAATGACCCTTTGGGATGTGCCCAATCCCCATGGTGCCACCACTATTGCTAGAAAACATTTAAGAATGGTTGCTGTAGGAAAATGTAGAATTGCTTCCCTGGTGAAATACCGGTGGATTTATTCCTATAAGAGACTTCAGTGTGATATTTTGTATAGGACTGCCTAGTTTTCCCTGCTGTAGATAATTCGGTCTTAGATGTCTCCTCAACATCATAGAAACAAAGAATGGTTTGGGTTGGAAGGGATCTTGAAGATCATCTGCTTGTAATGCCCCTGCTGTGGGCAGGGACACCTTTCACTAGACCAGGGTGCTCAGGGCACCATCCAGCCTGGCCTTGGACACCACCAGGCATGGCATATCCCTGACTTCTCTGGGCAATGTTTTGCAGTGCCTCACCATGCTCACAGTAAAGAATGGTTTCCTAATATCCAATCTAAAGCTATGCTCTTCCAGTTTGAAGCTATTCTCTCTTGTCCTGTCCCTGCCAACTTCCACATGGAAGGGTGGATAACTTATTCTGGTCAGTATTTCTCAAAGTGTTTTCTCTGTTGTTGGCTAGCTAGGAGGTGTAAATGCATTTATCTGGACCCTCAATTTCATCTTTCCATGTCATTCAGTAATATTATTGTATGCAGTCCTGTAAAAATCCAGATTTATTGTTGATTAGCTCTAACTCAGCTTAGAGACAAGTTCCTTTAAATTGTGCTCTGCTCTCTGAAGCCATGTTTGTGTATTTTGCACTCATAGTAGTGTAATTATGTTGCAAAAAAGATATAAATGTTTTCTCTCTAACTCGAAATTCTTTTTTCCTTGTCCTTTACCTTGACTTTTAATTCTAACCTAACTGATCTGTTCTGGTGTGTGTTGTCCTTCATTAACTATCTTTCTTAAGAAACAACCATTATATAAGCTTCCCATTTCTAGCTTGGTTTTAGAGGCTAAATGTGACATGCATGTGTAACTGGAAAAGGATTTAGGAATGGAAATGTTTGGACCGTGCAATTTCTTTTCACGCCTGTCTTCATCCACCACTCTCAAACACATACACAGATTTACTTGTCAAGGTTCCCCATTGCATGATAGTGTCATTTATTTTTGTAAGGTGACTTAGAAGCCTCAGTTGAGAGATCTGATGGCAGCAATTTTGCTCTGCCCAACAATGTGCAGAGGGAAGTTTTTCCCAATATCTGGCAAAAATGTCTGAGGCTGATCTTCATTTACAGCAGAAATGGGTTTGGAATAATAACCCCAACTACATTCAGTTCCAGGAAAGGTAGACTGAGCCAATCTTTTATTAGCCACCTTCTATGTCATGCTGCATGCCTTTGGGATGAGTATCTTGACAATATGTCAGATTTTTTGTGTAGTTTAAATGCTGCAGTCCATTTATTTCACGATGTATGTGGAGGTGGGGATGGTGGTGATTACTAAAAGTAAAGTTTGGTGGACTACTGATGCAAAATTACAAGCAAGATGGAGCATCAAGGAGGGATGCAAATGTAAGAATTTCAGCCAGGCAGCCACAGCTTCTTTGTGCTAGGTGCTCTTTTGCCACTCTGTCTTCTGGCCTTATTTCTAACAGGAAAAGAGGAGAGAGAAAGAGAGCAGTAAAATCCAGAGAAACACCACAAATCCACAGCAGTTGGTTTTATTGCTGTAATGGAGGATATTGTTAAAAGCGTTAAATAGCATAATGACACATTGTGGGAGTGGAGAGCTTTATAAACTTTGCTTTGATGTAAACAACTTGCTGTACATTCAGAAAAATCCACATGCTTATAGAAATTTAAATCAAAAAATGCTATTATGGTTATCTAGACCAGACTCATTCCTTTTTTATGGCTAAATAATGCTTTCAGTGTATTCATTTGCACACAATAGCTGCTTGGGTACTTTTATAGTTAGCTTTTTCTAGATGACTTCAGATGTTTAAAGAATGTTTTCTTTTTTTAACTTCATTGCAGCTGAGCGAAAGCGGCTTTGACATCAAAGACTGTCAGGAAAATGTGTACTGCTTTTTTGGATCAGTGCCTAGCAAAGTTAATGGAAATTAGCTAGAGCAAAACCCAGAAAAGGTTCAGTGTTTGTCTAAACTGTTTCTGTCTTAAACTGTTCCTTTATACCTAATAAATGGCTAAAGGCTTTTACAGTCTATACTACAGTTAGCTTACATTGTTTAACATGCAGCACTTTTGTAGGGGGTGATGTGCTATATGTGACAGTTTAATTTATTTTTTAGTAACTGTATTCATTAGAAAAAAAACCCCAGAGCTTTTTTAGCTATTCATATTGTTTTATTCTTACTGCTTTGGGTTGTAGAGCAGTCAGACTTGATAAACTTACTGAATCTGATCAGTGGCTTGATGGAAAAGGCAGTTCAGCACCACCTGTCTGATGGCTTGTCCATCTCTAACTCTTTGTACAGCTTAAGCAGTAGATTTTTTACCCTTTGTTATTTAAAACTGCTTTCCCTTACAGTTAACAAATAAGTTTGATAGACAAAGGAAGAGTGAAAGGTAGATCTGATGATAGACTATGCTCTATCTGAGCTACAGGTTAATCAGAATTAATTAGCATAATGTAAGAAGCAGGTAAGTTTGGTGTCTCAACAAAAAAGTTCAAGCTAGTGTGATCGTAACTTCTTATTCAAACTTGGTTGTTAACATGGATTTAATAGCAAGATTTCAAACACTTTCTCTGTGTTTATATAATACACTTATGCATTATGAAAAGGCGTATGTTTTTTGTATGTGGGACCATACAGTCAAACTATACATTTAGGAAGAGATAGACTTAAGATGTCCTTTATGTGTGTGTGAACAGAAGGAGAATGTATTGGAAGTCCTTGGGTAGCTTTGGGGGTGCAAACTACTAGAAAGGGAAAAAATTGTTTCAGTAACTGTCTGTGTCTGTGAATATTTATATGTTATATTCTCTACTTTTCTCCTATCATGCTCTAGTTTTCATGCAATATTTTCAGAGAAAAATCTCAGTTTCTGTTTTCATACATGACTGTTTTTCATAGCATTATATGGAAGATTGACTATTGTTGTACATACAGCCTGAAAAGAGCTTTTCCTTAAACCTTATCTATCCCTGTTTTGTGCTGACTCAAACTGACTCATTTACTAGATACAGCTCTGACTGGGGCTAACATTCAATTTAGCAGAGATTTACTTTGCAGTAATGTACTGAAATTGTATTTTTATCCCTGTTACTGTCATTTACTTGAAGATTTGTCACTAGCTGTTGAAACATTTGTTTTGATGCTTACAATACTAGCAATTTAATTTTCTAGATCTGTATTTTTAGTTCTGTTTTGAGCATGTGTTTATGTCGTTTCAGGTATCTGAGCATGAAGTCTGGTCTGGCTGTAGCTATTAAAGATTAATTAGTGCTCTTTCTTCCCCCCCCGATGCTGCAGTCACAAGACTTTTTTTTTGGCAACGTCACCATTTATGACGTGAAGGCTGAGCAGCCCCTGAGACTTCCCTTAGTTACCATGCCCTGACAAATGCTCATCACCTCACACAGAGCATCCAGTCTTTTCTACATTCCAGCATTGTTACAGAGGCTTTCAGCCTGGGGCCATGGTGAACAAGATATTTTCCCTTGTGCAGTAATGAGACAATATTTCCTTGTGAAGTGCTGTAATGTTCTTTAAAATTTCTTCTAGTAACTGAATACTGGAGGTGACTAAAACTTTCTCATCCTTTTACCATCTTCCTTCAGTCTCCATGCTGCACTCATACCTCAGGTGATAATGCCAAATATAGATTCAGAAAAATGTGAACTAGTGTGTGGTGGAGAGAAACTTACTTTATTTGTATCATTAGATCAGCAGTACCAAGACCTTTACAATGGATAATTATGCTTCTTGAATATAAGCAGTAATATTTGCACTGAGAGGAAAAATTTGGGATTGCATATGTATGTAAATATTCTTTTTGATGTATCTATTTATTAAGAGTCATTACTATAACCAGTTCTGATCTGACTCTAGAATCTTTCAGTGATGTCTTATTAATCAACCAAAGGATTAATGACTTCTGAAATGATGTTGTGTACTGAAGTGCTTTATTCCATGGTGGAACCTATTGGAAAATATTATCCCTAGAAGCAAGTTGTTATTGTTCACTTGCTTCAGCAAAAATGCATCAAGGAGAATGTTTAATAAGAAAAGAATTGAGACATTGAATGTATAGAACTGTGTCCAGTTCTGGGCTTCCCACTAAAGAGACATGGATGTACTGTAGTGAGTCCAGCCAAGAGACTGAAGCCTCTGCCATAAGAGGAGAGGCAGAGAGAGCTGCTCTAGCTGACCCTGCTTTGATGACCTTTCTATAACCTCCAGAGGTCCCTTCCATCACAACAATGGTTCAACACTGCTTTTTTCATGAAGTCTTACTCAAACTTGAATGGCATTGGTGAGATGTTCTGTTAGATATTTTTAAATCTGTTGCATAAAAATTTGAACTTCTGTGTGAAAGTTATTTGTAGTTACAGCCATGTTTTTTTCTAATGTTACTTGAAAATTTGCAGGGATTGCTAACTTCATGTGCACCTTTTGTTTTACCCCTCAGGAACGTTTCTTCTCGCCAAGAATTCGTCGTCGACTTCATGCTGTCCTAGCATCTGTTAGCACTTCAATGTTGATTTTATCAAACCTAATATTTCTTGGAGGAAATCAAGTTGGAAAAATCTACTGGAACAGGATCTTTATGGAAGGCAAGTTTATTTTTATATGCTTTCTAGATAACAGAACTTTCCAAATATTACCTTGGGTGGGCTGGGCCAGGTTTTTTTTCTAGTGCACTCAGAGTAATTTTTTTTTTGTTCCTATTCAAAACAATCAAAAATCTGTCTGACAAAATCTAAATAACTAGGCAGGCTGTGTGACTACAAAGAAACATTGCCTTTCTCCCATGAAGTCTACAAAAAAGGTAATCAGGCTTTTCTGTCAGTGAAACCACAGAAGATTGAGTAATAAATGAGTGACAAGTTAGCAAGATTGGAATCCACACACCCCCTCGCATTTCATGTACATCAGTAAGAACAGGCTTACTAAAGCTAACCCCATAGATGATGTGTAAGGTTAGTGGATGAGATCTGCATAATACAGCATAATTGAGCAATTAATTGGGGTTTTTTTGTAGTGAGTGTGATGTCAGGATAGAGACCTGCTGACTATTGAGGACACGTTTGAGGACAGGGGAAGTTGGGTGACAGTATCAGCTGTGGTGTTGCTGAGTAAGCAGTTAGCGACACTGTACTGTGAGTCGACACAGGAGACAGATCAAGTTTTAATTTTTTTGCCAAAGCTCAATGTAAGTAGGACTGGTTTTCTTTTTAGGTTCTTAGGGGCATGGAGGAATATTTCTTCCTCATGAGAAATATTTCTTCCTCTGTGTCTCGAAATGCTCTCCTACAAAGACTACCATTGTCTATTGCTCCTTTGTACCGTGTTTTCTCCTCTTGTTCCTTGCAATGGCTTAGAAGTCAGCTCTGGAGTGATGCCTAAGGATTTAATGTATTTTGGTAGATTTAGAATCACATATGTTCTTCTGGCCTGCTCAAATCCTAAGTGCAGTTATTAACTGTCTTTCTCAGAAGATTGGGGTGGTTTCTCAGGCTCTGCCAAGGCCATGGTGTTTGTGAGAAGCCACCTGCAGATAACAGAAGATAAAACATAAGGAGAAAGCCCTGGAAGGTCTCCAGTGCAGTTCTGGAGACCACCCTATGGGTGGACCCTCAAGGAAAATGAGAATGATGATTTGATGTTAATATCTGGTATAAAAGTTGTAAGTTTCCTGGTCGTGGGGTCAGACCTTTTTGGTTTGCACCTTAGAAGCTTCTAATAAAGGTGACCTGTATATCTCTCTCCACTAATCTGTTCCAAGGTGTCTGTGTTCACAGGGCATAGGCATTAGGAGAACCAAGGTCCTACTTAAGCATCCCAAAATAGTGAAACTCTTAAAAGAGGAAGTTATGTATGTGAATGGAGTGATTGATCTTCTGAACTAAAGCAAAAAACCTGTTCAAACAGCTCAAAGAAAGGTACATTTTAAGCATAAAATATAGTGAACTTTTTTGTTAATACTGGGCAGGAAGGATGGAGTGAAATACTAGTTCATATTTAGTTTTTGCTTTTAAAGCATAAAATACTTGTTTTCTGTTTTCTTAAAAGGCTTCTTTTTCTCTTAAATTGTTTTCCTCCAGTTAATGGGCTAATAGTTTTAGTAGAAAAACTAGATGAGAGAAAAAGTTTGAAAGTAAAGTTAGACATCAATTCTTAGCTATTTAAAAGAACAAAAAAGGCAGTAGTGAAATTGTGCAGCTCAGGTTTTTAGCTTCATACAAATTATTTTCATCATGGAATTTGTATATGAAGAAGTATGCCTTCCTCTTCAGAAGCATTAGCAGTTTGCAGGATGCTGGGGTTTGCAACTGATGAAGGACACTATTTTAATAAGTAGAATGGTATTTAATTGAACTAGATTAATTATTGATTCTTTTTGTACATTTGGTTTGGGAGTGGGGTTTTTGTAATAGTTCCTTGATCTATTGCTCTTGCACTTGAATGCATAGTTACTTCAGGATTAGGTACCAGGCATCTAAGACAGCAATAGGAATTTAATTTAGTAATTTCCATCTTTGTTTCCATGATGTGTTAATTAAATTAGTTTTATTTTTAGAACATGAAAGCTTTTGCTTAGTGACGTTCATACTCTACTCTAGAAATTTCCAGCATTTAGATTTATGTGCCTGTGTTCTTAGATCACTCAGATTACTGTGAGCGTATTCTTTAGCTGCTTTATTGTTCTGACAATTCATGTGTACTAACTGAAACTTACACTAAGGTTTTATTGCATCTCCACTCCTACTCCATTGTTGCTCCATTGTGGTTTTCTTGCTATGAAACAAATGGGGCAACCCCTGGTATCAGTACAGACTAAGGGATGAAGAGATTGAAAGCAGTTCTGCTGAGAAGGGCTTGGGGGTGCTGGTGGACGAGAGGCTGGACATGACCCAGCAATGTGCACTGGCAGCTCAGAAAGCCAAGTGTGTCCTGGGCTGCATCAAAAGCAGTGTGGCCAGCAGGGTGAGGGAGGGGGATCTGCTGTGCTCTGGTGAGACTCCACTTGGCACATCCAGCTCTGCACTCCCCAGCACAGGAAGGACATAGACCTCTTGGAGCAAGTCTTGAAGAGGCCACCAAGATCCCAAGAGGGATGGAGCAGCTCTCCTAAGAGAAAGGACCGGGAAAATTTGGATTGTTCAGCATGGGGAAAAGAAGCCTTCAGGGTGACCTAATTGCAACCTTCCAGTCCCTGAAGGGAGCCTACAAGACAGGTGGAGTGGTACTTTTTACAAGGGTATTTAGTGATAGGACAAGGGGAGTGTTTTTAAACTTAAAGAGGTGGGTTTAGGTTAGATTTTAGAAAAAACTTCTTTACTGTGAGGGTGGTGAGACAGTGGAGCAGGTTGCCCAGAGAAGTTATTGATATCTCACCCCTGGAGTGCTCAAGGACAGATTGGATGGGGCTTTGAGCAACGTAGTCTAGTGAAAGGTGGCCCTGCTCATGGCAGGGGCATTGGAACAAGACGAACTTTAAGGTCCCTTCCAACTCAAGCCATTATATGAGTCCATAATTCTGTAATTGCAGGCCAGTCAGAACCAGGACTATTCAAAATTAAAGCCTTCATTTTCAAGTAAATTTAAGTGCTGGTCTGTAGGAGATAAAACAAAAATCTCCATTGGAATGTAGAATGCTAAAAGATAAAGTTTAGGAAACCTAAACAGGGTTTTGCACCAGTCTAAAACCAGAGAGCAGACATTTGCATTTGGAGGACATCTCTACATTCTCAGCAGTCTGGGCGTTGGGATTTGAGATGTGTTGATGGAGGTGGAAGAAGGCTCTGCACCAAGAGTGTGACATAGGTAAGAGGTAAGGAATAGTGATCAGGTAAGGAATGGAGAGCTGTGGAAACAAAGCTGACCACTTGCACATCAGCTGCAAAGAATAGTCGATTTCTTTCCTTTGTTCAAATCCCACAGAATTATATCTACAAAGATTTGTATGGATAGGAAGAAAATAGAATAGATGTGAGTTTCACAGTTCATAAATGTAACTCGCATTTGTAGATCACTAACAAAATTGATCAAGAACATACATGCTAAATGCCAGCAGTAAAATGCATCTCAGAGCAGAACTTGATCTGCAGTATTAGGTGTTGTGCATGGCATTAGGAGTGTCCCATTAGCATGTTTGTGACAGTGATGCAAATGTAAACCGACAAACTCCTAAAAGGAAGTTTTACTGAAGCTTAAGATGCATGAAATTCACTTGTAGTTTTGCTCTTTGGTTACTGTGTTCTTTTCTAAAGACTGAGGATTATCAAATATCTATCCAGTTGTCTGAAAGTGAGGAGAAGACGTGTATGAAAGCAGTTGAACCCCAGGGCCAACACAATGCAAGGAGAACTATGCAAGTGAGCTACCTTTATTATCAAAGCTTTGTGGATTGCTTTCTAGGAACAGGACTTAGATGAGGTTTCCCAGAGTTCTTTCTTGACTGCTCTTTGAACTGTTTTGCAGTACTTGAGCAGTACTTTCCACACTTCCTATACCGCTAACCAGGGGAGTTGATAGCTAAGCAGGTCAGGTAGCAGGGGTTTTTAGTATTTATTTGCTCTTCTCTTGTGAAAAATAATTAAATTTATCTGGCTTTAAAATTAATTTCTGTGCATCACTAAAATCACTGTTGTCAAAATTACAAGAGGAGAGGTCTGTGTGTCTTACATGTATGAGTATTTGTTCTTAATTGTGTTTTCAATCTGTTCAGACCAGCCTTAGTGCTTGTTTCTAGAACTTAACCTGGCCTGGTAAGTTATTTGCAAGAAAAAAAAGTTCCTACTGCAGGCATTTGCTTTAACCTTTCTTTAGTAAGATTTTTCTCATGAGGAACAGTGTCATTCTAATAAGAAAACAGCAGAAATATCTCTACATTACAAACCATTTTTAATCCTGTATTCAGAGAAATTAGTGAATGCTTCCCTTCAAAATGAGAAGCTCCAATGAAAGGAATTCTCTCTGGAAAGGCTCACTGCTGCTGCTGGCACTGTGCAGTACTTCTGGTTAAGAGATGGTATTCTTCTAGCAAGTATGGACAAAGGCATTAAACTGGGAGGGGACAAAAGTATATTGGGAGGTAAAAGTGTAAAATTCTTCTGGATCTTTCTCTGGTTTATGAGGAGCAGAGTTCAGATCAATGAGGAAAGCACACAGTGCATGTCAGATGTTTTACTTTGAATAGCTGTCTGAAAATGGCACAGCCATCATTTAACTTAACTGTGAGCCAGTACTTTAACTATGCAATTTACCTTGCTAAATTGTGAGAAGTGCCTCTCTTGAGGGCAGTTCATCCCACGTACATCTGTCTTAGCATGAGATGAGATGTGTTGTCACTCTTCACTATGTTTAGGGGCATTTTGTACAGCCTAGTTTAGATTAGATTGGACACCCAGCATTTGAGAAGGTGTCCTTTAGTAGACATCCAGCATAGAGTGAATTTCACCTTCAGTTAGAAGCGATTTACTGCAGGAGCACAGAGCAGCTGGCTGGGCAGAAGTTCTGCAATGAAGGATATCTGACTGTTCGACCAGATTGCAAACTTTGTGCATCAACAGTGTCATACCACTTACAACAAAAATAGACCTTATGCCAAGATGCATTGACAGCAGTGCAAAATACATGAATTAACCTCTTTTCTTACATTATCTTTTGAAGGTTAAAGTTAAAATATGTCCACTTTTGGTTGCTGCGGTTAAAAAAAAATAAGCTAGCAGAGAGAAGGAAATAGAGCAACATGATTGGAAGACTAGGAGCCATGACCCTAAAATAAATGACATTTTGTTTTGAGAGGAAATTATTGAGGGGAGAAATAGATACATAGAAGTTTCTGCAAAGAAAATGGTAACAAGATATTCTGATCACCAGTGAGGGCAGGAGAAGGAAAAAATTCCTGTAAAATGTAGCAAGAAGTTGACATCAATGATCCTTGTGGATCCCTTCCAACTCAGGGTATTCCATGATTCTCTGATTCTATTACATTATCTGTGTAAGCTGTTGGACTGCCATCTTTGGAGGACAGTCTCCAGGTAAACAAAAATCTGTCAACCAGTGTAGAAAATACTGATTTTATTGGGATGTAGAAGAAACATGAAAATGACCTCCAGACCCATTCCAAACCCTGCTTTCTCTGGGTGATTCATCAGCAGATAGAGCTGTTTACTGCAAAACTGAAACTTATTTCTCGAAGTCCAGTATTTGTTCATTAATTCAGGATGGTGAAGCCTTTGTTTTGTCTCCAGTATTCCCTTCCATCTTGCTTTGAAGAAAAATCAGGTTTTATGCTACTCAGAATTCAGATATTTCGTTAATTTATATAGAAGAAGATTTCTCATCAACATAGGGTGACTATCTGAGCTACTTTATGGAGACAGAAAGCTTAGACTTCACAACTGTGCAGCTCAGCAATCTCTGATTGTGTTTCATGGGTCATCTTAGGCACTGATTTGCAAGTGGGAATTTCTGTGATCATGACATACAAGATTCAGAGGTTTGAGTGAAGCAAAGAGTTTGGTGTAACATGCTAAAGTGTGGATTTTTTTGCTTGCTTTGACAAACAGTAGACCATTGTCTTATGACATTAAAATTATGCTGTTGGGTAATTACACCATATCACAAGATTGAAGATTATTCTAATAATCTATATTTATTTCATTTTATGTAAATCAGTGCATAAATTGAGAATTTAAATGGTATTAACATCTTTCAAGGCATCCTTCTGAACTACTGTTATCTTTAGAAGGTTTGCCCTTGGTTTTGAAGACAGTGAAATTAGGTTGTTATTCTACAAAAAATCATTTATATATTAGTGGTTGGGCTGCCTTTCTATGTTCAAGAACTGAATCATTTAAAAACTGTAGATTACTTACTGTGTAGCTCCCCTGCTGTGTGAGATGTCAATAAATAAGAAAAAAGATGAGAGATTTCTGTATTGGTTGTATGTTCCAGTCTGACAGATGTAAGATGAGTCTTCCCATTAGATATGTTGTTGACCATATGCCTCATTTGCTGCAATGGTGAGTGGAGGAAGAAGGTCTCGAGATGATTACAAGTTCATACAATAGCATCTCATCCTTCAGAAACTATTCAAGTATTGCTAGATAGCTTAGGTAATAGATTTACACATTTTAAAGGCTGAAAAGAAGCTAACAAAAAGAGATGGAGCAAAGTAGTTAGATCTTGTTATTAAACAGGAGTCTGTTGGACTGTTTAAGTCTGAGGTGTTGCCAGATAACATACAGCACTATTAGGAGCCACATTGCACTGAACAACTTCTGAGATGAATTGTAATGATATCTGTAAATATCTAACTATGAAGGAGTGTAAAGGTGCAGAAGTAATGAAGTCATGTAGCAAAGGAACTCAAAGGAGTCCACAAAACCTGTCAGCTGAGGCATCCCTGTGAATCTCTTAAAAAGTCTTCATTCAAATGTCTTTGTAGCTGAAAGAAAAAGGAGGTCTATTTCAGTGATTGACAGTTCAGAGTTGTTATCATTTGGGTTTTCAGATGGGTCCTTGTTTTGGTGTGGAAGACTTTGTTGTAGAGTAGCTGGCATGTGGTCTTCCTGCATTCTTGTTCCTCCCGATTTTCACTTTCACTGACAAATCCCACTCGCTGCTGTTATACAGAAACTTACTTAGGGTCATTTTTTCCAAACATACATGAGCACTATATTGATGGATTGCATAATTTAGAGGAATATTGCATAGAGGCAGGAATAGTACTGAAGATGTCACATTTTCCAAATGATTCATTCCTCTTCATGGACAAAGGAAGCTTGTTTTCACAATCATTTATGTGACCTTGCTTGGTGGGTGCAGTTCATTGGGATGTGAACTGGCAAAATACCAAGAAAAATGAATTGTGGTCTGCAGTAATAAGGAGGCAGTGATTCTCCAACTCCCCACCCCCCCTTCACCTCTGAAAGGATGAAAGCTGTATGAAAGTAAATATTCACGTGTTTTGGGGGATTTTCTTTAGAATTGAAGCAATGAAGTGTGTTCTGCCATTGTTGGGGGATTTTCTTTAGAGTTGAAATAATAAAGTGTGTTCTGCCATTTTCTGTTGAATCGTGTTGGTTTGAGCCTCTGTTCTATGTGAAAATGGTTGGAACATTACTATGTTTAAATTCAACTGTTGCTGTTGAATCTCAATAGTTTACTATTTGACTTTACAGTCTTAGGACCTGATCCTGCAACCATACCAATGTAGAAGGATCCTTCTATATAGAAAGTCCCAGAACGTGTGCAGATGTGTCTGCTGGGATCAGTATAATTGCAGGGTCAGAAATGGTCACAAAGAACCTGTATTTGATGTATCTTATTAAAGCCTTTATATTGCATAGAGCATGTACAAGTGAGAAAAAAAAAGTGCAAAACAGTCCACACTGTGACTACATGTAGAGTTTGCTGTTGTCTCTTAGGCTGTGCGTGACTTACTGCATATAGAAAATTGGGAATTGTTCCCACATAGTGCTGCCTTCTTGTCAATTTGCAGCATTTTTGTAAAAAGACAAGAACTTTGGTGCTTAGTGGGCTTTGCTGTTCACAGGCAAAATGTGTGGACTCTTTATGCCTTAAACATAGCATTAACTGTAAAAAATAAAACTAGATTTTTTGTCAAAAAGCTTAAAATTGCCATGACCTCGTGACTGCTTGTCAACATTCAGCTTTGCCTTCTTGTTCCCCTGTATTTTGAACATGGACAGCAAAAGCCTCACAATGACCCACAGTAACATAGCCTGGTATAAATACTTGAATTTCAGTTTTCAGTTTGTTCACTGTGCTTCTTGGGAAATTTATACGTAAAAGAACTCATGGATGTGGAAAATTTATACATAAGGGAACTCATGGATGTGGTGGCGTGTATGTAACTGAGTAGTAAGAGCCATTATTTCAGCTAAGACTTGCAACCATCAAGAAAAGTTCTCTGAAGAATGATGCAATCTCTTTTTCTTCCTGTCTTCAGAAATTTCCAGGAGTGTTTTAGCTGCTACTTCTTTCTCATCGTTGAGTCCTGTTTTTTTTTTTGCTTTCAGCTCCTTTCATTTGTCTTCAGATTTGAACTAATCCTGACTCACACTTTTTTTCAAATACTTTTTGAGAGAACAGTTCTCAGATACAGAACGTAACCATCCAACAGCAGGAATTGGCACACCAGCTGTATTTAGCTTTGCAATCATTGAGACTTTCATGACAACTTTCCAAGTTGTTTATTTCCTGAGAAGTGATGTTAAAATAGTGTTGTGATATTCCACAGTTACTGCTCCTTTGAGTCTGCTAGATGAAATTTTCTCAGCTTGTAGGAAAAAAAGACCCCCTTTCTTTTTTTTTTTCCAAAATGCCAAACCTGCTTATAAGTTTGAGATCAAGAATTCAAGCAGTGTTCATTCTGGCTCTTGCACCTGTTACCAGCAAAGTCAGAGGTGTTAACAATACTTTAGTAGAGATGGATGGGCCACAGAGGAGGCTGATCCTTTTCTAAAACTTGTGCTGCCTTTGCACAGGAATGAAAAGCAGTTATTAAGAGCTTATTTTTCTCACCAAGGAAGCCTGAGAGGAGTTTTCACTAGATTATAGCACAGCTCTGCTGCGTAAGTAGCAACATTTTTACACTAATGCTGTTTTGCCTATAGTTTTGTTGTAGGGTCACTTGCAAAAACAGTTGTCTCAGACTATTTTAGCATCTTTTTTTTAATCGCTGAATGAATTTATTTCAACCATCTTTAAATAGCCACTGTTTTAAAGAACAGAGAAAGTAAAAGTACAGGAATTTTGAAAAAAAAAAAAGAACTGATTTGATTAGACTTTGTCTCATTGTGTTGACTGTTGGGTTTTGGGATAGAGTTTTGGTTTGTTAGGGGTTTTTTTGAGAAGGAGAGAGTGACACACACATTGTACCCATATATGATAAAATTTGTAGACTTGCGCTCTCATAAGTGCTGACAGTTGTGTAAAATGTTTTCTAGTTCCCATCATTCCATTTCCAACTGAACTGCATGTTGGAGCGTGTTTTTTTAGTGTGCTTTGTACCAGCCAACAAAGATCTGAAACTGTACAGAACTGGGATTTCAGTTCATGCTGAATTGTGATATGGCAAACTTCATGTGAACTTCATCAAACAATATGAGAAATGGCACCATGTGGTGGAGCAAACAGCTCTGCTGTCCTTAAGGAAGCACCATGAGAGCAGAGGTATGTCTCCTTCCTAAATTGCTGGGGTTTTTTTGCTCAGTGTTACACCAGTCACTGATAATCTTGCTGCTTAGTGTGGTACTTGCAGAGGATGGATAAGCAGGGTAACATGTGACTTTACTACCTTTTTCATCTCTTTGGGCACTGTCTTCCCTGGAGAAAATGGAGGAGAGATAGATACCTTTTGTCTCTGACTTCTAAAGTGTCCATTCTGTCTGCTGCAGAGGCTGCACCCCTGGGACACTGTGCACTCCAGTGCTGCCCTGGGTGAGACTTCTGATGGCCATTTGAATACATGTATTTGAGGTGCATGGTTCAGGTCTGCCTAAGCTCTGTGAGACCAGATAGAATTAGTGGACTAAATGGCACAGTTCCTAGGCTTAACTTCAATAATTCTAGAAATACTACGATTTTCTGTTAGGGCATATATATGTGTGTGTAACAGAATGTACTGGAGATACTGAACTAAATAAATGCAAAAATATTAATGCCTTAAATCCAGTTTTAAAGTCAGAGATCACCAAAAGCATTCACAGTTATTACTACAAATTACATCTGATGCTTGCTATCCATTCTCTAGGGAAATAATTGTAAATTTCAGAGCAGAGAGATTTTTCAGAATGTTTCTTCCAAGAAAGTATTTCAAATAGGATAGTTTTTATTCTATCTTCTATTTTATCTTCCTTGTTTTTCACTTATTATTTCTAAATTTCCTAACACAAGGAGTTTGTGTGCCAAAACCTGGTTGTGACTTGTCAGGTTGGAGCTGTCCTCCTAGGTGTTGAATTTTCACTGTTGGTAGGTTAACTTAAAAGCCTGTTACAAATGTCTTAGCTGCCCATGCTTTAACAAGATCCATTTTATTTCTGACAGTTGTTGAGATACCCGACAGAGATTTTCTACAAATCTCTGTCAAGCTGCCAAACCTGTGCATTCCTGTCCGTTCTGTGGGTGAGCAATAAATGGTGTGAGTCATTTGTAGTTACAGAATAGCACGCCTGTATTTAAGCATCTTAAGCGCAAAATAGGCTCTGTAGTTAATAACGGATTTAGTTACTTTGATTTTTCTTCTAAAGCTACTTGTTGTTTTTGCAGCTTGCATCAAAAACTGGTAAGTAACATGATAGTTTTTTTGAACTGTTAACACCCATGCTCCTATCCATGTAAGAATATTGGACTACTGACTTTTATTACTTCTGCCCTCTCATGAGGTTTTTACCAGACCCACAGCTGAGCTTTCTATCAAATATAATAATCCTTCTGCAAATTCTAACTTAGGCTTTGAAACAATCCTGGGAGAAGGATGACTTGTGTATTATAATACAAAGTATCCATCAAAATTCTCCCAATGGTTGAACTTTTATGTCTGAATAAAGATTTATCTTGCATATAGATTGGACAAAACCTCAAATTTTTGTGCGTGTGTGGAGTATTGTTGTGGGAGAGGGCTTTCTCTCTCTTCAGAAATAGCAATGAAGTGTTATTAAAGTAGTTGCATTGTTTTGAAGGAGAAGCATCTTCTTCAGTACTTCCTAATGCTGAAAGAAAACTGTAAGTATACTCTTCCATTGCCCACAGGTTAATGTGTCCTGCAGTGAGGAATAGTTTGCAAATAATTGAAGATGTTTTAAACTTGAATCTTGCAACTGTAATGCTTTACTAGCCTCTGTGTCTATTATTTATAGTGAAGGCATCTTCTATTTAACAAGTAGTTTGTATCTAAATATTTGAAAACCAGCTTATCAGAGAATCTTAATGTTGTCCCAGTTGCTGTTACCTTGGTTATAAAATGTTTGAACCCGTGATCCTTGTTCTAGCTTGTCTGTTGCATGCAGTTGAGAATGTTCTATGTATACCTTCATTGCTGTGTATAAAAGCTACCTCAGTTATATTTTTAATGCAGCAAATAGGAAATTAAAACGTATACCTGCAACAAGATAATCTTCACGGTAGGGGCACCATTCATCACAGATGAAGTCCTCCTTGTGGATATCTTATTTTTCACTCCAGCATTGAGATGGGTGATAATTTTCTCATTCCTGGCCAAATGGCATGTTTAAATGTTTAAGAACAGTCAAGCTGTACAAATATGGAAAATGAAA
The DNA here is from genome assembly GCA_035583235.1 of Hafferia zeledoni. Classification (NCBI taxonomy): domain Eukaryota; kingdom Metazoa; phylum Chordata; class Aves; order Passeriformes; family Thamnophilidae; genus Hafferia; species Hafferia zeledoni. The sequence continues at coordinate 23,021,380 of JAWWEV010000115.1, read as the reverse complement.
TGCTGAAAAACTCTAGAGAATTGCTAATGGCATGTACAGTCTTTCACCTTAGCTTAAGTTCAAATTTTTCCAGATGAGGAGCAGCCAAGAGTTTGTAGCACCTGGTAAGTTTTTTCCCTGCCTCTGGTATAGAACTGGGAAGAAGGGTTTGAATAAAATTCCTGTTGCTTAACATGAACTCAGCAATATCAAGGTGGTTCTGCAGACCACTCTAGCAGTGGAATAAGCATGGACACTGAACTCCTACTCTTGTCAGTAGTTTGGCCACTTGAGACCACAGTGATTGCGTAAAAGCTATGAAGAAATATCAATTTGTCACACCCATTTGGATGTGCCAGGAGGAGTATTTGCAGGGTTGTTTCTATATTTATTACAGTAGCAAAAGCAGTCTGACTCTAGTGGATTTTTTCCCTACCCTTACTAAAGATATACTAGCAGAATGAGATTTTCTTTTACAGCATTTTCTCACACTGATTGGTTACCATTTTATCACAAGTAACAGAAGATCTGCATAACTAATACAGCAAAGTGCCCTGTAGGTTGGCACATAGAGCCCAAAGGAGGATCATCAAGGCCCTCAGGGGCAAATGCTCGCTAGAGCCCTGATGGAAAAACAACAGGATCTCCCCAAAAGCCTTTTAACATTGTTTTACTCATAGTGCTCACTGAGATGGGTAAACATTATTGCGACCAGTTTAATATAATCTCCAAAATGTGATTTGGCCAGTGTTGCATATTAAATGAGGGACACAAGTAGATGGAGAAATCAAGAGACATGAGTCCTATTAATTAAATCCTCCCTTTATGAGTACTTAATGGTTATAATTTGAGCTCTGTAATCTTAATCTTGTGGCAGACCTGTATATGATACACTGATCGTGGCTCACCTTGCCAGATGAGAAGAGGGGTTTCATGCTTGACATGGAGGGTCTGACTTCCATTTTGTTGGATGAGCATGCAGGAGGAACAGGGACAGCAGTATTTGTTAGTTAGATGTGACAAATTTGCGTTTTACAGCACGCTGTGGCTAAAGACCCTCAGAAGTCTGAAGTGCAAATATTTTTTCAGCATTGTGTCACTGTCCTGTGGACCAGGTTTTGGTACATTGCAACACTTGAAGATCAGTGTTCTTGTGGTACCGTGTATCATGTCAGCATCCAGAACCAGATGCTTGCAGGAAAAATGCGTAAGGAACAGACCAGGCCTGGAGAGTTCAGGACAGCAAAAGTTTTGTTATAGTGAGAGCCAGTACACACCTCAGTTTGAACAGTGCAAGCTGGGAGGGGCAAGGCTGTACAAACCTGGTCCTTTTGCTTCTCTTTTAGTAGGACTGGGGAAGCTCTTGGCAGGGATAAAAGCTACTTGGGCCTCATTGAAAATCAGGTCAGTGAGTGTGTTGCTGACTTTGACTGCAGTGAATACTCATACACAGGACAGGACGTAATTGCTGGGCAGTACTGCATAGTTGCGTAGGGTGGTACACAATGTTACACCTCCCTGAAACAGTAGGATATAATTTCCATTATGGAACTGAGGAAGCAGTCATTATTTCTGTATCTTCCATACATGTGTTTGGTCTCTGCACTCTTTTGCTATTGACAAAAGAGTCAGATACTAGTTGTCTCAACTACAGCTAGTGTGAGAACAACCAAAGACAAAAACTAATTAGTATTCTTTTGACTGCTATTCTGAAGGAATGGAACTGTGTTCTCAGCTCCTGCTTAACCTCCAGTGAAGATTAAAAGTAGACAATGACTATGAGGGAGGATAGAAATAAAAGAAAAGCAGAAACAAGGCAGATCCAGCCAAGAAAAATGTCTGGCCTAAGCATTTCTTCACAATGCAAATTTATGCAAAATAAACCTTGAAGAGAAAGCTGCATTGAAGCCTACTGTGTCTTTGCAGATTTCCTTGGGCAGGCTCTCACTCTTTGCTTGGAGAAAAGGTGTCATCCAGTTCCTTTTACTAGAGTGGTTTGTGGTGCAAAAAGTCCAATTGTGAAGTAGCTACAAGGCACACGGATGTTGTATTGTGCACTGCAAGATACCAGTGGGATTACCAGCTTGCTGCAAGAGCGCATTTTGTTGAATGAATAAGTTATACCTACTTAAAAATGTAATGCAGACCAAGCCTTTAAATTGTAAAAACAGAGTGCAGATTCCCATTTGTCCATGGGTGCCTTAGCTTGTGTGGCTGGCTCTGGCACAGCTGCCGGGGGTCACCCCAGCAAGGTCACTGACCTTGGCACTGCAGTGCAGCCAGTGCGAACTCTAGAGTTGGGGGGGGGGGTTTCTTGGGCGTCTGGTTTTGGGGGGTTTGGGGTTTTTGAATTTTTTTCCAATGCTTTATAAAAGGTTGGGTACAAATCAACCTCTGTAGCAGTTCAGAGCATCTAGTGAAGATCTGAACCTGTGCAATTATTGGTATCTGAAATCTGAGATACTAATATATCCAAGGAAGTGCTGTTGTCTGAATTCTTGTTTATCTCCTCTCCTCCAAGTTTTAGAAGAGCTCTTCTTATTTTTTCAGTACTTTCAGTCACCGTGGCTGTTCTGACTGGCTCTCTTGATAGTTGACAGTCACCTGGAAAGGACATATCCTGAGCCTGAAGGGGCCAGAATTAAGGAAGTGCATCGGGGTAGTTTGTAGTTTAATCCTTTTTAATACGTATAGAAGCAAATAACTATGAATTCCAGTTAACAAATCCAACAGATATCCAAGAACACCTTGTTTGAAAGACCACTTTTTATGGTAAAACCTTTAGTTTGAGTTAATACTTGATTTGATGTTGGGCTATAACTGTTGATTTTGTGGTAGGTACTGAGAAGCCAAAGCACAGGGTGTGCTAATGCACCTTATGAACTGTGTGCATGCTGAGTTTAAGTGCAAACAGAATCTTTTCTGACCACTGTTAGTGCAATCTAAAGAGAGGTACCCATCTTGCAAAAGTGACTTCAGCAGTCAAAGCTCTCAGGCCCATTACAGCTGGAAACACACAGGGTTTTTTCTTGTCAAAGTTGTTTCTCTTAGAAATTGGGTGGATAGGAGAGAAACAGCTCTTTGGACTCTCCAGTAATGAAGACAACTTTTTGATTGCTGGTAGAGGTTAGTGCAGCTGTAAAGCTTTTTCAGTTCCTGCTGATATTTGTAACCCACAGTGGCTGTCAGCACACTGAAGACTGCAAAGTGCAACAGACTACTCTACTGTAGTTTAATGAAGTCCAGCTAAGGCCTAAGCAAAGATGTAAAGTTCACCTACTCTGGCTGTGCTGCCTCTGACCATTTGTTCTTTTACTTTCTTTTTAAACCAAAAAATACTCATTTATCACATGCAGAGTGACTGTTTTTTCTCTGCTAGTCCGCCATTCTGAAGTGAAACATCATAAAGTATAACACCTTTTGTTGCATTTCTCTTTTAATTTACCTTTAAAAGAATACAAAACCCTTATAAAAGAGTGTATCCTTTCCTACAAACAGTGTCATCTGTGATCTGGAATAAAAGCCAAACCATATTCAGTCATGTCAAATTTTTACAATATATACTGTCCTTAGCAATATTTCTTTCTGTATGTTCTTTCCCTATTTCCCTCAACAAATAAACCAACCAAGCAACTACTGGGTTGAGCCTTTATTATCATTATTGTTAGCAGAGCTGCCTCCAGGAGAAAGTTTGACTTCATCAACACCTACATTTTACTGAAATACCACAAAACATTACTGAGACTTTGTGTTTAGCAAGCACTGTACTTGCAAGGCATGAAAGCAAGCACGTTGGCCTTATTTTGTTTTTTTGGTCATATTTTAATCCTCTCAAATCCTTTTCCTAAGTCTTTTCCAAGGAGGAATTAAATGCTAGACTATTTTGTGACTACTTTTATTTCTGTGAATTCTTTGTGAGATCATTCCTTTTGACAGTTTTGGATTTTACTGGTGGTCTTTGAAAGGCAACAGAACTCACTCTGGGCTAGAGGATGAGTGATGGGTGGCCCATCACTCTTGGCTGACAGGCAGACTGACAGTAATATTGCTCTGCAGTAGCTGCCACACATCAGTGACTGTTTGGGATATCATGAGTTTTGTGGGTCATTCCCCTCCCAATCCCGATATCACCCTGAATATCTCCTTGATATTGCAGAATCAGAATAGTTTGAGGATGTCAAAGAGAAGACAACTGCCTGAAGAGACTGAGTAGCATACAAATGATTAAGAAATGGATGTATTTGGCACTACTGGAATAATATTTTAGATAATCTATTCAGGAGGAAATAAATCAGTAATGGGATTTAAGAAGCACAAAAGGAGATTTCAGTATAATGAATTACATTCACAAATGAGTTACCAAATATCTATAGATATTACAGGAACAGGGAGGATTTTTGTGTGAACTGCAAACAGCATACTCATATTTTTAACTCTGTTGAGCACTGTACTGGTGCAGTATCTGTTGAAGGTCGTATTAGTGCTTTGCATTACTTTCATCATTCACCCTGTTTCTGTAGGGAACTGAATAAGTTTCTCCACTGTTTAAGAAATATCAGATCTTCATTAGCCCTTTGATAGCTCTATAAAGAAGCTGATAATATCTTGGCACCTGAAATTATGTATCTCACTCCTCACCAAATTTCCGGATTGTTTTATTGAAGTAAACAGTACTAATGTGAAATCTTCAAGCCAGTATGTCCACATGTTCAGTGATGCTCTAGAAATGTGCTATTTATATTTCATTAAAATCTCCGTGATGTGATTTGGCTCCAATTGCAATGGGGTAATTTGAAGTTCAAAGTTTCCATTTCAATTTAATTGATGAAACCCATGCAGAATTGTTTTGAATACAACTGTCTTCCCATTGACTAAGTGAGGAGGATAAAATGCTTGCCTGACATCATTTTACCATAGGCTAATTTCAGGTACTGAAGATAAACCAGTTTTATTTTATGACTGTAATCAGATACTTGGTTTTGAAGAGGGAGTAATGACAGTCCCAGAGCTTTTGTAAAGAGAGGCTGACTGAACATTTTGGTTTACACTGAACAGTTTAGAAACAGGTTTGCTTATGCCACTGTTGACATCAGTTTTACTGAGCTGGAGTCGAAGTGCTCACATAGTTACATTTTGGCCTCTGGATGATAAATGTACACTGCTTGTCTGGTAATTGAGCTGTTGTTTCTTTTTTAATGTAGTTTTAATAGTATGGCATTTTTCCCTTAAAAAAAGAGGAGAAACCAGCTTGCTGGAGATATGGCATAGAGCCTTTTATTTCAACAAAAAGTCTATACCCTGTGACACAGAAAGACAAACAGAACTGTTATGTCTTAGCCTGGATGCTGGATGCTTCAGTAAGTGAAAAAACAGCTTGACAATGTTAGATGTGAGTGAGGGGCAGGTGAGTTGTGATTTCTAAGGACTCTTTGAGTGAGTTCTACTAAAACCCATATATTTTAAAATATATTTCATTAGAAATAATCATCTTTGTCATTTCAGACAGAGGTCAAGTACATTTTTCTTGTAAAACAAAGCTCTGTTTTGACTTCTGGAGCAATATTGAAGAAGCCCTGTCACTACACTACAAATCAATGCCCATGGTAATGCAGCAAGTTTGTTTGGGTTCTGATTTTTTCCCCCTAGACTTACTATGTTAAAAATCTGCAAAAATCTGTCATCTTTTCCTGAAAACCCAAATTAAAATGCATAGATGAAACTGAATTAAAGCTGAAGTAGAATTTGCATTGAAGGACAAGATTTCATTCCATAACTTAAAAGAAGCAGCACAGATGAATCCACTGTACAGCTTTGCATAACAATATGATTATTACTGTGTTAGATTGCTCAAGAACACTGTATTAGCATCTGAATTTTGGGGTGCCTGTCATTTATATCCTTCACTTAATGGCAAAGTTTAAGAGGCAAAATTTGCTTTCCTTTTGCTTTTGCCACTATAGTGCAATTTGGTGTGGTTTTGACCTGCAAAAACTAATTATAGTTCTTTAAGGACACTTAGGAATTCTTCTTCCAAGTTTCTATTGTTTGCATTTTCCCCGGAATGTCAAGTGTAACCTTGTGAGGATAGTTTGACATTTCTGCAGCTGCACTCCATCTCACTATGTTTTACTCATGACCAGATTTAGTAAATTTCCTATGTTCTTTATCCAGAAAGAGAATAGATTTATTGAACATAATTAGTTTGTTTTAAATCATGGCTGCTTATCACTCTTACCTTTGTGATCACAGAGTTTGTTTTCAGTTTTTGTAATGTAAATATTTGTGGCATTCCTTTACTAATTTTACATGCCAGCATTTACAGCTGCTCTCCATTAAAATGATCCTAATCGCTCTGCAGCTACTTTTTCATCATTTAAGAAAAATTGTTTTGTAATTTGGAAGGGGGCTCAACTCACTTGGCATCCCTGCAAGTATCATCTCACTTTTTGGAAACTGAGCTAGTGTCAGCGGAGAAACATTCACTGTGTTAACAAGGGAATGTCTGTTGGATGACAGACTAGGTCAAACAGAGAAAGGAGGGCTTCTTTTTACTCTTGCCTGTCTTGATAATCAAGAATGCACCTAAGTAATGCAGGGTCTGATGAATGGTGGGATGTGTGTTATATGCATAACTAAAACACAAAGTTGAGCTGATTCAGCCTTTCTGACTTACAGGTTTTTCCCCTCATATATCTATCTGCTCATGATATACAGAGTAAAGAATGCCCTGCAAATGCACCTAATTCTGTGAATCTCTCAGCTTTATTGCAAAGGTAAATAAATCTGGGAGAGGTATTGTAAGGGATTAGCAGTGGAGTGGAGGGGTTCACGATTATGAGCTGCATTTACACACCTTTCCTCCTAGTGGCAGAAAGAAGGTGACAGGAAGGTGATGGATGGAGAGTTGATGGATACAACTGTTCTCTCTCAGCTTCTTTAGAAAAGGGAAAGAATTATTTTTCACTACTCTCTTGCACAAAGCTGATACCTTTCCTGAGAACCATGGAAAAGGTAACACAAAATTGAGCTTTGTATTGCAGCTCTGGAGCTTGGGGGTCAGCCACTGCTTCATTAGTTCACGTGCAGGAGTGATAATTCAGGCAGAAAGCATATTAGCTTCTATTAATTACTGTAAATCCCTTACAGCATCTTTTGTGGTGGAATTAGTAAGCAATTAGTTGCTGCTGGAAGCTACAGAGATTTCAAACATAAAAAAGTAGTGATGACTCAGAACTGTATGATATTAGCGTTGTATGAATGTTGGGGTTGAGGATGACCATGAAATTGTGGCAGTGATAAAATGCCATCAGCCATCCAGACAACTGCCATTTCAGACTGGTGTTTGTAAGGTCTGAAATACTTTTAATTCTCCTTGATTCCTATTCAGGACCAGTACTGAAGGGATGAGTTTGTATTCAAGGGCGTATTTGTTGGCTGTCTGCTGGAACGGTTTTGCTGAATGACTTATTTGGGCTAATGTAATTAAGCTTCTTAGGGCTTCTACCCAAGCCAAACCCCATACCTGTGTCAGTGTGCTGCAGTGCCCTGGGCACGCTGTCCTTGCTCTCAGTGCACACAGACTGGCAGGACACGGCTGGGACTGCATCAGCAAGTACCTTTGTGCAGCAGGAGCAGCTCTGTGCAAGCAGCAGCTGACTCCGAGGGGCTGCTGATTACAAAATGCTTTTGACAAGAAAATTGAATATGTTAACATGGTGTTGTAACAGTCTGAAAGTGAACACTGTGTTGCAGGCACACATTCAAAATTTCAGGCTTAAGGAGGGAAGGCTGAAGGGGATCTTTCCGCTTTCTTCAGCTAAGAGGAAGGTATGGAGAAGAAGGAACAGAGTCACCTTAGAGTTACATGCTAACAAGACAAGAGACAGAAGTTGTAAGTTGCTAAAGAGGAATATGCAATTAAATTTAATGCAAAAAGTTTTCAGAATTAGGGTATTTAAACTCTGGAACAGATTGGCCAGAGAGGTTGTGGAGTTTAGCTGACAAAGTCCCGATCAGCCTAAACTTGTGATGGTGGCATCTGGAGTAGATGACCTCTAGAGGTCCCTTCTGACCTAAATTATAGTCTATAGTCCTAGACTACATTCGCAAGTCCATGCATGGTGCCCTTCCTGAAGAGGTTATTTCAGAATGGATTTGTTGGTTAGCATTGTCAGGTTTTAATTTCAGCAGAGAGAAATCCAGTTCAGGCAGATTGTGTTGCTCTGTGATGCAAATCAAAGAGCAGTAAGCAGAGGCAATCAGAGGATTCACTTCCAAACTGTATCTTTTGGTTTTTAAAGTGACTTCTTTATGTTTGTGTGGTTTTGTTTTTTTTTTTAAACTCTCGCTTATACACTTTTTCAGGAACATCCAGCATGAACTACATAAGTAACTCTTACATGGGCTGAGATCTATTGTTTAAAATGAATCACAGGTGAAAAACTGTTGTTGCAGAACCACTGTAACTGTCTGGAAGAGTCAGCAGTCTGCAGCAGATTGGAAAAGCTCCAACTCGTTTCTCATACTCACGTGTTTTCATGCCCTCTGGTGCTGTGATAGATTTTTGGTTTCTGAGATTTCAGTTAAGCTTTTAGATCTACTTGAGCTGCTCTAACAGTGAAATGTGGTTGTTTTGTGAGGCTTGCAGCTGAGCATGGCAGATAAAAGGCTTATCTCTCTTCTACTGCATTGTTCAACATTTTAAAAAGTTGCTTCTACCTTCAAATGGGAACAATACACAGGATTAGCTTTGTCTTAACAAATGCAACAAAACGGTACAAACAAGATGCAAAGGCATCCAGGCTGAAACTCTTACTGTTTGATGTACTCAGAGATGGGTGAGTATGAAGATGTTGATACACAGTTCAATTTTCCTCTTTATTCTGGCCCAAATATCTGCTCTTTTGGCTTTTAATTGCATTTATATCTCCTTTTCTGTTTTCGGGGTTTTTTTTTCCTTTGCACATGCTGTTTTCCTATGCTCTGTCTCCAGAACTTCTGTTTTGCTATGTCCTTATTTGCTTATCCTGCAGGTCTTTCCTTCTTTCCATTTTTTGTTTCATTTTTGCTACCTTTTTCTTCATATCTTCTCTGCCAGTTTTTTAGCCATCCTCAGCATTAGAAATGCACAATCTCAGTTCCACTTCTGTCCTCAGTTATTGTTGTACAATTGTCTAGTCTCTTCTTTATTCCATTTTCAAGCATGGAAGGACGTGACTGCTTCTGCAGAGAAGTGAAGATGCCAGCAGTTCACTGAAGTGGCTGTTTGCCAACAGTAATGATCATACAGACCCCAGGCCTCCCGACTCCAGAATAGCAATGAAACAGGAACAAGCACCTAACTGGCTGCAGGTCCTGGGGGTCTGTAGAGGTGGAGTGGTCTTTGGAGTAGGGAATTACCTGTGAAGTTTGTGTTGCTGGGCTTTCTTGACCATGCCTTTGCCATACATCAAAGAGCTGTGCTGATGCCTCTGTAGGCTTTTTCTTGGTGAAGGGTGACCTGTTCTAGGAGTCCTTTCTGAAGGAGGTTTCTCTTCTTTGTCACCTCCAATTAGCCTGATATGAAAAGATGTTTATTCAGTCTTCTTTCTGCCACTGATTGATTTTGGTCAATGGCACTCTCCTGAAAGTTTCATTGCCTAGCTTCATTTTTGCATGTTAACTTGGTTCTCTAAACACTGCTTCCCTCTCCCCCCTAATTTTTCATTATCTGATACATTTTGCTTGGAGCAGTTATCTGCTTGACAGGTCAGCAGTAGACCTTACATTAAGTTATGGCTTTGATTCCTGAACCTGGTGCTTAGAAATATGGAAGCAGAGAAGCACAGTGTGTTCAGCTCCTGCTTTTCTGGCTGTTAGTGTGGGCTGAGTCAGTGTCAGGTCCAAAGCCAATACTGGGATATTGAAAGTTGCTAGAATCCTATTGTCAATAGTGCTTGTCATCTTCTTTGTGAGTTATGTGGCTTTGTATGCTAGAAAACCTTCTAGCTTTTGACTTGAATTTCACATATTAAAAGGAGAAATTGAAAAAATGTTTTATTTCCCAAGTTGCCTTTTTTTTTTTACAGTAAAATCAATGATGGAATGAACACAATCTTACCTGCCTTTTTCCTCGTCTGCCAATGACACATCAAGCTACAGGGGATGAACTTCAGAGCAGCTTGTGGTGGCATCCAGCCAACTCGCAGTGAGAGAGGCTGCCTCCAGAGTTCTTTTGCTAATGAAATGCCCCATTTCATTGATGGGTATTGATCAGCACTGGTGTGTATTCCTGGGGCTTGTTACACAGAAAGGGTTATAGGGAAGGAAAATATGCTGTATGTTGTGATGGGTTGACCTTGGTATGCACCAGATCCCCACCAAAACAGCTCTGTTCCTTCCCTTTCTCAACTGGACAAGGAGTAGAAAAGGTTTGTGTGTTGAGATCAATCAGCAATTGCTGTTGCTGGCAAAACAGTCTAAGCTTGGGGAAAAATTAATTTAATTTATTACCAATCAAATCAGAGTAGGCTATTGAGAGATAAATTTTAAAAGTACCTTTTCCCCACCTGTTTGTTCTTCCTGGTCTTCATTCCTGATTTTTCTACCTCCTCCCCAGCCAGCAGTACAGGGGGATGGGGAATGGGAGCTGTGGTCAATTCCTCAGATGTTGTCTCTGCCGCTCCTTCCTCCTCAGGGTGAGGACTCCTAACACTCTTTCTCTGCTCCAGTGTGGGGTCCTTCCCATGGGAGACAATCTTCCACAAAATTCTCCAACATGAGTCCTTTGCACAGGCAACAGCTCTTCAGGAACTGTTGTAGCGTGTGTCCCTTCCATTGGGGGAAGTCCTGCAGGAACAGGCTGCTCCAGTGTGGGTCCCCCATGGGGTCACAAATCCTGCAAGCAAACCTGCTCCAGCATGGACTCCTCTCTCCATGGGTCTGCTGTCCTACCAGTAGCCTGCTCAAATGTGGACTTCCCGTGGGGTCACAGCCTCCTTTGGGCATCCATATGCTCTGATGTGTGATCCCCCATGGGACAGGATGCCCTGCAGGTGGATCTGTGCACTCCCATTAACCTCCAGGGCTGCAGGGGCACAGCAGCCTCACCACTGTCTTCCCCATGGGCTGCAAGGGAACCTCTGGTGCCTGGAGCACCTCCTTCCCCTCCTTCTGCACCGACCTTGGGGTCTGCAGGGCTGTTGCTCTCCCATATTCTTACTCTTCTCTCTCAGCTGCAATTGCGCAGATTTTTTCCACCTCCTTAACTATGTGATCTGAAAGCTGCTACCACTGTCTCGGAGCTGTCTGGCATTAACTCTCATACAGGGAAAGCTTCTCACAGAAGTCCCCCCTGTAGCCCCCACTGCTGTCAAAACCTGGCCATGCAAACCCCATACATGCACCTTGGGCTTGCATCTTGGGCTTGCACGGACTTACTGTAAGGGCTGAAGCAGTTGTAAGAAGTTGTGAGGCAGGGATGAGCTAAATGCAGGTCCTGTTATGACAGGCAGTGACAACTACTGATGTTCATATCATGTCAAATGCTGAGGAAAACGAGAGAAATGGTGGCATAGTGGAAGGTGCAGCGCAAGAAAGTGACCTTCATGTCCAATAAAGGAAGGAGCTGAGGGAAAGCCATGACACAGAGTGTCTCAATACTGTATGTCTGTATTGTTGTAAGTGACTGAGGGCAATGCTGTGTTTCTTTGTGCTTAGAATCAACAGAATGGGAGATCACTGGACTGCAGGACTGCAGTGCATGCTATACCCTGGACACATTTCTTTGTCCCTGTCTCAATTCTGTTTTGCCCATGAGATACAAGAACATGGTCATAAAGGGCTATTCCACAGCCCTGTGTGTCTGATAGAGGAAATGATCCTTATAGAAATTGTTTCTTCTTTGTAGAAAAGCAAACAAAAAATGTATTGACGGTGTGCACACAGCACATTGAGTGTCTTCCTAGACATGGGACTGACATTGTCATCTTCAAAGGAGACTCAAACTGCGAAAGCTACAGATAAGGAGGAATTGAATACTTGGAAACACTGGTGACTATTTTAGTGGCTGGCACCCAGGTGGAAGAGTAAGATATATAAAACTCAGAGTTCAAAGACTTACTAGTTTATTACAGAATTCAGAAAGTTACTGGGTAAAACAGAACAAGGCTACCTGATATTCAGGATATTGAACCCAAATTATACAGCTGATAAAATGCAAGGAATAGAGGACTTCACATTTATTAGCACCTAATTAATAAATCTATTTTGAGGGAAAGAGCAGGGGCCGCAAGAGTTTTGTTTCAGAGAGAGCCACTGGCCTTGCTACATGGAAATCAGTGGGATTCTGCTCATGCTGCTATTGAGTGACAAAAATCTGTCTTTCATGTAGGCAAAATAAGGCCATGCTTCGTAGTATTTCTCTGTAATGATGGTCTTCCTGCTTCTCTTTACTCTTCTGTGTTTGAACTAGTTATAATTAGTAGCGACATACATTTGGCAGGCAGCGATGGGCAGGTGGCTATGCCACTTAGCAGAACTGGAGCTTAGGAAGCAGTGACTGCTGTCCCAGCACTTCTCTGCCAGCTCAGGTGTAGCAGCTGACCCTGCTGAAACCCTTGCTTCCCTAGCGTTTGATTTTTGTATCTTTTTTTGTGGTATTTGACATTGGCTTTCCAATAACATTCAGCACATCTCCCAGTTCTCTATTTAAGCACAGTCAGGGGCTGGGAAAAGAATAGCTGTGTCGTGATGTACAGAGGAGTTTATCAGCTTGTCTGATACTATTTTCATTATATCCCTCATTACCTCCATTACTTATTGTTGCAATGCAATTTTAATAAAGGGCAGTAGTGAAGATTATAGTTTATTAAATTGAGTATTGGTCAAATTTGAATAAACTATAGCTAATTATAAATTCACCTGGAAACCTGATGTGATGTAAAAGAAAAACAATTCCCCTTCATCTGTTGTTGTTGTTGTTGTTTTGCCTGCCAAGTGTATTAGCCTGGTTTTCCTGAAGAACAGCATCTCCTTTTTCTGTTGTTTTAACTTTCCAAAGTAGCTACCTTGTGTTTTCAGTGGTGATTCAAAAAAGAGACTAATATTCAAATGTCTGAGGCTGTCCCTATCTACTTTCCCCCCCCTTACCTGAGCAAGCACTAAATGTTAAATTATAATAAATGTTAAAGGGAAAAATGTTACAGAACTAATTTGGCCATAGATTCATTCGGCCTGCCTCATTTTACGATGAACTGCAAGCTGGTGTCATTTGGATCTCCTCCTCAGCATTGCCAAATGTTAATATCAAAATAATAAAAGTCTGATCACAAGAGATGTGTTAATGCCTTGAAAATAATTTTAGAGCTTTTTTCGTTTGCACGTTCTGTCATAATTTTGATTTCTTGGCCATTGACTATGGTCCAACTCTGTTTCAGACAGCTTTCAATGACTATGATGGCTCAATACAAACTCTAGTTTCAGTGAAAAGCTGAATTTTTTATGCAACTCCAGCACCTGAGGCTTTTTTAAAATCTAGTTTGCCCAAGATAGGAATTTTGATTCCTATAGCTTCAGCTAGAAGTTGAGTATTACTGTTTCTTTTTTGCCTCCATATATGAGCTGATTTTCAGCTTAAGAAAGAAAATATAAAGTTGAAGGCAGGAGTAATCATATCATGAGCACTCAAATTGACTTGCAGGGGCCATAGGGGAAATGTATTCCTTTCTATGTGCCAGTGTTAAGTTCTCACTTTCCTGAGTACTTTTTTTTTTTTTTTTCATTTGATTCTTAGTGTTATTTTAAGAGCAGTATGGTTTCTTTGTTTTGGGTTTGGTTTGGGGGTTCTTTTATGACAATTATCACCTGCAAATTTTGCTTTTCCAAATATGTTTCAAGTTTTTTAATCTGGTTGTTCCATGAGATGAGAAAAATGATTTAATGATGGTGGGCTCTGGCCATCACCTTTGTTTATTTGAAAGGCTGAGCGCTTTTGACCCATTACCTTCCTGCATTTTGCAGATAATACTTACAAGAACTTTTTTTTCCCCTCACTCCTTCAGAGGAGTCCTAATTTCAGAAGACTTTACACAGATGTGAATTATTTGTCTTCTGTTGCCTATCAAGACTGTAGTGGAGCCACAAAAGGAAATCAGATTCTCTGATTCTGGTCTAATAACTTCATCCTTTACCCCAGTTTGAGTTTTGCAGTTAAAGTAGTACTTGCACAGTATTTCCAGGGATGGGGAATCCATCACCTCTTTGGACAACTTGTTCCAGTGCTTTACCACCCTCACTGTGAAGAATTTCATTTTTAAATTAAGTCAATCTTCAGTCATCTTTCTTTAGTTTAAAACCTTTACCCCTTGTTCTATCCCTACATGCTCTGCTAACAAGTTTGTCGTCCTCTTTCTTATAAGTCACTTTTGATGCAGCCCAAAACACACTTGGCTTTTTGGGCTGCCAGTGCACATTGCTGGGTCATGTCCAGCTTGTCATCCACCAGCACCCCCAAGCCTCCTTTTGATCCCTTCATCCCCCAGCCTGGATTGATGCTGGGGGTTGCCACATCCAGGTACAGGACCTTGCACCTGGCCTTGTTGAACTTCAGGAAGATCCCATGGACCCACTTCTGGAGCTCATCCAGGTCCCTCTGGATGGCATCCCATCTTTCAGATGTTGACAGCACCACTCAGCTTGGTGTGATCTGCCAAGCTGCTGAGGTTGCACTGGATCTTGCTGTCTCTGTTCATAGTGAAGACATTTGAGAGTGTTGGTCCCTGTATGGACCCCTGCAGAACACGACTTGCCATTGATCTCCATCTGGACATACAATCCATGACCAGTACCCTCTGGTAACCAATAACCAATTCCTCATCTACTGAACAGTCCACCCATCAAAGCTATATATCTCCAATTTAGATACAAGGATATTGTGGTGGACCATGTCAAAGGTCTTTTAGAAGTCCAGATAAATGACATCTGTAGCTCTTCCCTTGTGCACTGATGCTGTCACTCTACCACAGAAGGCCACTGAGTTGGTCAGAGTCAGGACTTGCCCTTGGTGAGGCTGTGCTGACTGTCCTCCTTGTGCCTTAGTGTATCTTCTAGGAGGATGTGTTCCATGATCTTTCCAGGCACAGAGGTGAGGCTGACAGGTGGATAGTTCCCAGATTCCTCCTTGCTACCCATTTTAAAGTTGTGTACAATGTTTCCCTTCTTCCAGTCACCAAGGACTTTACCTGATTGCCAGGACTTTTCAGATATCATGGAGACTGGCTTGGCAACTACTTCAACCAGTTCCCTTGGACTCTGGGATATGTCTTGTCAGGTTCCATAGACTTATGTATATTCAGGTTCTTCAAGTGGTCATGAACCTGATCTTCTCTTACAGTGGGAGGGACTTTGGTTGCTCAGTCCCTGCATTGTGCTCCCTAAACTGCAGGTAACTATATAGAAAAGTGGTAGAAAATACTGTCATGCAGAACATCAGGAGCTCTCATTGTTACATGTAAAATGGGAACTTCTCTTTATTCATCCCTTTGCTTTTGTTGCTTGTAAGAAAATGCCTGATATGGTTATGGCCCAAGCCATAATCATTCTGAACTCTGTATAGGCTGTATAAAAATCCTAAACCCAGATTCTCATACATGCATAACAAAACTCACCTTCTGAACCTGTACTTTTTATATCTTGTGATGACTCTTCTCTTTTGCCAAAGTAGTCTGTGTACAGCGCAGGAAATGTGACCATATGTTATATTGTTGGGTTCCAATAAGGTTCTTGTTGAGATGAAGTACTTTAAGCCGCAATAATGAATGGTGGGAAGCAAATGCACTAAATAAATAAATGGGGTTGGAACAAAATTATGTCATGCCACTTCCATATGCGTGTATTTATGGGAATTCAAAGGAGAGAAATAAGTAAACATGACATCCTAGCATCCAAACCTTGTGCCAGATGTCTTATTCTTGGAGTGAAGTCCTACACGAGTCAAGAAAAGCTGTTGAGTTAAATTGAAAGTTGGTTCTGGTTTACTTAGCTTGATCTCATGCTCAGCAGAGAGCTCATCAAATAAAGACCCCATCTATGAAAGTAAGAAAACCTCTATTGGGTGGTATTCTGTGTGTGCTTCCCAGTATATAAATCCCACTGTACTTCATGAGATAGAGGAAAAGAATAAGCCCAAGTTTCATTTTCTTCAATTCCTACTGGTATCCAAGGAGCTCTCTGTGCTGCAGAAAAGTTTACTGATTCCTAGAAATGAGAAGTTAGGAAGTCCACACTGGAACAGTGAGGGAGCTGTTGCATGCTGACATCACAGACTCAACCTTTTGAATAGAAAAGGAGTCTTCCAGGGCTGATCTATAGAGTGGTGTTGCAAACAGGGTAAATCAAAATGCCTATATGCTACCATATATGTGAGAATGATAGTGAGATCTACTTTTTATTATGCCCATTATCAGTGTTTTGTGATTGTTGCCATTTTCTCCTCCAGAAAGAGAGCTCCAAACCAAAAATCAGATTAGAGCTGTCAAAGGGAATGGGAGCAGTGGTCGCTTGGGAAGGCCTCCAGGAACAGCAATCTGTATGGACCACAGTGTTTGTGACTTAGTGTAGTGTGATGGTTATGTCTAATGTATCATAGAATCGTAGAATGGTTTGGGTCAGAAGGGACCTAAAGACCATCTAGTTCCAACCCCTCTGCCATGGGCAGGGACACACTCTACTAGATGAGGTTGCTCAAAGCCCCATCCACTCTACATCAAAAAACTTGTGCCTGCTGCAGAAATTCTTACAATATCCAGTGAAATGGATGATTTTTATCTTTAATTTTACAGAAGACAAAACAAGACTTTTTGGAAGGTTTCTGCTCTGTGATGTGACTGCTGCAGAGCTAAAAAGAGAATGTGAATAGCCTGTTCTGGTTTTCCTGTTTGAAGCACTCAAATTCTACAGGATAACTTTGAAACAAAGCTAAGAGGGCAGTAGATATTTGAGCTCAATTTAAAGTTGCGCGGGTGTAGTCTAGGTCAAGATCCAGAGGTACTCTTGTTCACAGGTCAGGTAGGTGGATTCCTAGTTTGTGCTACTGTGCCTAAAATTACATGGTTGAATGGTGGGAATGAAATTTGCACTGTTTTCAGTGATGTCACCTACAACAGTGCTTTTCAAAGTAGACAGGCAAATATGAGGTTGGTTTTAAAAAATTGCAAGGTCAATATCTCTGCTGCAATATACAGCAACATAAACTGGAGTCAGTTTCCATTAAAAGGTAAAGTTACTTTTATTTGATGTTGGAAGTTCAGCTCTGGCTTTGTTGGTATGCCATGGACAGGGAATTACTTTGTGGAGGGCTGTACAGGTGTGGAAAGGCTTTTTCCCATCATCTAAAATTACATCCTTAGACCATCCCGCTTCCTGTGGTGAAAGTGCCAGAACAAATAAGTCTAAGTTAGATGTGGGGATGTATTTCAAACAATGCTGCATTCAGGAATCCTGCCTGGTTTGCTCACTATGATGTGTTATAAACTCTGCAGCCATTTGTTACAGCAAATAGACAGGATAGCACAAAGCAGCTTGCTGTGCATTTCTTTCCTGCTTAAGTGTCTTGTTGAGCTGATAATTAATAAGCAACAGGACATTAGGTTTATTGTAAC
This sequence comes from Hafferia zeledoni, assembly GCA_035583235.1. Taxonomy (NCBI): domain Eukaryota; kingdom Metazoa; phylum Chordata; class Aves; order Passeriformes; family Thamnophilidae; genus Hafferia; species Hafferia zeledoni. The sequence goes on along the minus strand of JAWWEV010000115.1, from coordinate 23,003,765 downwards.
TTTGCAGGATGGAGGGTAAATTATTTATCACTGGAGGTAGTCAGGTAGTACAGTAAATGTGTTATCTCTCAAGACTTTTCACATCTATAGGAATTGCAGCCATTGATGTATGGAATAGAGTACTCCATAAAAACTGTAATATGCATGTGAATTATTACTGTGTGGTAGTCCTACATGGGATTCCTCAATTATCCTCATTTTCTTCAGCTGAACACCAGGCACAATATTATTGCATGGTCTCAAAATTGAAATAAGCAAAATTTTGGGGTTGAACAGCAGAGTTTTATGTGGTTTCTGTATGTGCATGTCCACAGAGATGTACTTAAATGGAAACTGGTTCAATACTACACAGAGACTGAAGTATTGCCTGCTGAATCCTTAAAAGCTAAAAATTCCTGAAATATCCTCAAAGTTTTCTTTACTAATTCTTCTAGAATCTGCTTCTGTTTATACATGATGATGCAGCCAGGTAACTGTTCAGTGTCTCCTGCCCATAGGCACAGTGTGCAGTATAGGCAGTAGTACAGGGCATACTTATGTTTAGCAGGACATGCAGCTGACATGCAATATATCCTGAGGGCTGGGTGCTACTGCAAACAGCTGGATGCTGAAGAGGGCTGCTGAGCTTGGTGCTGCTGTGGTACGTGTCTTCCAGGAAGATGATGGGGAGCAGGTGCTGCTGACTTACAAGCTGATGAGAGTGCGGATGCTCATCATAAACAGCTGGCTATGAGTAACGCTGCTGCACAGGAAGCTTTTCTGTGCCTGTGGCTGTCTTTCATAGCAGTTTCTGTTCTTGTTTTCTCTTAAGGTTAGCTCTTCTGTTAAGGCGATCAAAGTGCAGCTTCAAGACAGGAATGAGAAAAGCTTTGGGTGATGAGCACGTTGATCGTGCACACACCTGAATGTCTGTGGATTGCAACACTGGGCCTGTCCTTTAACAGTGGACTGTGCCAGTGAGTCCCTAATGTGCTGATGAACCCACCTGTTCTTCAGAGCTCAGCTCACTGTGCACAGCGATGATTCCCTATACAGTCAATCACTCCATGCAGCAAGACTACCTCATGTTCTGGAACCAAAGAAAAGCTGGGAGTCAGTTCATTGCCTTGTTCCTGTGTTTCTGTCACTGCACTGTAGTTAGTGGGAACAAATTCTCAGTGTTGTCCCCACTGAAAATACAGTACTAGCATCTAAAGGTGTATAAATATAAAAGACTTGTTAAAGCTATAACACTCTACATATATTGTAAGGCTTCTTTTGCTGCTAGAGACATGTAAAAGAACTTTAAAGAGTTTCAATCCTTTATGAGTAATCCAAGCTTTTGCTGGGGCATGGAGTAGAAAGGGCACAGCTGCAAATTGAAGGCCTTTTTCAGTTCATGCTTACTTAATGCACAGCATTATGAGCGTCACTAATCAGGAATGAAATTTTTGCATTTGAACTGTTTAGTTCTTTGAACAGGCACTTTTTAGTTCATCTTTAAAAGCTTGAGGCCATTTCTTCATGTCAGTCTGCTAATGCAAGGACAGTGCTAACAGGTTGCTTCTAAAAGCTTGTCATGTTTGTTTATATACTTGATGGAAGCAGGCACTGTGAAAGCTGCTGTGCTAGGGCTGCAATGTAAGAGAAGTGAGTAAGGAACAGCTGTGAAAGAGCTTTGTGACCAGTCAGACAGGACAGTTGCCACCCTTCATTCTCTCTGCTTTGGCAAGTACCAACTGCTTAGCTTCTTGGAGGCACCTTTGCAGACAGCCTGGATGCAGACAGCAGGATTTGTAGGAGTTAGAAGGTAACAGCCCTGAATTTTCTGCCTTCTCTTAGGCAGTGGGCACTCTTTCACTTCAAATTGACAATCTTTGGCCAGTGTCCTGTGTTGGACTCATCCTAATCCAGCCAAATCTTTCTTGGAAACCAGATCAGGACAGGAAGTGGTTTTCTTGTCTCAGGGAGGTATTGAGTGTCCAAAAAATTTCCTGTCATGAGATAAAACCAGTCAAAACCCAGTTAGTTTTCCTGACCTGTCAGATAGGCTCGTGGGAGGTGTGTTTGCCTTGGGTTTAAATTTCATTTAGGCTTGAATTTTTTTAATCAGAAAATAAGATATTAGCTTGCATTTCAAAACAGAAGTTTTTGGGCAGGCATTACTTTTTTCCCCTTCTATAGAAAAAAAAGGTAAAATGTTCTATTTTATTGGGATTTTTTTTTAAATGAAAGACCACACAGAAAGTTTGTATAAATTTGGCTCTCCCTGTCTAGAGTTGCAGACTCAGTGTGAGAGTATATTTTGGGTCAGGAAGCTTCTCAGCTCATTACTAGTATCTAAATGCCTTATATTGAATACCAGGACATTTCAGTGAGCTCCTACTGCAACATACTTGTGCATGTTGTTTGGATGCTTTGTTCTGTAAGTTCAACATCAGATTCTTCAAAGGGAGAGAAGTTCAGTCAGGATTGCAAAGAATTAGAAGTCCTGCATGGACACAGTAGACTGCAAAAAAACAGCGGGTCACCTGTAGTCCTCCTCCTCCTTCAGGAATTTTTGCCTCTAGCCATTGGCAATTCAGTGTTTTACAGCTGATTGTATTCAGTCTGTAGCAAAATGTACCAATTTCTAGTAGCTCTGTAGAAGACACAAAATTAGACATTGTTCCAGTTACAGGTGTATAGTGTAATATAAATATATCTTTCTAGAATTGGTTTCTTACAATCTCACATTTGGAAACGCTGTGTATGGCTGGTGCGTGTTTCCATTGTGTGCCTTCAGCTCTGACTCAAGTAGCTGGATGATTTCCTACCTGCTTAAGGCGTTCAGTGATTGTCTGATGAGGAAGGATTTCAGCAGGGCTGCAGCTCACTGCACTGTCTCTGATTCTTACATCTTGTTATCCTCACTTTGCTAATTTTGTGGCAGACAGATGTGTTCTTCTGTTCCTGTCTGCAATAAATATTCAATTAAAATAGGAAGTGGTAACGCTTCTCAGAGCCAGCTGTTGTCCCTATCTCTAAATGCAAAGAGTCAGTTTAACAATGGTTTCAAAATGCCAAAAAACAAACAGTGACCTGGTCAGTAAGTCCATGCTGGCAGGTGATGCATGTGCAGCAGATGAGGAGAAGAGCATGAGCAGTATCTGTCCATCAGTCCCTTTGGCAGTGTGGCTGGCTGCACCCTGACTCAGGGTCACACAGCAGCAGCCTGAGCTGTGCCTGCAAAAAAGCAAAACGTTCTTGCAGGTGTCAGGCTTTCAAAGAAACAAAGAATTTGGGCTTGCTGCGAAGCTGGCCAGGCTTGAGTTTCAAAGCAGATGAGTTGTGATCCCCCACTAGTGTATATTTCAGGGACCAAAATCAGTCTGGTGGCTCTGCTGCAGCCTTCAGCTGCCCTCCAGGCCCCTTTGATGAACCAGCACACTTGTCAGCATCATGGTGCTAAATGGCATCCAAGTGCAGTTTTCCTTTACCAGGAAGCAGCACACTGAAAACTGTTGCTAAAAACTTCAGAGGTTTTTTTTTTATGCAGCAGAGGCAGTTTTGGTGTGTTAAGGTGACAGCACTACACTGACTGCTGCCTTTCTCATTAAAATGTCTCGGCAAAGGATGTTGAACAGCTTCCTTGACCTGTTCATCCCACAAGCATCCAGGCAGGATATTCAGAAATAGGACATTTAGAAAAAACCCACATGGTGTATTTTTATTTAATAATGAGTATAATCAAAACTTGGTGTATTTATATATGAAAAAGTTTAGTATAATTATCACAGAAAAGACTGAAAATACACAGCTGTGTAGAGGAAAGTGTTGGGGAAAAAAAGCCTTCAGCATTGTGTTCCTGTTTTGATCTTGGATTTTTTGATCTTAAGAATTGTCTCAGCTAAAAGCAGGAGTTCCCTAGAAAATGTATAAGTATGCTAATTCTTTAACTTGTCAGCAAGTGAACAAGAGGCATAGTTGGAGAATGAATTACCAGTTCACTATTGAATCTGTTGGTTTTACCAGAATACAGTATTCTTGACAGTGACCTAGAAGAATGATAGTTCTTTCCAGGACAGTATGTTCCATGCTGTAGATTTAATGAAAAAAAATTAAATAAAACTGAAAGGAAGAAGAAAATGAAGAGAGAGAGACACTCGCACTCATTGAGGGCTAACAGGCAAATATATGGAAATCAGTTTCATCATTCCTGTTTGTCATTTTTATGTGTAGTTTTGAAAGAAAAGTAATTAAAGTAATTGAAGTTATTTCTCTTGGACTGGCATCTATTAGAATTGTCTTGAATATGTAATGAACATGGTTAATATAACAAAAGATCCAGAGGGGGCTCTTACCCAGTCTCTGGTCTTCTGCTTCACCCTGCTGTTGTGTGCTTGAGCATATTTTTATTTAATGTAGTAATGAATATACAAGATATTTGTTACAGTTCTTCCTTCAAAATATAGTGTTCTACCTTAGCAAAGAGGGAAAAGCAAGAACTTTCACTCTTCAGGTTTGCTCATGTTTTAAAATCAGTAAACATGGTCAAATGCTCTCTTAGAGTGTATTTAGCTGTTCAGGTGTAGAAGATCTCCATATGCAGGTGTATGCATACACGTGTACACACTTGAATGAATCTGGCATTATCACAAATTAGATGTAGCATCTGATTTGGAGATGGAAAAGCTGTTTGTGATCTCAAGCGGTGGAGCAGTGCAGGCTTGTCCCCTCACCTGTTTCAAACTCAGCTGGCAGAGGCTTTCTTCATTAATGCAAAAGCAACTCACTCTTGTTCTTTCAACTGTTATTTGTGATGAGATCTTATTCCAGGTAATACTAATTAATATCAGGTAGAGAGGAGAGAGAGCATCCCTAGCTTATTCCCTGCAAAACTAGCTAGTAGGTAGTAATGAGCTTTTGCACAAGCTCATGAGAAGAGAAGAAGCAGAGACAGGGAGAGGGAGAAAAAGAAAGATCCTTGATCCAGCTGTTTCTTTTCCTCTCTTCTCCTTTATCCGATTGAAATCCACGACAGTTTTATCTAGACAGTGCACCTCTCTCACTTTTGTTGCCACCCTTTTTTCAGTAGTTCATTTCTAGTGGTGTTAATGAAACTCTCAGATTAAATAGATGAAATAAAGTAATAATAGGCTTAACGTTGCAAGTGCATGATAACTAATGATTGGTACATTACCTTGCTCCTCAAACAGAACAGAAAATCTATTATTCTGTTTACACAATAGATTTTTAGGAAATCAACTTTAAGACAAGTAACCTCTTGATTTGATGACTGGAAAAGAGAAAAAAATTATAATACTGATTGTCTGTATTTGCTGTCATACTTAACAGTATACACTCAATAAGAACTCTTCTCTTATACATGGCTGTAAAGTGTCTATGAATATTAAGCATCAGGACAATCCTGCCTCCAGCAAATATTTTAAAGTACCTTAAGGGAATGAGAACAGCTGGGATATTTTATCCTTTTATAATCCTTTCAAATCCACGTAATTTCTCTTCAGTGAGGCAATTTAACTACCAGTGTTCTATGGAGTTTGACATTCCAGTCACACAACTGACTGGTTGCAGTAATATTTATTGGTTGCCTTCATTTATTATAAACAGAATTCTACAGAATTGCTTAAGACCTTCTGTATGACATGGTAACTCAGGCTTTTGGAAATTAAATGCTAAGATTCAGCTTTCTAGCTAAACTTTTCTTACAAGACAGTTTTCATGCATTTCATGCAGAGATTGCATTAAATTGTATGAGTTTGGTCAACCAAAACATAGGCAGTAATCATTAATTGTGGAGATCCATTCATTTTTGAAGACAATAGTCTTTATTAGGTTGGATTAAAATATTTTGAAGCTGTGTTCCTAGGAGTTATGGTTGTCTGAGTTCTACGTTTCAATTTTTGGGCTGTTTAATTAAAATCTAATTATGAGTTTTAAATGAACTAAACAGGACATTTCTCTTCAATAAGTGAATTTGCAAGATAGTAGAAGCTACTTCCCTGGACAAACTGTTCCCATGCCTCACCACCCTCATAGAAAAGATTTTTTTCCTAATACCTAGTCTAAATCTATTCTTAGTTTAAAGACATTCCCCCTTGTGCAGTCATTACATGCTCTTGTAAATAGTCTCTCTCCTCCTGTCTTGTGGGCTCCCTTCAGGTAGTGGAAGGCTGCAGTTAAATCACCTCGAAGCCTTCTCTTTTCCAGGCTGAAATTCTCCCAGCCTTTCCTCACAGGAGAGGTGCTCTACTACTGTGTAGTACCTGCTCTGTAGGTATTTTGTAGGTGATAAGGGGAAGATGATGAACACTGGTTTTAGATTTACGTTGTATTTCTAACTTTTAGCTGGTTCAACGAGAAACTTCCCGGATATCTCCTGAGAAAATAGAAACTGAAAACTTGTCATGACAAAACTTCCGAATTTTCATTATCAAAATAAAAAATACTTGCATTTGTGGTAGAAAAGGACTTAAGACAGGGTACAAGTTCACTTAGATACTTCTTTCACATTATTTACTGCATTATTAAAGAACTTGAATTGATATCCACAGCTACAGTTCTTACTTATTTCCTTTTTATATTCATATAAAATCATCACCTTTTGACTTACTAGACTTTACAGCATGATTCAGTGATGCAATATTCCTTATATAAATTACTTGAATAGATTACAAAAAAAATCAGATATTCAGGAAAGTCATCACTAGGTCTTATTAAATTTTTTAAAAGTTTGTATAAAAGGCAAAATACATTGAAATGTAATTTACATGCTAAAAATTAATTTGAAATAAATTTCTTCAACTCCATCCAATCATGGATGCAAATATTAAAAATAATAGTTCTTTGAATGTTGGACTGTATCTTTTGTCTTACTCGCTGTGCCCAAGCTCCCAAGTCTAACTCTTCCTTGTGCCGCACCATTTCCATCAACATACACTGATGCCCACTGCTTTTGCCCCACTGCTTTTGCCCCACTGGCATCTCCAGTCCTATGTCTGAACTGCTCCTCCTTTGAGTCTCTTTCCAGTGTTCTATGTAAGTGTTCCTCTTCATTACACCTTGTGCCTGCACCTCCCTCCTCTTTCACATCTACCAAGGAAGCAAATTCCAGTAAGACTCTGTGGCTGCTTTCTGCCAACAGATACATGTATTGTACAAGTTCATTGTCCATTTGGATGCTCCATCTAAATCTGTGCGATGCTAAGTTTTACTCACAGTTGCTCAATTAGTTCCAGAGTCTGAAAGAATTTTACAGGGAAATCTGTGAGATTAGGAGTAAGCCCTCAGGGAAGGTGATGGAAATCTCCCGGAACTACTGACACGGTCATCCTGACAGAGTCTTTTATTGCAGTGTATGTGGGGTCTGTAAAGCACTTTGATGTTGGAGCTGTATTTAAGTGCCAGGCCTTATTGTTTTGAACCTTCCAGGTTAAGAGTTCTCATGGACATGGGGAGGCTGGTTTTTGTTAAGCTTTCCATTTTATCTTCTTCACACATGGTCTCCTGCTGCATGGACTTGGCTTAAAATTATAGAATGTAGAATTAGGTATTAAAGAGAATTTTGGAAGGGTCAGTGGGTGGCTGATGAACAAGCTGGACTTAACAAGTAAAATCACATGGAGATAAAAATGCTCCTAACTTGGAACTGGAGGAACTTCTCTTCCTTGCTCTGCACGGGTATGCCATGTGCCAGACTGAGGAGTCTTCCTCCCAAGGTGGGAGCTGAACTAACACACACCTGAATGCACAAAACTAAGAGAAATTACCTCTTTTTCTCAGGAACTGAAAATACAATTTCCCTTTTGACTGTTACAGTATTATTGTCATGTAAATCCTTGGGAAACAATCCTGAATCTTGGTTAGAAGTTGCTTTGCACAATTTTGTGGTATTTCCTGAAAAGCCCTTGTTCCTTCGCTATGAGCCATGTTTTAGTTGTGCCTGTGTTCCCAGGGCTGTTTGTGTCAATGTATTTCTGTGTTCAACAAAACCTCAAAAGCCTGGAGCTGCTCATCTAAGATACTGATGGTGATTGCTCCTGCCACCTCCGGAGATCTTTTAAAGTGGAAAGGAGATTGGAAAGATCAGAGAGAAAAATTAGGGTTTAATGGCAGTTCCAAGGGCATGTTGGAGAAGTAAATCCGAGGCTCTCTGTTGTTTTTAGCTGAATTGTGTGTTTTGCATACACAATGAAGGGAAAGCTGGGTTGACAGTACTGTCTGGGCTTTGTTTTTCAAGGCTGGCAAGTCTTCTCCACTTTTATTTCCTAATACAAGCAATACAGAAAATTCCAAAGAGACCTCAGGTTTTGGTTCTTGGGGAATTATTTTTGTTATTTTTTCCTCCAAATCAAAAGTACTTCTCATGCCTTAAACATACTCACTATGGCAAAACCCCATGTACAGGTGAATTGATTCCTAAATGGACAGGAAAGTTGAGGAGTCAGACTTCTAATGCATCTTACTGACTCACTGAGTCCTGCTTAGGCATCCTGGGACAGCCTTCCCTTTTGCCATAGCAGACATTTTAGAAACCCTGGGGCTTTCAAACTGCTCCAGTGGGCTGAGCTTGAAGATAACTATGAGAAGTTTTCCCACCTACTAGTTAAAACAGGTACTGAATAAGAACTGAGAGGCAGAATAACTTTGAAAGAGTGTGTTTAATGTGAATATTTCTATACATTTGAACCCTGAACACTTATTCATGTGAAAATAAGACTGCATGCTCTTAGTTTTTTCAATGGTAATATTAGAAAATTGAAGAATAACATTAACATTTCTGTATTATAATAAACCTTAATAAATTTGAATTGATGTATACAAATATGGTTAGGAGCACCTAAGATTTCTTACAATAAGACCATTAAATCTTAATTTGCTTTTAGAGTTTTTTATTAGTTTTTATTTCTATTTTCCCTCAGACCAATTCCTAGAAGAAATCACTCAGCCAAAACATTTTAGGCATCTCCAGGTGTGGGGCTGAAGTACATACAACCAGGCTGGCAGGTTTTCATGAGGGGCTAGAGGTGGGACTTGGCATTTGGTCAAAGATGAGGAAAAGGAGAAGGAAAGTATAGGGGGGCACATAGATTTGTGCCCCAGAGGTGAGGAACAACTGCCTCTGTCAGGATTGGGCCTTTTCTCATGTAGGAATTGACCACTCTTCTTACTCAGAAGTTCCTGCTAAAGTTAACGAGGACATTTGTGCTCTTTTGATATGTAAATGTTATTTAAGTTATTTTTGGAGTCTGATCTGAAACTGTGTCAGGACTGCAGGACAGAGCCTTAATGTTGGTGTATGCTGACACTTTGCATCCTTCTGTCTTGCCTGTTAGTGCTTGCAGGTTGTGCACTGTGGTCTAGGCAGAGATGCAGCCTGGAGCAGGCACCACTGAGTTTACCCAGATGCAGAACTGGACTATACAGGAAACACGACTCTGTCCTGTTCTCTCTTTGGTTTTGGGGACGAATAAATCTTTGCCAGGTGCCTGGGAGGCACATATTACTTGCCTGCTCACACCCTTGCTTGGTGGTCAGCTCTGCTGATGATAGTGAGTGTTAAGGGTGAAAGAGCATGTAACAGAGCTTGACATGTTTTCGAGAAGAGCAGTGGGGATGGTGAAAGGCTGAGACAGTTTCCTTTCACAGAATGATTCTGCAGGTAGGTAAGTTGGTAGCTGAAAGATAACCAAATGCTGCATTGAGAAAGATCATAGATGGGGAAATTATAGAAAAATTGGTTCAAGTGAAATATGCCAATTCAAAGCAGACAAAAGTGTCACCTTCTGTTTGTTAAATGCTTTTCATGAAAGTTAGAATAGGATCTAACACTTTCCAGAAGTCTGGTAGTTAATTGTTACATAAATTAATTTTACAGAAGTATTTTGATCTGTCTTTGCAAAATTGTGCCCTTTTTTTTTTTGCTGAGGTGCCAAAAAGTTCTGTTTATTTTTCTGCCCTCTACGCCAGCTATTTTACTAGAGAGACACAAATTCTAATACTCAATTGTTGCTGCTTATTAAAATATCCAGTGTACACCTTTTATTGGATGGGAGTGTGTGGGGGATAGTTTGGAGGGTGAGGCCAGGGAGGCTTGTGAGAGAAGGTCCTGTCATGTATTCCTAAATGTGAAATCCAGAAATAACTGTTGTAAGCAAATGGTATATTTCCAAGGTAGGGTAGGCACCAATACTTCAGCTACTTTCAAGTCAAGTCCCTCAAATGATGAGTTGCTGGAAGTGATTGTCACTGTACAACAAAGAGCATCATGTCCTGGCAACCTGGTCCTGTTTCCTTTAAAATTGGTGGCAAAATCCCTACCATTTAAATGGCTGGATCTTACTTTCTCAGGTAAACCTATTTTCTACTAAGACCACAGGATTTAAATCTGAGCCTTATTATGTCATACGAAAATTTTAGTAGGAGCTTATCCTAGGTACGTGAAGTCTTACCTTTTTTGCAGGCAGCCTTGTTTCTTTCACAGACACTTTCATAGCCTTAGAAAACACCATCAAGGTGTTGCTTTAAAGAAATCTTCTCCAAGCAGTGAGGCTGTCTCACAGAAAGCCAGAAAGCTAATTTGGGTAAGCTGCATGCTGAACGTTACACAGCCTGTGTTCGATACGCTTGCTGCTCAATGCTGGGCCAAAGATCTATCGCTCGACTCCAAAAATGAGTCCAAGTTTTGTCACATCCATTCTCTGCAGGAAGCTGCTGTTCTCAGCTATTGAGCTGCTTCAGCTTGTGTAGTGGCAGTTGTGTCTTTTATCACCTAACAGTTCAATGCACATTGCCTTTTATTCTGGGTCATGATGCAAAACAAAACAAACAAAAAATAAAAATCTAAAGGAGCCAAAAGCTATTTTATACTTGACAGCAGCATATAATGAACTGTGCTTCCTGGGGGAAAATCCCAATGGCTCCCCCTTTGCTGTGAGGGACAGAGGTGTGCCCTAGTTAGAGGGAGAGCCATAATAAGTAAGCTCTGGTCCACTGCATTTAGGAGGGTTTAGTCCTGAGGGATGCAGAGTGGCTTCAAGATGCCAAATTTCTCATGGCCTTTTGACTTCCTAAAGAATGTCTGGAACTAATCTGGAATTGCTTTGGAGGACCACTTTCCAAAGAGGAAAAAACCTTGAAGGGATTTCTGTCTAGTTGATGCTTGGATCTGTTTTCTCAGTTCGTGTGCTTGGGGCCATACCTATGCAGAGGGCACCTTTGCAAGTACAGGAATGCCCACAGGCTCTACCACCAGGACATCTCACAGAACTCCAGGATTTCTTCCAGTTCAGTAAAACTCTTCCCTGAGTTGAAACAGTGTATAATGGCAGAAATACACTTTGTAACTTTCACCAGCAAAATGATGCAGAACAGGAATTCAACCTCTTTATATTGTTATCTGTGTGCAGGTTAGTTATAAGGGACGTATTGCCGTGGCATTTGATACCATCTTGCTGCTTTCTGCTGAACACCAATGCTATGACAATTACAGCAACTGGGATTAAAGGCCTTTCCTAGTAGAAGCAAGATGATTCTTTTGTTTCTGTGGCATCCTTTCCAATGAGCCTGATGGCTTCGCTGTCATGGAGCTCTCTGCACATCACTGTGTGAGCTAACCTGTTTCATAAGATTCAGATTTTGCATCATGATACTGTTTATGAAAAAAAGAAGAAAACCACTTGTCTTATTTAAGTATAACCTGTCTTGCACTTACCAACATGGTAGGAAAAATTTCTCAAAAATGTCCCCAAACACCTATCCTTATAAACCTATTATTTCTAATTGGCATTCTAATTTCTAAGGGAGTGAAGGAGCAGAGTTTCTTCTAACTTCATTTGAATCTGCTTTGTGCCAGGCTTCTCAGCAGTAAAATATGGCTAGAGATATGCTTATCCTCTTGTTATCCTGCATTGTATTTTTCAGCTAAGCATTTGAAGAATTTTGTGATTGCAAAGCTATTTGCTTTACACGTAGCAAAGGGAAACAGAATAATAGAGAACTAGCAAGTCAGTAGAACTGGGAATAGATCTTGGCTCTTTTGCCTGTTTTCAGTCAGTAGTTCACATTCATTCCTCCATGCAATGTGGTTTTTCACAGCCCTGCTGTGACACCAGGTTCTTTGGAGTTTGTGAACAGAGCTCAGTAGCACAGATAGAAGAGCAAGAAGTGATCCTGAAGCAGAAACTCAGTAGTGTTGGAAAATCCTTTCAGTTCCTTGGTTTCCTTCTTGAACTGACAGTAAAGTCTTCAGTGGTGGTAACAGTGCATGAAAAATCCACTGTATTGTATATAGAAGGGGTTGCCATAAATTAGGCATGTCTCAATTTGTTTAACCTGTTCCAGGTTTAGGAAGATCCTTGTTTAAAAAGTCATGATCACTCACTAACACGAAGGTGTCTCTCTTTCCTTGCAATAAGCATTGCTGATCTGTCTCTCAGTGGAGCTGGCTCCTGCATTACAGTCAAAGACACAAGGCTTACCTCTTAGCTTTTTTTTAAGTAACATTGTTGCTGACGAAACGTTGTGAGATGAGGACAGGCGAAACTAGAGTCAGCATTACCTACTTTGACAGTCTGGAAGAAATGTCAAAATGTATCTTGTTAGCCAAAATAGCTCTTTTATTCCCATCCCTCCTTTTTTCTTCCTGGATTGTCTGTCTTAGTGTAAGTGTCTGTCATGCATAGGTTAGGGGTCCTTTATGATGCTCTCAGCTTAATTTGCATGTTTTTTTTCTTCCTTTGAAAATCTACCCTCACCTTTACTGCTCACTGCTTGGGTAAGGTAAAGTAGTGAGACGTTCTTCACATGATCTGGGCTCTCAGTGCCTCCTAGGGAATCCGAAAGACAGTCTGCAAGCATCTGTGGGATGTACTTCATTTAGTTTCTGACAGTTGTGTTCCATACTGCAAAGTCTGTTTTACTTCAGTTACTGGATAGAAACCAAATGTAACCTGTGGAGCAGGGAGAGGACCTCTCTCTTCCATTCTGCCACAGGGGAGTGTGCAAGCTGTGAGGATACAGAGTCCTGCAGTGTTTGTGTAGTGACTCTGACTGAACCACACAGCAGCTTCCCAGGGAGGCAGAGAGCTGAGCCCAGCATCAGGCGTAGCTCCAGTGCAAGCCTCCAGCTGGAGCTTCCTGGGCAGAGGCATGTTTCCCTTTGGGAATCGGGTCCAATGTAATTACTATTGCAACAAATGCAATATGTATTGTTGCTGTAAGACAGTATGCAGGTGCTACTTTAAGCAACGCTAATAACGAAGTGAAAAAAAAAACAAAGAAGAAAACCTACCACATACCCCGATGTCACATCTTAAAATGCTGAGTTTTCAGCATCATTGTGAAAAAATAAGTGTGGATTTTAGGATTTTTTGTCTTGCTTACACTGTGCACTCTCTGTCTCTTGCCACTGTCTATGGTGTTACATAGGGTATCTATGATTTAATCGCAGTGCAAGCACAGTAGTGTGTAAGCCAACTGTACAGGTCTGCCTGCAGTAATCTTCCTGTTCTTCTGTTACAATAGTAAGTGCTGACCCATCAGCTGTCTTGAAACTGAGACCATGGCAGTGCTGTGCTTGGCCAAGGACACACAGTTTATGAGCATTTTAATAACTGAAGTTAATTGCATCAGACCTTGTATGACATGTAGTACTTTGACAAATTTGTACTGGTTTAGAGATGACCCAAAATTGCGTCCATGACAGTTCATAGATGGTCCCAAATTAATGTATAGTCTGATTAGATCTTGATTAATCAAAGACAGTGGTTATTTTGTTGAAATTCTTAACATTTATACTCAAGACTTTTTACAGAATGTTTCTACCATCATGTGAGTTTTGCAGGAGTAATTTAATTAATAATTCAATTCAACTTTATGTACTGCTTCCTTCATTAAAGAAGTTGGCAGCACTTGTATTTAATGTTCTGTTAAGCCTGATTGAGATACAAGATTACATCCACTTATATCTCCAAGAGGAAGGCAATAAAATTTTTCTGTATTAGTGAGATTACAGCTATAATTAAGCTGCTGGCCAACCCATACCAAGCCTACTTCTCTTCACTGTAGGCTAACTGAAGTCTTCAGTCCAAAACAAAACTGGCATCATTACCTCTGAAAGAAGGCTTAAAAGACTGGACCTGTTTTTATCTGGTAAAGGCCACCCTGGGTAGTACTAACTTCAGTTTACAAGGTGTTCATTTTTAGGGGTGTCTTTTGCCACATGACCTTTGGTATCTGTTCTGCATGTGTGGGATGCATGTGGGCACCAAAGGCACGAGACAAACTGAGCTGGGCTATTGTCCCTGCTGAGGCACACTCCTGTGCAGTGGGGGAACTTCATGGTGACATACAAGCTTTGTTTGCTTTTACAGCTAAAACTAACAACCTCAGATTTTTTTTTAAAAATGTTGTTATTGAATGTTTTCTACAGTCTACTTTTCTAAACAACAAGTGTTTTTGTAACAAGAGTGCTTTTTAGGTCTCTCATAACATATTTAACTAAGACCACTTCTTGTCTGAGGTAGCATCTAGTGCCCATTCTTTGCCCATATTCTAAGTGGATTGTTAGATCAGTGTGGAGCTGAGGAAGCCTCTTACAGCTTCTTTTTTAGGGAAGAGTTAATTTTTTTCAAATCTGTGAATTTGATTCTTGCTCCCCATCTTTTCTGTTGCTGTTTCCCTAGTTGAGTTCTCAGTCCACCTGTGACATTTCTTCTTTTTTACTGGAGATTAACTTGATCACTTTAACCCCTTAGTTTTTCAGTCTTTGTCTAGAGTGATGCCAACGCATTTGAGTCATCCTTCTGCTTTTGTCCTTCTTTATACTTCCATTTATTGTGTTTTTAAGGCTTCCAATAACAGATCAAAATGGAGACACAAATGGAGCTACAGCTTCTCAGGTATTCCACCCAACAATTACAACATACGTTGCAGTTTGAGTTAGGATTTAAAACAAATTAAGCTACATCACTCTCTGAAGAATAAAAAAAAATCCTTTATTATTCTAAAGCCATAGTACATACAGGAACTTCAGCAAAAGGGAAGGTAAAGATGTTAGTATATTGGTAACGACCTTGGTCCATCTGCCAGGGTAATTTTTCTACCTTGTAATTGAAATGTATTCAAATGTAATTTAAAGGTCATCAAGGATGCAAGTCAAAGACTTAAGCACAGTTTCTGATCAAAACATTAAATATTATCTTTGACTTTTATGAGCAGCTGAAGGACTCTGCCAAATGGTAAATTTCTCTTATTTAATCAGGCTTTGTAACAACAAACTTTGACTGCAGCTGAGCTCTTCACTTGAGGCCAGTACTCACTGAAACACTGAAGGACAGGGGAAGGTCTTTTATCCATAGTTATCTTGCAGTTCTGCGGTAAAGTAAACATTGAGGCAAATCCTGATACAAAGTAATTCTTCAAAGGGAAACAGAGAGTTATCTGAGCAGCTTTGACCCATATGATGAATACAGTGTGAGCAGATGTGAAGGATGCTAAAACTTGTGTCAGAAAATTTGATCTGAAAACCCGAACTTTCAAAATCTATGCTGGCTATGCCAGTATTCATTAAAGGGATTTTTGAAGGGAAAAAGCAAGGTTGTATATGGTGGCTGGATAACCAGACTGTGCATTTAAGATTTTCAAACAGAGTAAAGAACCAGTGAAATAAACAGGTACTTTTCTCTTTAAATGGCCGTTTCCCATGCAAAAATCAGCTGCATTCAGTGACCATCCATAAAATTTGGAGAAGCTCTTCCATAACATCCAGAACATTTATTTCAGCATGAGACATTGATTTTTAGTAATAATTTGTGTAGAACCAGTAGAAGATCCAACTGAAAATAAAGGGGAAGGGAGGAAAAAGAACCTTTTGTCCTCTCTGTTAGATAGGCTAATTATTGCCAAAGAAATCAGCATTAATCTCTTTGTCAAGACAAGGAGTAATACTGCCTTCAGAAGAAAAACAGCCTATTTCAGCAGGGCAAGGTATATACTTTGTCTGCCATTCACCCCCTTCCACAACAACAAATAGGCAATGTTTGGATCTTCTCCAGCTAATCAGTGTAAATTATGGACACCCTGCACTCCATCCTTCTTCAGTGCTGGCTTTGCCCATGCCCAGCCACCGTGCTGTCTTCATTGGGTAAGTAACTTCTCTCACTGGTGTTTTAGTTTAAAAATGAGGATGTGAGAAAGTGTTGTTTTGACATGTAGTGACTGTAAATAAAGATGTTTGGTCACAGTCTGGGCCCACTTGAGATGCAGCATTCATTAATTAGCCCTAAATTATGTTTAATGTGACTAATATCTGTGGCCACACCATTGCACGTGAACTGTGATCTTTGAAATCAGATCAGATCCAGCTCTGTTAAATTGGATCCTCTGAATTGCTGTGATGGTGCCTACGTTAATGAATTATTCTGATTGTGTGGCTGATCCCATAAAGAAGGCAGCGTGCACCACACACACTGTGGAGAGATTTGCAGAGATGATTGTTTAGCAGAGACTGTACATATGGAAATTTGTTCTCATTTCTTCCTTTGTGCTATCCCATTTACAAATGGAAATGACTGCTTCGTAGCCAGTTCTCATTATATTTCTCTCCCATGAGATGTGAAATTAGCTCTTGGAGAAGTCCCACGGTGGTTGGGACTGAAGCCCTGTCTCTGCTGTCGAGGCTGCCCCATCAGGAAGGTGGAGCAGCGAGGCAGTGAGGCCAGCAGGACCCTGCCCTCCCCAACATCTCAGCAAGGGGCAGAGGCAGTACCCTGGCATCAGCCACAGTTGGCCAAAGGGCCAGCCAGGGCTGGGCAAGGTGGTGAGGCGGAGGCAAGATGGATCTGGGAAGTCAAGTCGCTATCAGGCACAGTGTGCATATAGTATACGTGTAAATTATATACTTTTATGTGGTTAAATGCAGGGGCAATGGGGAGGCCCCTGCTAAGTCTGGTGAGGGCAATGGAAGCCTATTGGTGCCCTTATGTCGCCAACATCCATGTAAGATCCAGCCGTCTTCTGGTGAGGGAGTCAAGGAGATTCACCCCTTGCTGCCCTTGGGGCTCATGTGTGTCCCTTGTTCTGGGCTTGTACAGCTGACTTCAGTCAATCTGTTCCTGCTTTACATCAACATGAATGGAGGCTGTCTCTCTATTGCACCTGTTGGCAAGAAGACAAGAAACTAGTCAAGCACTACAGGGTTCATGTGTATGAATGGGTCACTAGTTCTCTACGGAGAGGTGTGGGTGGGTGTGCACTGGGTTTGAGCAGGATGTATATATTGGCATTATCAGCACTCACATTAAAGATTCGCGGCACTACTTTTGTTAGACTGAATAGCAGGGTCCAGGTGGGGCAGAGGGTGTAACAGCCATGCATCAGATCATGCTCCTTGCTCATTTTAGTGGGCCAGAGAAGCAACTGTGAGGTTTACATGTTATTGCACTAAGCTGCACTTTGTTAAATAAAGCACAAACTTTCTGGCAAGACGTAGTAGTACTGTTTTTCACTTGGTTATAGTTTTATGTAATATAAAGGTAGTAAGGATTGTCTTTTTTCTTTCTAGAAGAGAGATTATGCTGCTAAAGATATAACAATAAAAGAAAAGATATTTTTTAATTAAATCCTTTTCCAGTTGCAGGCTTGTTTCTGTATATACTTTGCTCCACCAGTGCATCGGTGCTCCACCATCTTACCTGAAAGGTTAGCAGCTGCTCAGGAAGCTTTCTTAAAACAGGAAAGCAAAGAGAGCAGCTACGTTGTTATAACAACATTTAAATCTTTCCATGTGCATTCCTCTGAGCCAGCTACAAGACAAAGAAGTGTTGTTACCCTCGACGTGCAGGTGAAGGGGCTCAAAGTTTGACAGAATCATTTTGATCTCAGTGACCACACTGGTAGGTAACTCGCTCAGATTCATGCTGATCAAACTTCCTTCCCTTTGGTGGCTGCTTACTGGCCTAAGACCAGATCCCAGGAAAGTGGAGTAGAGCTTAGGTAATGAGATCCCTGTACTTGGCAATGCTGGCAGATTTGGCATAGTTCTATAGCTGCCTGGATATATCTCATCTGTGTTTTCCTACCCAAGAGATGAATGGTTGCTGGCTTTTCCTGCAGATGGCCTCTGTGCTTACACAGTTCACATAAGTAGATGTGTATTTTCAGATACTCTCTGTGCTCTGTGTTGCAGAGAGTGCACTCACAATTCACACAGAAAGCAGCAAATAAGATATTTCCTCCCCAAACTCACTAGACTTTTTTTGAAATCCAGCATGTGTTTTCTGAGAATATACAAGCAAATTGTCCAATTTTGACCTTGAAGTCAATTAAATCTTGATGTTTTTAAAGTAATTTTGAGTTAGTTTTTTTCCTTTGGTCCTGACGATGGACTCCTTTTTACCGATAAGTCTTTGGTTTAATTGCTATGATTCTAGGGGTTGCAGTAGGGTCAGGTCAACTTGTGAAGGTGAGAAGTGAAACAATTATTTTATCAAAAACTGGTCTACCGAGCTCAAACCTGTAGGGCGCTTTTGCTCCAGATAACTTACAACAATTCCATTTCATGTGATATGCCACCAGTGGGATGGAAATTGTTTGTTGTCAACGTTTTCTGTTGGCTCATGGCCACCTTCAGACCACTGTCCTTCCAGGGCTGCCTGTCCTAATTTTGCGTCAGGCCTTTCCTTTGCCCTTTGGTGACACTGTGAAAACAAGACACAAACAAAGGGGAGTAACTTCATACAGCCTGAGACCAGCAGCATTCAAAATGCCTTAGTCCTAAATCGATTGCTACGGCTCAGTAAGTGACTGCAAGATTGCCTGGTTACCTTATCTGTGCACTTCCATCCCTCAAGATATTTGGATTTGTGTTAAGTGAGAACTGAGTTCAGTGACCTCACTTGTAGTGTTAGCTTTACACTGATATAGCAATCATCAAAATGCAGTGTTCCTGTAAATTAACATTGTGCTCTCAGCCCTTCCTTACTACATTAAGCTCTAACAGGTAATATGATTTTAATTAGAACAGAGCATTTCAGGTACAAGAGCTCTGCAATAAGAAATTGCAGTTTGATTGTTGCTAGCGGAGGTGCTTGTAAATACTTGTTAAATTTGTTACACTGTCAGATACTTTGTACTTAATGCTGTGAAGAGACAAGACAGCACCATTGAATTGCTGCCGTGGTCTGGGAACATAAGTGTGTTGGAGGAGGATAATGAAAAATTGCAGATTAAAAAGTGGGTTGCAGGTAGGAAGTGGATTGTGAATAATTAATCCTTAAATAATTCTTCATATTTAAAAATTAATTATTTTACAGTCATTTAAGCATCTTATATTCATGACCATTTCAGGATACCTTAGCCAGAAATCAGGTTGGGGAAATAAATTATAGTGCCTCACCTCTTTACCCAAATGTTTGCTTGCTGATGATTGATGGCACATGTCTGAATCCCTGGTTTAAATCCTCTTCCTCTGAGAGTACATAGCCTTGATTTCTCAAGAGCTCCCTAGCACTAAGAGGCATGAGAAGGAGCTTTGTTGTATTTGAAAAGCCTGACATACAAACCTAAATCCAAGTACCAGAGTTAGACTGATACAGAAATCTTCCTGGAATTTCAAGCTCTAGTAGAGGGGAAGTTAATTCACCTTTCTGCTCAGCATGTCTTTTTATACATAACATGGGCATTTCTCTGCTCAGTAAGAGGCAGATGCTTACCTCAGGATCCTGGCAGGCAACAGCAGGTTCCCAGCTCTGCCTTTGGGACGTTCATGTTCTCCTGGGGAGTTAACCCTTCATTCTCCTGTTTCATCTTCCAACTGTAACAAAAGAAGGCTCCTGACTCTGGTGTTTTCATTGGTATATATAATGCTCTCAGTGGATAATTACAAGTGAAAAATGCCCTAAAATCTTTGCAAGTGTCATCTTTACATACTTGTTCCCACCATATTTAAGGAGGTTGTGTTGGGAATACCTGAGCAGACATTTAATGAGGAAGATAGTGCTGCCCTAAGCCAAAAATATTACTCTAAAATGTTTAGGGTTTTTGCATAACACTTTGAAGAGGTGCTATTTTACCTTGCTTCTGGGTGAAGATGCACCTTTGTTTACAATAATGGTCTTAAAAGCTTTTTTCTCTGTTCTAAAAATAAACAAGCATTTAAATTTCTTATTTTGTGGGCTTTGATTTCATCTTAACAATGTGTAGCTCTCACAACCAAAGACCTGGGAAGAGAAGGAAAGTTGCTTCCGATGTACAAATTTACCCCTTCATAGAGTAAAACTAAAGCTGGTTGTTTGGTTTTCTTTTCCTTTCCAATTAGCAGTTGTGGCAGAAAGACTCCAACCAGCAGTTTTCAGCAGTCTTCCTTACTGTTTATTCAAATTCAGTAGTACTATGAATATGGATCTTTTGATTATAGTTGAATTACTCCAGAGTCAACTTGATATGCAAGAGACCACAATTACTGCCTAAATTATCAGGCTTTTTTCCACTGACTAGGTCTGCTGAGAAAACTAGCAGAGGGTGAAGATTTATTTTAAAACATGAAGCAGAAGGCAAAACTCCTGTGAATTTGGGGTTTTTTTTGCTTTATACAAGGTTTAGAAGTAAAAATGCTTAAGGTAGAATTATTGATGGATAATACCACAAAAACACACCAAGAAACATAGAGTGAAGTTACCAGCATCGTCCTGCTCCTATTGTGTGATACATACAAGGGAAACAATTCTTCCAGTCCACTGTGCAGGATCTGGAGAGCTGCTGGTGTCATGGTTAGTTAGCATGAAATAAGGTTCTAGCTCCAAAGACAGCACAGCCATACCCTGTATGGATACCTGCATCCACAGAGCATTTACAGCAAACAACACAGCACAGTGGTTGGGGATTTTGTGGGGGTTTTGTGTTTTCTTTTCTTTCATGTACATAATTATTGCAATGCAGGTAGTTTTGGCATCATAACTGAACAGTGTTGAGTGGTTCTTTATAAAAGCTATAGGATAGACCTGTCTGTTGAGGTCTACCTAAGAAATTGTTTATTTGCAGCTTATCTAATTAACAGGAAAAAGTGTGATCAGCATCCTTAGCCCTGACACAGATTACATTGATTTTTCTGTTGTTTAAGGAGGTACTTGTCAGCAGGCAACCTTCCCCAGTGCCATCAAGCATAAAGGTAAAATTATTTTAACTATGGTAAAGCGTGGGTCCACAGACAGTAGGAACACAGAAAAGCTACAACTTTTGTGACCTCTCTCTACTAAATAAAACCTGTTTGCATTGTGAGAACACTGAGAGACTGTAGCTTTTTGCTTTCAGCAATGCCGATCTGAGTGAGTTGTGGTCACCCTGTGTTGCAGCTGATGGTCTTGGACTGTTATCTATCCATTTTCAGTTTTTCTCAGCAGTGATAAGTAGTCTCAGAAAGCCAAAGATGTAAGCTTTGTTCAGGAGGGTATGATTTAAACTTCATGTAAGTAGAATACTATGTTACACATTTGTTAATGTCTTTAGCTGGAAACTGGTTTATATCTACTGAAGAGGAAGCTTAAGCAGTTACTGCCAGTGTCCTGGCTAAGGTTCAGGTCTAGACCTGGAAGCTTAGAATTTTCTCCTTCTCAGTCATGTTTTCAGGTGCTGCATGGGACAGATTTGAGCTCTCCTTAGAGCATTTCTCTGGTTTTCCTTTCAAATAGTACCTATTGCACTGTAATCTTCCGAATATTTGGACCTTTTCCACACTCACAAGCTAAAGTGTCCTCAACACTGGAAATCTATAGCAATAGGTCAGGTCAGCCTTACCTAATCTCCCAAGCTGATTGCCCTTGGCTGAGCTGCCCTGCTTCCAAGCTGCACAGTGGATGGAGGGGCAAGAGTGGGAGCTGATAGCTGGGGGCTAGCAAGGAGACAAGGTGGCATCTTAATTTACAGACGGTGTGAATGTGTGTACTGCGTTCCATGGGGTGGGAGGATGGAGATGCCCAGCTGGGACTTTGAGGGCTGCGTGTTTGCTGGCAGAATTTATTGCCTGTCCTTTGCTACGTGTGCAATGTGGAGGCTGAAAGCAGCAAAACCCCCTGCTATGGCTCAGGTTAGGGCTTTGCTACAACACAGTTGGAAACAGAAAGGGTTTTCTTTTCTAAATACCTAAAGAGTAATTTGGTATCAGACTGCACCATGTTTGTAATACATGCTGTTGGACATTCCCTGCTGTAAAGGTTAGGTGGGTCCACCTGGAAGTGACAAACAGATGTGAAATTCAAATTTTAAAATGCAGAGTTTATAGTCTACTTCAAATATTGGGCTAGATAATAGAGATCTTTGGTTTTGAATGTGTCATTGTTTCAGAAAACATGGTAGTTTTACTTGTCCTCTAAAGATGTTACTAATTGTAGGTAAGATGTGTCTTGGCCTCAGATACTGGTTTGCTTCAGCTTTTTATGATGCTTGACAAACTGGTGCCTGTTCCTCCTCCTTCCCACCATTGTCTCCTTAATTCCCCTTTACAGAGGAGTTGCTTCAATGTCTTGTCACATTTGAACTTTTGTTTAAGGATAAATTTTCCTGCGTGCTGAGTCTTACAGAAACTGTGGTACTTCCAAGTCAAAGTCAGAGTAAGATGTATGGTCCTGAAGTCAAGCTTTTCAGAGATTACTTTTCCTGACTTCAATTGATTTAATAACTACTCTGGACTTGAAGGCTTCTGAGGACTGTACAGCCAAGTAACATCTAAAAATAGCATTAAGGACCAAAAGCTACTAAGGCAGTTTTGGAAAATGCAAAATGCAACTACAGTTCCTTTCTCCTATGTCTCACAGGTTGGAAGGAACAAAGATCCGTTTCCTTGTGTTTTGATGATGATGTGAAACCTGGGTATGCCCAAAACATTGTGTCATTCTTTTTCTCTACTGTAGGTGATTAGGAAATTTGAAAGAGCTTCCTTTTGGATACATGCTTAAATGTTGGTTCAAATTATTTGAACTGAGGTAATAAGAACATAACTGGTCTTTTGACAGATATGATCCAGGCTGTTACTTTTGAGTTAAAAGCTTAGTTTTACCACACACCATCAAAATCCAGAGTGTACCAGAAACATAACCTTTTCTAGATGTTTGCAAAGTATCCAGAAACATTATGGAATAAGAGAGAAAGCTGAAAGGAAGAAGTAACTCCAAAAGCTGTTCCTGTTACAGCAACTTTGTGTTAATTTTGTCTTGATCATGTAATGAACATAGGTCTCCTTTCATTAGGCTGAAAGCTGAGTATATAAGGTATCAAAACATGGTTTTAACCAGCAAGACAACTGGACAGTCCATCAGCTGTGTGTGACAAGAGTGGTGCCTCAATCCTAGCTGAGACTGAAGACTTCTTTGGGAACAGGTTGTGTGATAGACAGATAGAGCTGCTGGTACCTCTCCACAAAATATGCAGTTCTCTTGACAAAGGAGTTTGAAGTTTTGTGGAGCAGAGATTGGATTTCTCCATGATTCTCACTCAGCATTCCTTTGTTAAAAGGGACATCCAGCTGTCTTAAAAGAAATGTCTGCAGCTTACAAATATTGCTGGATTTGCAAATATCATATGAATTTGTTCTTGTATTTACAAATAGCGTGTGTTAATGAATACAAATTCCTCTTTCTATGAAAAAACATATGAAAATCTGAGTTGTCTCATGAAACTTGGCCTGCAAGACTAAAATCAAATTACCAAAACCGGTCAAGAAACTAAGATTTAAGATAGTATATGATGTGTTTTTGAATAGACAAACTCAACTCAGTCATTGATTTGAACTCAGTAATGTTTCTAAGAGCACATTTTATGTATGACTTTATAGATACTGATCTAGAGGGCAGGCATGTACCCTTCTAAGCACTTTGGAGAGCTGTACATCACTGATAAGGATGTGGTGTTTTAGAGTGATAAGGTAAAGCTGGGGAGCCACCAGAAAGAAGAGCCCCTTGGATGGTGTCTGAGAGTAGGAGCAGAACAGGACTCAGCAAAAGGCCTGAGAGAAGAATGTACCTTATGCTGCTGGCCCAAGGCAAAAAAGGGGATTTCGTTGGTATTGTGGATCCAAGACCATCAGTACTGTTTCGTTGTTTGGGTTTACAATGAGAAACTGTTAAAACAAGGAAAAGGTTCCTGTGAACTTACCTTGCAAGAGAGCAGCCCATGTTGCTGTTTGATTATGGAGGTCACATACTAGGATGATGCCCTAGGCAAAATTTGAGATTGCACCCTTGTTGGATTAGCACTGATCCATATGTCCCTCCCTACAACATCGCCATCTGGAGACCAAGTTCCTCAGACTTTCCAAGAATTTTACTCTATAACCAGTCCTAAAATGGAAGGGATGAGTGAAAACAGTTTAAAAATCCCCTTCTTGCTTCAGGCTGTCCTTGGGCTGCTTCTCAGGTGTGGATGCACTTGTGCAAATCTGCCTTGAGTGGACTGGAACCAATCTGGGATTGCTGAGGAGTGGAACAGGATGCCTTTCCTTCACTCGCTTGCAGCAGAAGCACCACATGCATTTCCCCACACCCAGCAGGAGTGCACATGGTTCCAGTATGGCAAAGAAGGGCCAGCAAAGCAGAGGTGCCCTCTTGCCCCTGCTTGGAGCTATCTCCCACCTGTGCAGCAAGAAATGCGTTGGGATCTGTGCAGCTCCTCCTAGAATAGCTGCAGCAAGATTCAATTAAAAAAAAAATTCCTTTTTCCATCACCCACACCCACTTTGTCTTTCCCTTTCCTTCTCATCTTCATTAAATCAGGAGGAGATGATGTGCTGAATGCCACCTCTGCCACCTGTTACTGTACAGGAGAGACTCCCTGCATTCCAGGAGGATTATCACCAGCCTGATCAGAGTGGCTGGGAACGCTGTGAACCCAGGTTCTGGGTACCATGGAGGAATCTTAGCATCAATCTACGATATCTAGAAAATATTTCCACTGCAAACCTACATATTCTGACAAGATCTCTAATACCCTGGCTAGGGATAGCAAGCAAGTCAGACTAAAGACTACTGTTGGCACAGTTTCTGCGTGCCAGAACTTTAAAGTATTTAAAAATGCAAAACATGTATCTAGCAAATTTCCAAAGTACCCCTACAAAAGAAGAACAATTCTAGACTCAGTCCTTTTTTTAAAATTTTCTGGCTCTGTGTGTATAAAGCAGCCGGCACAGTGTTGCTGCCAGAAGAGGTATGTTTTTATTACGTCTATTGACATACTTTCACGTGCAATTTTAGCAGAGACAAAGCACAGCTGGGCTTTAGCTTGTTATTGAAGGTGAAACCCAATCTGCAGTAGTCTAATTTCACTGAAATAAAAACAAGCCTATTTCATTGTTAAAAATCTCTTTGGAGATACTTCAACAATTTTGTTTTGTGAGACAAATAATTAAGCAAAAAGTAAAATTTTGCTTTAGGGTGTTGTAAGGGAAAGGGATTAATATTTGTAAATGTCTCCATGAAAATTGATCAAGTTACAAGACTGTATTTCACCACAAAGAAAGGCCAGAGCAGTTAGAGGTTCATGAAGCAGACACACAGCCATTCACAGGGGGGGAAAACCAACTTTTTCTGACCCTGTTCCAGGATGAAGTGTGACATGGCCCAGGCTCCTGGAGCAAAGAGGAAGGGTCCCAGCACATGTGAGCCCTGGAAGTGCAGGACCCAGCCCAGGGCCATAAGCCCTGCAGAGGACATGGTATTAAGCTAAGGTTCAGTTAGATGTGAGCACAATTCAACAGTCTCCAGACTGGAATTAGCTCAAAGCCTGGACAAAGCCAGCCTGCAAATAACAGCATAAATACATTTTCAGAAAGACCTCTTTGGACTACCATGTTGTGGAGAGGTTACAACTTCTCTCCATCCCTTCTGCAGGACAAAGGGGAATCTTATGTTTGCCAGCAGGTTGCTTCAGATCAAAGCTTTCCCCAGGAGGGATCACTGAAACTTTTCTTTCAGAAGCAAGTGCTGGTAGTTCAAGCACAGCATGCAGAAAACCAGTCACACCCTTAACCAAAATCTCATGGCAACAATGGCAACAAAAAGCCACCAAAACCCCATCAAACACCTTTCTCCCTGTCCCCTTCCCACAGACAATACACACTGAAAAACATTGAGACCTAATGCAGAGGATTTCAACATACAAGATCTACGATTTCATAAATTCTAAAGAGATGAGAGGAATGAACAAAGGGAACAGAGGTACCAGGAAAGGTATAGAGGAAAGCAAAATCTTTTACTTGATAACAGATTTTTCAAACTATTTTTAGCTTTACAGGAAAGCAATAGACCTTTTGGCTTGTGACTTCCTGCTTACTGCTGTTGGCTGTGAAAAGTTCAAGTGAAAAGATGGTGACTTTCACTAAAAAGAATTTGAAATAATAATGACACCTCACTTCTCTAGCAAAGCTTTTATATATTGGAGGAGCCAGTCCTTTTAGTTAAAAAAATAATCTAGGCATCAGGCAAATCAGGCAGACAGGGCTGTCTGTTCTGCATTGACACAATGGTGTTCTGACCCCATTAGCTGTCAGTGGGCTGTAGCGTGCATACATCAGGCTTTACACCCAGCTGCAGGATAGCCAAAACAGCCGTAATCAGAGGTTCGTTTTGCAGAACAGGTAGCTGGTCTTGTTCAGATTTTTAACAACCTCCCATGTTGCTGTGCATCCCTTTGTGCCTGGG
>JAWWEV010000115.1:22963839-22976999 GCA_035583235.1 Hafferia zeledoni | reverse complement strand
TTTTGCAGAACAGGTAGCTGGTCTTGTTCAGATTTTTAACAACCTCCCATGTTGCTGTGCATCCCTTTGTGCCTGGGTAGCACCATAACCAGCTTAAAGCATTAGGGTTCGTTCAGAGGATCTGCTTGATGGACAAACCCACTACAAAGAAGAGGATTGAAACTGACCTTTTTAATTCAATAAGAATAAACCTGGTCCAGATCCCTTAAAATGGAAAAGGCTGGGGCTGCCAGGGGTTCAGGCATCCCTGAAGCTTAAACAATCCGGATTTCCCTTCTCAAATTTTGGGGGTTGGTTCTACTTACTTATGAGACTGAATTGCCAATAAAATTAATTAGAAGCATCATAAGTTGGTCATCCCATGAGTATTTCTGCTTGAAGCAATCATTAATTATTCTGACTAGGATTGTCTGTCTTTTCTATTTTTAGGCTGGCCATGGGCGACACTGACTGTTCTCGGATTCCTGTACTGCTATTCTCATGTTGGAATTGAATGGGAGCAGAAACGTGCTGGGACTTAGGAATGATGCAAACAATTATTTTTAAGGCGGGTTTATGGTTTTCTACACTGGATATCCTATCTGCAGAAGAGTGTGCCAGATCAAGTCTTCAGCTGATGTGTTAAAAACTAAAGCTCATTTCATTGATTCTGGATTGCAAATGCAGAAATTGAACCAGAAACACTGATGGGCTATAGCTGGGGGTGGGGAGAAATTAAGAAGCATTTTGAATTACGTTATTTGTGTAAAACAGCATCTCTGTACATTGGAAGCTTGCATCTTGGAACAGGTATTTCATATATGTTGAAGATTGTTTTAATGTTTTGCTGCCTATCTGGAGATACTGAAGGAAAAAAAATTCCTACCTTGGAGAATTCAAAAAGCCCAATCTCTCACCGCCACTGTCCAGGGGCATGGAGGGCTCTGCCCTCCACTTACACTACTCCCTGAAGGGTATGATGCTCATCAGTTCTTCTTGATTGCTTTCTGATAGAACATTTTTGTATTCTTACTGACTGCAGTAGTCCTCCTACTTTTCTACTTACTGTAGCAAAGCCTGCTTTTTTGTTTTAATGTCTTCATTTAAAATTTCCCCTTTAAAATAAAATCTGGTTTTGGTAATCTTAGGAATGGTTTTATTTGTTTCTTTAAAAAGAGGGAATAGGGAGGCAAGTCTTTTATTAAGGAACATCTTTTTTTTTTAATCAAATACGCTCTTACAGCTTTAAGTGCTCTCTGATTTGTGTTAGAGCTAAAGCATAAAATATTGCCTTTATTATTGGGCAAATCCTACCTTCAAGGGAACTGTTCAGTCTGCCTCTTAGTGATCTGTTACAAAAGGAGATAACCCAGGTCTGGGTGAATGGTAAACCTGTTCAGTTTGCTTTGTTCTCTGATATCTAAGAAATCAGCTCCTGCAATACTGAAGACATCCTAGGAGTAACTTATTAAGACCTTTATTAAAAACACAGAATGGGCTAATACAGTGACACGAAATTTGCTGGAGCTCCATGTCCCTTGCCCACAGCCAGACCTGTTACAGAAGTACCTTTGCCAAAAGACTGGGTTGCCCAAAGCTAGGCAGGTCCTGCCTACCCTCAAGGGTCTGGGTTGCAGGAGTGCTTCAGCACACTGTTTTCTGAGGGAAGGAGAGACCCTTCTCCCATCCTGCAATAGAGGCATCTCCTACGCTGTACTGTATTAAACTGATACTGAAGAGCAGCCAGAAGACCTTTAGTCTTTCTAAAGTTAGAGATTCCCCCTAGGCATAGTAAAAGGCCACCAGTTCTGGAGAGGACTTCTTCCAAAAGCAGCTTCCTCCATCCAAAGGAGAAGGACTTGTGTCAAAACTTGTTCTATGCCCCTGGCAGACATTTCAGCCTGTTGGGAGGCACAGTTA
The DNA here is from genome assembly GCA_035583235.1 of Hafferia zeledoni. NCBI lineage: Eukaryota > Metazoa > Chordata > Aves > Passeriformes > Thamnophilidae > Hafferia > Hafferia zeledoni. The sequence continues at coordinate 22,975,100 of JAWWEV010000115.1, read as the reverse complement.
GTGTCCTGCTGCATCACTCCTGCAGCTTCAGCCAAGCCTGATACAGCTTATCCCTTCAACAAGAAATTCAGCCCCTGAGACAGGCTTCAGCTTATTGCCTGCATTTCTGATGTCTGTGCTGCTCAGAACTATGGCAGCCTTCTTTTTCCCCTCCATTTATTCCTGAAGGAGTAAGGGCAGAGACAAGTGCATCTCTGGCTGTTTCAAAGCAGAAGCTCCAGCCCTTTGTGTTAAGATTTCCCCCTTATCTCCCACCACGAGAATGCCATGATTTCCTCTGGAAGCCCTTTCTAGAAGATGCCACAAACTGTTGAAAATTAACTTACCTTGAATGCTGTGTGACCAGAGACATGGTCCTCCTGATTGACTTAAGATGATTGCAGGGATTCTGTCAGCCACAAAGTAGGTGGCTCTCAGCGTTTGAATTTACTAAAATGATCTGAGATTGGCCTCTATCTGAGCTAAGGGCAAGAACTTTCTCAAACTTTACTCAAACTTTGTAATTAAGTGGAATTAGCATTAGAGCAGAAAGTTGTGAGTCAGTTCTTCAGTCTTATCAATTACTGTTATTGCATGAAACGAGGAGCTTCTAAGTGATTGGGTTTCAATTTATGTGCATGCAAAACTTCTGCCTCCAATATGGAAATGACCTTGAAGGTCATACAGAGTATCCTTATTTCTGAACTAAAATAGTTTCCTTTTTTTTTTTCAATGCTTTCTATATATTTTATAATTTTGTATCCTTTTCTGTTTCTATAAATAAAGCTGAAACGGGCTGTTGGCTTGAGAACTGTGTCTTGAAAAGCTGTGCTTTGGTGTAAGAAAAGTAAGTGCTCCACTGCTGTGAAGAGACACTACCATGCCCTGGAAGCCTGCAGGGTGGGTGCAGTGCAGACTGGTCACTTTTATCTCTGTTGTGCTCTGCATGGAACATGCATTCCCTAATGGTGTAAGGTTAAAAAGTGAATACACCTTTTGTAAATGGGCTAAGGTGAGACTTCAGGATGTGAAGTTTCTGAGAAGAATAGCATGCAATTAAAATGATGCTTCCCACTCACAAAGTTCCTTCTCAGTCCTGCTTATGCAGCAGCTGTCAGTATGGGGCATGCTCAGTCAGACACAAAGCTTTGCCTGAAGCACTTCAAACATGCACAGTCAGCTAGACCTTGGAAACATATTCCTCAGCATGACCTGAGAATTGACTCTTCATTATCTATCATGTGGTACCTGATGTAATTGTGTGGTAGCCCAAAGTGCCGTCCTCCATAGAAAAGTTAAAAATAGGGGAGGAGGAGAGAGAGAATTCCAACCACTGAGGAAGAGCTAATTAAGGCATGTAGGAAACAGTTGACAGAGACAGAAATTGCCATTTTGAACCAAAGGGGAACACTTCTAGTCAGGGGTAGGAGGAGGAGCAAACAACAACTACTATTGCTAAGAGACCCTAAAAGTAACAAAAGTGCAGTGACCAAAAAAAACCCCAAGGCAGTGGCTCTAAAATGAGCTGGACAGACATGTTATGGCTACTGACAAAAGCAGTTCAGAAGTACTTTTGAAAAGCTGCCCAAGAGACTAGCAAGCATAGCCTAACCTAATATATGCCTCTAATGGCTACCACAAAGCTCTAGTAATCAAGTCTCTTGCACACACACACATCCTTCCCCTAGCCCCTGCTTGGCTAACAGAGCCCTCCCAGCTATCATTATTACTGTGCATGGTAAGATTGCGCTAAGTGGCTCTTTCTTTAATTCCACATTGATTAGAGGGTGAGCAAGGCTTTGCTCACATATCTTTTTCACATCTGAGAGGTAAAAGCAGCTTAGTTGGAATAACCAGCTTACCACAGGTCAGAATAAAAACAGCTTAACTGTGAAAACCTGCAGCAATTTTGTTATTAGTCACAGCAATAACACAGGCCTGTCCTTTCTCTTGCGCACCCACTTAATTTTCTTCGTCACCGCTAACCCTTGAGCCAGTGGCAGCTCGCACTTGCTGAGGACGGGGCTTACCTTCCTCTGGCTTGCCTGCAGGATTGTCCTCAAGAAGTTGTGAAGAGCAAAGAGATTGCTATGCATGGTCTGTCTCACGGTGCTTTATAGTTTCCCCCCTCCTCCCTCGAGTAGTACAGCCCATTATTGCTTTGCAAAATAACACTCTTGGCACACAGCCACTTGTTAGTCAAGGCATATGTTTTAATCCAGCAGGGACAGCTGAAATCCTGCTCTATGCAAAGCCTGTGAAGAATGGCTTCGCCTGGAACACCTTTGAGGAACAAGGGGAAATCTGCATTACAATAGATGGTTACTTGTATTATGGGACCTCTGAGAGAGACCCTCTCTAGGGGGTTCCCTATCGACCCCCAGGGGTGCACAGGGTGTTCTGTGCTTGTGCACCAAATTCCGCTGGTTCCAACCACTTGCTGCTTGTGGAGCGATTCCTTCTGAAGTTGCTTGTAAACCCAAGAAAACTCTTTTTGTTTTTGTTTTTTAAATTTCTGCTTCATGCACATACAATCACATCCAACACAGGTACCGCCAGAGCATCTGAGAATGAGATGAGTCCTAGCTGCCCATGCACCAATCACCTACAACTGAGCTTACTGCAGATGGACCAACTCAGCTCAGACAACCCCAGCCTGGAGGCAAAACACTGGCAGCTCCAAGCTTGAGAAGCTTTCAGGGATGCCACCAATGGCCAGGTGAAGAGGAAAAGGAAATGTCTAATGGATCTGACCAATATGTTTTAGACACTGGACAAGAGATGGAGCTGAAGAGCATCAAGGCTTGACTTTGAGGCAGCCTCAGCACAGCTCCATTCAAGGCAGTTCTCACAAGCTTCTGCAACATGAGTGAGTCTTCCAGTCAGTCTCAGCATCTCTGGCCCTGAGAACTGCTGCTCTGGGAGAGAAAAGGCGCATGTGCTCTGTACCCAGCACACATAATGGCAAGCTTAAAACTACGCAGCAGCATTAGGGGAATCAAACACACTTGCAGATCCTCAAAAGTCTCCTCATTACTTGTGCTGAGACTCAGAAGGGTCTGGGTCAGAGCAAGCTAAGATAACATCAGGATTTGACAGGCAAATTTTGACCACAAACTAGGCTGCACTACCTGCCATCATATCTGGGGCAGCTCAGTCTAAGTGTAAATAGCCTCAGGTACCCACATACCAGCACCTTTCAGAAACAGATCAAAATAAATTGGCTACCTGTGGCCCACACCTTCCCCAGCAATGGTCAGCCTACAGGTAACAGAAATGCATTACTGTCCACAGGGATTTAAGAAAAGCTTTATATATGGTTGGGTAACTGAAGTGAATCATTGCAGACAGGTGCATCAGCCAGCCACTGAAAAATTAAAGTTTACTGAAGAAATAACATAGAAATATAACTTCAGTTATTACCTGTGACATTTAAATGGTATTGGCACTCTCTCTGGATCTTTCTTGACAAAATTAATTAATTTTTATGGGCCACAGCATTTCCATCCCTGCACTAGTGCATTTAAGTTTCCAAAATTAAGTGGCAAAAATAGAAGAACTGGAAATGATACTAGCAGACCAGAAACAGCTACACTGTCAGTAAATTAATTAAAAGGCAAGTCTTACTGGAAGAAATAAGATCCAGTTGATGTTTTTTTCAGACTGCAGCTGGAAGGGTTAAGGTTTCTTTAGAGGCTCAGGTATGTGGGGGGATTAGTGGGTATAGTAAGCCACATTGCAGAGATAAAAATAAGCATTTATGAGACAGTTGTTTAAGTGATGTTACTACTAATTTATAGTTATGTGTTTCTTTACTCTTGTGGTAGTAGTTTTGTGCTGAGGTGGCAATTCATAGTGAAATTACAGGCTAATAACTTTCATTTGGTCATATTTCTGCTCCAAGCCACTTCAGTGACCTCTCAGCTGCCTTCCCCCAGCTCTTGGCATTCTGCCTCAAGGCCACCTTTTGGTCAGGCTCAGTTCTTATGATAGTGCTGCAAACACACCAGCCCAAGACCAGGCTGCCTAGTGAGAGACCCACCACTTGCCCAGCCCCATTGCTGCCTGCCAGGGCCTCCAGGCAGGTTTTGAGCCCTCCTGTTCCAGACAACAATACCAGAAGGTCACCAGGGATCTGTGAGTCACCGAGCTCTGGGTCCTGAGCTCAAAGCTTGTCAACTGTGACATCTCTTGACCCACGCTTCACACACCACTGCTGGTGCCATCTGCCCGGAGTTTGGCATCCTTTGTTCAGGTTATTTATTCTCAGAGTTCGTCTGTCTGATAAAATCCTTCCCAGTGTCACTTGATAAAAATACAAGTCAGTCTTTGAAGGCATTCCGCTCGCCTTGAATGGTTATGCCACTAACCACTGGCACCATGAACAACTGCAAGTTGGGTATGAGCCCTGACATGGGCATAAGGGTTTAAAAAGCATGACAGTCATTCAAAACACAATAGTACTTGGAGGCTCTAAAGTGCCTGTTACTTAATGCCGGTTGAGGAAACTTCCATTTTAAGAAAAATGACATTTTCATAATAATAATAATGTTTCCAAGCTAAACCTTTAAAGATCTCAGAGTGCTGGGAGTAACACAAAGACACTCTGTGACACTGGCAGAGACAGCTGATGCAAGGTAAAGTATCTCACAGCTTCTTCCAGCAGGCAGACTCAGAGGGCTATAGCCCTTTATAATCTCCAGCTAAAGGAGCCTCCTGGGCAGTCAGTCCCATTAGCTCAATAGAAGTTTTGTGCTTTCCTTTCCTGCTCCCTCCCTAATGTCTACCCCTTTGCTGGGTTTGTGGGTTGCACTCAGCCTCTCGCTCTTTGTTTTCTGAGGCTTTCCTGGAATGATTACCTGAGACACAAATATTCCTCCAAAACTTTTTTTCCTGGACAAAGGAAATGCAGTGGATTCAAAACACCAAGCCAGGTACCCAGGACTGTACTTTGGCTGCATTCTACGCTGGTTTCATTTGCTGCCATGACGTTATTTTCTCTGGTCTACACTGGGGTCAGAGCAACCAGCGTGCAGCCTCTGAGCATGTCTGACTACAGCTGCTCTATTTGCTGCTCACAAATGAAAGGCACCCACCCCCATTTTACAGAGCTATTTTCAATTTATGTTGGCAGAATTGTAATTTCATGCAGTAGTTCATGCACAGTTTCTATACACTTTCCTAAATGATGCTTTTTTCAATTCAGCTTTCAGCTGAACTGCTTTAGTTTATGTTTCTGTCTCTCCACTTCTACTAGCCAGATTCAACATGGTTGCATGTGTAATGTTATCATTCTAAAGGAAAACCAAAATAAATACTTTATTTTGACTGGAAGCTACATATGGATTATCTTAGCTTTCTTTCCAATCCTCACACCACAGCTGAGAATGTTCAATAAATTTTCCTGTTATCGTTAGTTCTTCTAAAATACCTTCTGCTTAACCGTAAAACTCACCAGAAAACATTGCTGGAGAGGGTTGAAAGCAATCTATTTCTCCTCACTGTAAGCCACTGCTTGCAGGGAGCCATTTCTTGTTGAGCTGTCTTGGTCCTGTTGCTGAGCACACAGTAGATCCCGGGCTTAATAGTGCACTCAGTGTTCTACTGTTGATTAGCATTTCCCCCAGTGGTAGCCCCTAAAGAGACCATAATCTCAAGTATTATGGTAACTGAAGAAGAGGCCATAATCCTTTTACAGAAAATCCACGTGTGATAGATACTCCAGGACAGTTCCTTTCTCCCTGAGTTGTGTAAGTTAGCTGGACAATCTGGAACGTGGAAGGAATTATCAGTACAAAAGCACGTCTGCCTCAGATTTGCACACACAAAACTGCAGTGACATTTGCGGGGGCTACATGTCCCCCCCAGGTAGGAATTAACAGTACAGCCTGTACCTTCACCTCATTCCTCATCTGCCTGAACAGAAACATCTTCAAGGAAATCTCTAGAAGTGAACAAAGCTCAAAAAAACCCCCAAACCTCTTCAAGGTTTCTCAGACACTTCTGCCTCTTATCAGAAGTGTCAGAGAGAACTTGCAGGGAGAAAGCCTGCAAGTTGGTCATGATGGATGAAGCTGCCAAAGTTAAGCTTGTTTTAAACCTACACCTGTGCCATGGGGCAGCATAAATATGAACTTGGCTGTGAAGACTTGAACTTAATTAGGAAGGGGGAGCAGGAATGGAAAAGGAAAGGGAAAAAGAAAGACAAGGCTTGAGCACATGTGTTTGCAGATATGGCTGTGCACAAGCATCTTCATATCTGCTTCTGACAGATGTCAGGGGTTCAGTTACTCTCATGCTTTCTTTGGATCTCTCGCAGGTTTTTACTCATCCTGTCTTTCAAGAACAGGACAGGCTATTCCCACCGGCTTCCACGTGCCAACACTGAAGGTACAGAGAATTAGTATGAAAGGAGCAAAAGCTCAATCTTCTATGTGAAAAATACTTGTGTTGGCTGATATGCTGTATACCTGTTGCAATTAAACCCCTCACACCACTGGCAGCAATAAATACCATAGCAATGCCACATTCTTCCCAGCATTTTCTGGTTGGATACACAGCCTTACTAACCACCCTACCTCTGTGGAGCACAAGACAAGCACAGAGATCAGCTCATCACCCAAGGTCTCCTCAGCCTCAGTGCTCGCTGTAGCTGGGAAGGTTGGAGAGAAGTGACAGTCTCTCACTAGGTGAGGAGCACATGGCCATCAGGCTCATTGCTCTCCCTAAATTTTGGTGGGCTGTCCTGAGTATTGTCCCACTGAACAGAAACAGTTTTGATGTTCCTTTAGTGCTGGGCGAGCAAATAAAACACATTGCTGTTGCACACGTGCAAGAGGGGGGAGCTTTGCTGCAGTTCAGTCCCACTGGTTCTCACAGCACAGAAAAGCTTGGGTTTGCTGGTCACCTTTACTCCAATGCAAAAAAAGCATCAGAGCTCGAGTGCTTCCCACCTTAACAGAGATGCTAAAATGCGCCACAGGGCAAATAAAGATCCTCCACTATCAAACACAGACATTAAAACTCTGTAGGCAGCACTCACCCCACAAGCTGACACACTGCAGACTGCTCCGGGAGTCCTTGCTGCTGTCCTGGGCCGCAAACCTGGGCAGGCAGAGCCACTGTGTGCCTGGCAGGGGTCTCCCAACAGCTACCACTCAGGCAGCAGCACAGAGGCAAGGAAGGATCCATAGGCTCTGGGCCCTCTACCAGCTGGTACTACCAACAATGGGCTCCTTTACAGTCCCAAGGAGGATGTACAGTGTTGCACAGGCTCCAACCCAGAGCTTTCCTCCAGGTATGCACCTTCAGGCATCTTGTAGGTGCTACACTTTGCACACTAACTTGTAACCAAAGGGAAGTAGCAATACCTGCAGCTATTCCTGAGGAAAGTCAGAAGTCATAGCACACACCCTGTGCTCTAAAAACCTTTTGTTCATGCTGTGAATGTGCTCCCAGCTGCAGTGAATGGGGAGTAGGGGCTGGCACAGGTGGGCCAGGGGCTGCTCACAGCTGCTGGGGCTGCTGCTGCCCAGCTGAGACCAGGCCTGACAGGCCAGCAAGTGGAACAGGAGCTTCAGCAATTTGGCTCACAAATCTCAGCAAAAAGTACTGTAGTTAATTACCTTTGGTTTGAAATGCTGTGGGGCTGCTGAGGGAAGGGAAACTGATGGGGAACATTGTGCAGGCAGTGCTACGCCTCTCTGCACTCACTTAGGCTTGCAGCATAGCCAGGGAGACTGTTAAGAATGCAGGAAGTACCTGAGCAAGGAAAATAATAGAGAGTGCATAAAATGAGCACAACAGCCTCTAGAGACCTTAAAAAATACCCCAACCAAAAGTACTTGCCTTCACTATGGTAATTTTCCCTTTTCTAGTAAGTCTAGGAAAGACTCTACAACATTAGGCAAAAGAAAGCTGGATTTTCACACTGGTCACAGAAACAGTTCTAGTGACAAGCGATCCTGTCACACCACATATGACAGAGGATGCAGAAATGGTGTTAAAAATAGCTCCTCATTGTGCAGCTTGGCTGCTCTGTAGAGTTCCGCCTCAGCTCTGCAGTCTGAAAGCTTGTGCTTTATTGCTGTTTGTTGGAAGATGAGATTCACAATCCTGTGTAGTGTCTTAATACAGGTGACAGCTGCATTCACCAGACCCTTGAGTGCGAGGATGGAGAATGAGCTACAAAAACAGGTGCGGAGCTCACGGGGACCAGGCTGACATCCTGGCCTTTCATAAACTTCCAGAGTGGCTTCTGGCCTGCAGGAATGGCTGCTGACTGTGATCCTGCCACATGCCTATTCTGACCTCAAAGGACCTCCCATTGACATCACGTTTGGTTATTGATTCCTTTGCTGAGGTAGCCAATAAAATAATATTCATTGCCACCTGTTGCAGTAGTGTCACTGCCAGGTGACACACTACTAGGGGCTTCACTCCTATGGGGTGTGTCTTTGTGTAAGTCCACGGTAATATGACTTTCTTCTGCAGCAGCCAACAGGCTTCTTTGATCTCTAGTACTCTGGTTGCCATAAGTTCTGTGCTAGTTCTCAGATATTGCAGTAGTGAACATGGTCTAGAACATAGACCAACTACAGACTCAGGGTAAGGAATGATCATTTCAGACAGGTCACAGCCAATCCTCTGGTGACCTTGTTCTGTTCTTCAGATACCTGGCACAGACTGAAGCCCACAGCGCAGGACACTGTCTGGGGTGCCAGAATATTCACTTTACAGAACACCTGAATTCAGTTTACAGTGACCCGGGAAGTGTAAATTCCAATTGCACTGATACACAGCAGACAGAAATCTGAGGAAAGAACCTCAATTGTTTACAAATGAAACAATAACATTGCACTGCTCCACTGATAACACTGGAGATACAAACCAACAGCAACAAAACTGCTAGCCAGAAGTTCTAGAGGGTAATTTAAAACTACCTTTTTGATCTTATAAGTACATATTCAACACATAGAAAAGCACACCAAAGCCACTGTAATGTATAAAATAGTTTATTACTGTAATAAATAAAATTAAACTTTTTTTTTACAAATATTATTTGTGCTTGTTTAAAAATGTTGACTAGGGATATCATTAATGTAGGTGGCTGCATTTGTAACAGAAACATTCCCTGACAGCGCGTATACATACATACACACACTGTCTATCTACTGGCAGCTGCTTTGCTGACCACAAAAATAGTATCTACTCGTTCTCTTTTTCTAGTCATGCTTCATTGAACAAAGTGACAAATGCAAAGAAAAAGAACCAAGAGTACTTGGTGGATTTCTGAAAGGATAAAAACAGTGAAGTACATTGAAAAGCGCCAAAGCAACTGCATTAGCTGCATATCAATCAAGTGTCCATGCAGTGGTGGCTAAATATTGAAACGCAGACAGGTCTCCAACAAATGTACAAATACTGATTGTATGTAGGTACGATAATATAACACATTCATTAGAAAACTTGCTATTTCTTTATATAGCAGTTCATCCTGATACAAGATTATTGAACTTCTTTCATCTACAGCTAAAATGATTCTTTTTCTATGTTAGTGGTCACAGATTTAGTGGGAAGAAGAAAAAAACCCATGAGCCTTTCAGAACAGTTAGTGAAAACCCCGAACTGTTTTGTTAACAATAGGCATTTAGATCGAGTTACAGAAGTGTTCTGGGATTACACATCAAATATGTTTACACAACACTCAACAATCAGCTTGAAACAGATTACAGTTGCAGGTAAATTCACATTAGCTTTGTTGAACTGCAAAAAAAAATCTTTGAAACAAACACTTTTGCAATGTGACAGGTTGGAACCCTGATGCACAAAAGTGTTCCGGCAATAGCTGTCCCTTTGCTTTATGAGGGGAGAGGGCTATTGGAGTAATTCATTATCCTAATAAGAAGGCAATAAGTGGAGAAAGAAATGTGATTACCAGCAAGTGATTTCCATTAGATTTAGAAAGCTAATCAAAGTGCTTCATCTTTAGGCAACACTGTAAATACTACAGAACATTAAAAGGAAGGAGAATGGAATCACAGTTTGAATTATATCACTTATGAAAGGGTCTTAAGGCTAAATGCTGGAAATATCTTATTGCAAAAAACCCTTTATTTTTATTTAATTGAATCAATGCTTGCCACAACAATGTGGTCAAAACTGTGTCAGATTGGAGGATACAGTATCCCACTGTGCCTCACCTCAAATTTCTGGAGCTTCCCCTGCATGGGACTCTCTCTAAAAGATTTGTCTTAATGAATTATAAGTGCAGCTAAAACACAGACTTTGTTATTGCCAATACACCCAGAGGAGACAATGTGGAAATGAAGAATTCGGTAGAGGATGCTTTGTATCACCTAACACCAGGACAAGAAAGCAGAGGTGCAGCAACCATGTGTACACTGCCCATGAGAAGGAGGATAGGCTCAGAACCTTTGAGACAGCTCCTGGCACCAGGAAAAAGAAATTCATTTATTCCATTTATTCTCTTGCAGGAGAAGCCATGAGAAACACTACCAGGGCAGCCTGGCTTCAGAGATACTGTGAGCAACAAACACCAGCTTAATAAGCCTTATCCCACCAACCATTTTTCCAGTATCTCTTCCTGACTACCACGACCGTTGCCAGATCTTCTCTTAGTCACACTATTTACCAGACTCACAGCGTGAAGCTGAGTCCAACTAGAAATATCGACAATCATGGCCTTAAAAGTTCAACAGTTAACAAACAAGCCACTAACTAGGACATTTGGTGGATGTCTACTGGGAAGATTTAAGCTCCCTTCTTGAACTGGAATCATTAAGTGAGGAACGCGCTTTTACTTAACAGAAACACAATCCATAGACTCACTATACATAGACATTATATATGTGTGTGTATGTACACGCGTCTGCACAAGCGTAATCATACACGTTGTTTATATAGTAAAGACAAATTATGTACTAAATTTTTTCACAGATTGGTTAAAATGATTGAAAATATATCACCAGATAGTCACAGTAAATATCTTGTTCAGTTCATTAAAGGGAAGTACTGTAGAAACCGAATATCACCTTCGAAGCTGTTAAACAGGCTGTTCGCTGGGATTCAGGGCAGCACTGTGAAAGAGATTTAAAGCAAGAATGATGTTTTCAAAAGGATACATGTAATACCAGACAGAAAGAAATGTATTTGAAAATGGTAGGGGTGAGGACTGCGTTTTGCTTTTTTAATCCTTTTTTTTGTGCTGCATATTGGATTCTTTCTAACCATTTAAGCAGGAACTTTCAGAAAGTTCCTCT
>JAWWEV010000115.1:22874513-22963739 GCA_035583235.1 Hafferia zeledoni | reverse complement strand
TTTTTTAATCCTTTTTTTTGTGCTGCATATTGGATTCTTTCTAACCATTTAAGCAGGAACTTTCAGAAAGTTCCTCTCAACTATCTTCTTTTGACTGAAATTTAATTACACCAGATGGTCAAAATGAAACACACCATCTCTTTTAGAATTATGCAGGTTATTTAGCAGGTTGTTAAATGTCAGAAGCACTATGCCAGAACACAGTTAAAACTGAGGCTTTGGGGTTTGGTTTGTTTGTTGTTGGGTTTTTTCCCTTATAGTATGCTTTTCTTATAGTTAATGCTTGTGAAGGGGCAGAGTCTTATGTTCAGAGATCTTTCATTTCTAAGCGGGAAAATAATTTAAGTAAAAAGTCTTAACTAACATGTAGAGAGGAACAAGAGAAAAAAGAAAGGCTGACAAATAAAATGAAAGAACAAGTAACAATTATGGTGGGTACACACACTGTCCAGCCACAGGTTTCTGAGTGTAAGGCTCAATGGAGAGACAGATTTGCAACAGAGGTACTTTCAGCCACTCTGTGAAGGAAAAGTGTCACATCAGCAGAGCCTGGACCACAGCACAGGTCCAAATTAGTCCAAGGTCCAAAGGACTGACTAGTTCCAAAGTGGGCACGGACTTATTCATTTTTTAACCACTCAGTAGCCCAGGGAATCCAAAGACCAAAGCTAACCCTAGACAGTATTTTTTTTATAAAATCTCTTACAACAAATGCAAGTTACTGAGGGATGGTGCACTCTCCTACAACTAGTTTTAGTGGCTGACAGTTCAAAAAATGGGCTTAATCTCAGTTACAGCTATACAACTCTAAGTGACATTGACAACTGTCAGGGTTGCCCTGGAGCAGACACCCTGAAGGTGTCATTGTAAGGAATAGTGTTTCTCTTCAGTTTCATGACCATAACAAAATTAAATTTGGCCAAAATCTTCAAAGACATTAAATTTTCAGTGGAATTCAGGAGCGTGTTACAATCTTTGGAGGCTTTACAAATGGATAATAAATGCCTTTATAGGCCATGTTAGGAGTCTGAAAAAAGCCTTAGAAAAGGGCTTGGTGCTGTGCCCACCTCACTGTCACACATGGGGTGTGCAGGAATTCAGTATCATATAGAACATCAGGCTACACAAGGAGCACTCCCAGAAAATTGAGACTTGTCTGCCTTTGTTCACAGGAGTGCGTTGTTATAGGGCTTCTAGGGCTGGTCCTGCTGGGACTCCAGGCTGGGCAATTGGCAACACCAGAATAACCTCTAGCATATCCCTGAGGGCACACAAAAGTATCACTGAGAAATGTCAATTTGGTATCTGCAACAAAGGGCCAGGTAACCTGCAACTGCACATGTAACTCTGCATCTACACTGCAATTCTGTAAACACTAGGCACATACTTGGGAGGTTGCAAACATCTCCTCCCTTGTCCCCCTGGGGTAAGCTGATGTCCATGTTTATCCAACAGCAGGTAAATGGGTGACACTTTCACAAAGAACTCGGTAAGACTTTCGGCCTTTCAAAAATTTTATGAAGAAAACCAAGTGTTGAGAACACCATGGTGGTGAGGAATTTGCCTGGATCAGGAAACGGACTCCAAGGCAGCCTGGAAAAACTTGCTGGAACTTTTGGAAATCATTTACAGATCCTTGTATATCAGTACCACTGGCGTTTACTTAGGTGGAATTTACTGACTAAGGAGACTAGAAAGAAAAATATCATTCAATATTTTCTAACTGAAACCCTGGATGTATGGGTTTCTTATGGCAGCCATGCCATAGCTGTTGCAGGTCACTGCTGCCACTTACAGTGATTAAAGCACCAAACACACAGCGGGGCTTTGATCAAAGAGAGCCTTCCTCAGCACTGCAGGTGTGCAGTGTGCAACTGTAAAAGACACCAGCTACCACTGGAAGAACCTGAACATGGAACCAGAAATAAATTAAGGAAATGGCATCTTAGCTTTAGAGCAACTCACCTCCCTACTGCCTTTTTTTTTTTTTTTGTGGGAGAGAAGAGGGGAATCTACAGATTTGATCCTGAGAGTTGTTTCTCAGGAATGTTTCAGTCCTTGGATAAGAATTCACAATCTGTGTGCACTTCCTTATTGAACCAAGGTGTAAGACCCTTGAAAGTCAATCCTAAACCAGCTGCCTCTGGACTTGGAAATGGTGGTGCTGCGCTTGGAATAACTAGAAAATGAGGGTAGGTACCGCATGAACAGGTACAAATATACACTGACCACATGACCTGTGTTGTAGCTTGAACAGCATGGCCTTACCACTATGCCAGTTATCAGTGGACCTCACATTTCCCCAGGATGCCTGACACAGTTCTGCATTGCTCTGTGCAATCATCAGGCCAGTAGAAAACCTTTAAATTGGTCGTTTTCCTTGCCTCTTCCATACTTAACATGAACAAAATTCTTCCCCCCAAAAATCATGTGTTTCTTTATAAATGACTTAGTACCATGGAAAAAGAATGAAACTTAACACACACAGTGTTAAGACCTATTGTCATTAAAAATGAAAACCCATAAAAGTGTGGCACCATAATTCTGAGCTCTAACCTACTGTTAGGCAGTGAACAAAGCAGAGCAGTGGAGTGAATACGCACCTCTATTCCAAGGTGAGAACCTAAGTCGTGATACCAGCTATGCTACCCAACATGAATAATGAAGAGTAGTTTTGGTAAAGTGCTTCAATCTTCCTCCAAAAAAAGTTATGAAAATATAAGTTCTGGAAACATCTCCTTCTTTAAGAAGCAGATCTCTTTGTTTCCTTGCTACAATAGCACTTGCATACAGTAAGCACTGTATTTCTACCTCTACTATCCATTTGCTTCCTAGCTAGATTAGATCAGAAACAAAACATCTGGATGCAGAGGAAAATGCCACAATCTAAACCTGTTAAAAATTCTGTGAAAGCCTTTGGCTACAATGAACATTATCAAAACAGAAACTTTGGAATAATAATTTAACAAGAATTAAAAGAGCAGATTCTTAGCAAAACCAGGACATTAATGCCACAGTATATTTTCATCGGGAAGCAAAGCTGCAGGACCTGTTAGTGATGTTCACAGTATGTGGTACAGAGAGCTGCACTCAGGTACACTGCACACCCAACCCTCTAAATGCCAGCAGCAGGAGTTAAAAGCAAAAGCAACAAATACTGAAAGACATCTGACTCAAAAGTTAAGTTTCTGAAAAATCAATATCCTTGATCCAGTGAATGAGAGTGTGGAAGATCCCACTTATTAACAGATCTGAAATACTGTGGCTATTTTTGAAGATGTTGCTAAATGTAATTGCTTTAGCAATATGTCACTTTGCAATTAGAAAGTACAATTTTTTTTTCATCTTATTAGCCCTTCCTTGACTACCCAAAAGGAACTTCAGTATCCAGTAGCACACAACGTATTGACTTGAAATACATGTCTCCTACTGCTCTTTGCATTATTACAGATATATGAAAATATACTGTGACATCAAACATGCTGTACAGGTGACTGAGACAGTAACAGCAGCAGCAGCAAAAAAAAAAAAAAAAAAAAAAAAAAAAAAAAAACAAAAAAACCCCCAAAACGGAAAATATAAGCACCCAGGCAAGTGCTTATTTATATAGGCAAAACCCGAGCGAAGGACGTAAGGCATGCTCCAAAAACCTCAGAGGTCACCTGGGGCTCACAGGGATGGCTGCTGCTGTCAGAATTTTTATTCCAACATCTCAAGGGAGAGAGGGGGAGTGAGAGGGAATGGACACCAAGGGAGAAAAGAAAAAAATCAGGAACTGTACCCTTGCTGTCAAAAAGGCTTCAAAGTCAGCTGCCATCTTGACATGAGGTTGCAATTCCTGTTACCACACCTTTTTAGACAGAGGGAACATGCTTAGTGAGCTGGTCCCTCACTCATTTTCAAGAAAGATTAAATGTAAAGTGTTAGGGGGCTGTTTCTTTGTTGGTTGGTTGGTTTGTTTGATTTTAAAAAGAAACACCTCAGCTAGCTCCAAACATGTCTTTTTCTGATTCTGGAGACTGGGGCCTTGATATTTCAAACAACTCCTGTGGCGACTGGGAGCTTCTTCTTGAGGTCAATATCCTAAGTATCTCAGCAAGCTGGTTTTCTATATTGGTCATTTTTGTGTTTAAAGCCTTGATGTCCTCTTTCAACTCATGTTTCACTTCTAGCATGGTGGCCTGAAGAGTCTGTTCTGGGATGGGATAAAAGGAATGCTTGACCTCGGTGAGGACCGGGCTGTGGTCCTGTGGGCTTCTCGTCTCCCCAGCATTATCCAAGCGCAAGTCACTTTTTGTAATGCCACTATCACAAGAGTCTGTCTTCTTCAGGGTAGCTTCTCCAGAAGCTTTAGTTCTCTCTGGTAAAGTCTCCATGGACTCTGCTTTAGAGACCTTGTTCCAGTCTTCAGCTTTCCCACAGGCTTCCTTGAATTTGGCCCATCCTTTTCGCCGGGGGTAGTCCCCCGCCGCCTTGCCCCCTGTGTGGTCCGAGGGGGGGGCCTGCAGCTTTGCCTGGTCGGAGGTCCCAGAGGTCGAAGCGGGCTGGTAAGACACAGGGGTCGCCGGACTCTCCCGGACAGTCACAACGCTGGCTTTGACCACTGCGCGGGCGGAGGATTGCTCCCCTAACGCATTGCCCTTCTCCACATCCAGGTCGTCTGGATCTCGGCCCCTCTCTGCTGCAAGCCGCGCTTCCTTCTGCTGCCTGAACCTCTGGAACAGCCGTCGCACTGGGTGGTCCGGGGGTAGGATCAGAGGCGCCTCGTTCTTCCTCTTCATTCTCTCCTCTTCTTCACGTTTGACGTCGCTGATTTTCCGGAACACAATCTACAGGGGGAAAGAGATTTCATTCTGTGATTAACTGCACATTTGTTAAGGGGGAGGAGTTGGAGAAAGAACCATTTGAAACAATCTATTTCAACTGAGAAGTGCACAACCTCTGCACATTTATAGCAACATTTTCAAATGTCTTATGTTGTGTGGAACTTGGCTTATTTCATTACTTAAGAGCAGACACAATCTGTCTTTTTACAGCAGAAAGAAAAAAAAATAGAAGAAAAATATTTCTCCAGCTCTGAGAGGTCAGCAAGGAGTGCCATTGTAAATATAATGATCCCAGGAAGTTACTTATTCTATTTTGTGTTAAAAGTGACTTCTCGTATTTGTTTTCCCGACTGTCTGGTTTAGCACCAAGTTTCTAATATTACAGAGCCATCCCAATCACTATCACCTCAGAGCTCACTCACTGCAAAAGACCTGATATTATTTTAGTGCTGGTTGGCCACTCGTGGTGTCAGTAAAGCAGAGACTATTCTGGACTCTTCAGTAGCAGTTTGCAAAGCACTTGTTGCCCTCCCTTCCCTCCCACATATTCTTCTATAAGCAATGTGCAGTTTAGTGATGAGGCAAAGCTCAAGTCAGAACCACAGCCAAGGGCACAAGGACAATGAGGGATGGGCTTTGCAAGACATGGGGAAGCTCTTTATGGCTTGATTATCTCAGAAGCTTGAAGAGCTTCACATCTTGATTTATTTCTTTATTTCTATGAAAAATGAAACATTCTTGCACAAGAAAACATTCATTTTCCATCTGCCCTCCTAATTATATCTTCCTAAGCCTGTGGGCTAAGTGAATCCTGTCGGAGCAGCCCAAGGGTCTTGCAGTACTGATGAAAGCCTCACAGTGTCCCAACCTGCACCTAGGCAATGGTTCTTCCTTGTATGTGATGGCAACACAATTTCTTCAAAAACTCCTTGCATTTTATGTTGGTATTGATATTTTCCAAGCAAAAAACCACCTCCAGTGTGGCATTAAAGGAGAACCAGTAAGTAGTCCTATTTGAAAATGAGAGGCCCCCTAAGGTGAAGTTTTCAATACAGTGTAGAAGATACAGCTCCCAACTTCTACTGAACACTGATACCTAATCTCTTTAGCTGCTTTTGGGAAAACCCACTCAAAGACCTTACACTCCAAAGCAGAAATAGCTTTCAGATTCAAATCATTATTAGGAAATGTGTAAATAAACCCATCCCTCTATTGAAGACAGATTTAAATTAAGCTAAAGCTAATAAGCACTGCTTCACTGGCACACACAAATTGAATGTTTCTCCAGACTCCAATGCTTCTTAACAGTTTTGTCATGGTGAAGCAGGGAAAAAACATCTCAACAGTGCGTCTTTGGAAGGAAGAAGTTGTCAGACTTGGCAGCATTTCCCAAATACAAAAGAATAAAATTAGCAGGAAGGATATTTTATTTCCAAGCTGCAATTAGGAAACTAAATATGAAATAAGAATAAGAAAACAGGGTACTTGACAGCCTTTTTTTTCCCCCCTCAGGAAACTCAGCCTGCAGTGAGCTCAGTAGAAAGTGGGCAAAGCTGTGTAACTTTTAAAAGTGAAAGAATAGCACTGGCTGGGAAGGGAGATTCAGTGCAATCCTGCAGGCTGATGGCTTCCCACACACTGGCAGCCTCCCACATTACCTGATGGACAAGTGCCAGCCCAGTGTTAGGGCAACTGCCTGCATGTCCTGCTGGAGCTGAGCAATGCCAGGCAGGGCCTCTGGGGGTTACTCCAGCAGCATCCTGAGGCTGGCTCTGGAGGCACAGAGCCCCTGCAAACTGAGGCAGCTACAGGCCAAGCCAATTTGTCTCTGCAAACTTCTGTGTCCTCAAACCTTCTCTCTCCTGGAGTTTTTATGTCTGGTCCTGGTGTGGGTATCCACATCCTGCGTCAGATGGAGTTAAGAGGTCTCACATCATCCCAATGTAAGCATGTCTTCTCAATCTGACCTGTGGATCAGGACTATGTGCTTTCCTTCAACGCTCAGAAGGTATGTCTGATGGATTGGTGCAATGGTCATCTTCACAGGAGTGATCAGGTAAGGATTGGCAGAGCTAGAGGTCAGACTGCTTTGCCAAGTCTGTGTCTGGGCCAAGCCCCGCTCCACGCAGCCCCTTGTCTGGTAAGCACTTGAACACTTTTCACTATTTAATGAATGGCTTTCGTAACATAAATGGGTAAGTTATTTGACAGAACCTGCCTCTGCTCCAGCACCATGCAGTTGAGAGAGCAATGAGCAAGTATCAAGCAATCACTTTTTGACAGCCTGGCCCAACCCATACTGGCACTAACCACTGCACCTCAGGCAGCTGTTAGCATGATCCTTGTGTTGGAGTACATGATAAATAAATCTACCAGCAAACACAAAAAGGCGAGCACTGATAGACAAGCTGTTGGTAGCACTTATCCATCCACAGCCCCCACTGCTCTCCACGGCACTGCCTAGGTGAGCCCACCCTGTGGATGCCAAGTACACTCTGCCATGGCTGACCTGCCATCAGCTTTGCTGCCATGTGGTGATCAGCCTCAGGGCCTTGAACATGCCTCCACCACCTTGCCTTCAGGAGATCAGACTGCAAGAGGAACAGGAATGTATGTGGAGGGAGCATTACATGGCCTTTGCCATGGGGAACTGCTACCATGCTGACAAGACCCCTGATTTCCTTTTTCCACATGATGCCTTACGCCAGCTATGAGGGAAGTACAGCACAGCAACAACCTGCAGAAATGCAACCCTCAGGTGTCCCATCCTGCCTGCCATCTTTCATACATGCATTTATGTGACAAGCTGCACTCGTGCGGTGCGAATCAGACCTACATGCATTTGCCAGGGGACATCGCCTCCAGCTCTTGGGTTGGCTCCTATTAACCAGCTCCTAAGACGTCGGATAAATAGCTGTCAGAGACCAACTTCTTTTTAGAAAGCCCAGGCAAAGCTGTCACTTGTCTCCTTTTTCACAAGTTCCCCAATGCCATTTTTTCTCCAGACAGCTCCATGTTTATGCATTAAGGAAAAATGTTAAAACTGTGCAAACCTTAGAAGTAATTGAAAATATTTTAATTAATACAATTTTGGATTTTATAAACAAATCCTTATAAAGAAAAATACAAATAATTTTTTAATGGACTGGTTTTTTACAAATGTTAAGGAAAACACAAATTCTAAGTGGTTAAACAGCTTAAGCAGCAGCCAAGTTATTCAGAAAATATAGTTGTTATGCCATTGGATATACACCTGCTCCCACAAGCAGTAAGAGTACAAAGGAAAAGAAAATATATTTCATTTGTTGTAAGGAAGAGAAGTTTGGACCTACACAGAAATGTGGAATTTGATAGGGCTTTTGATAAATACCTATCTTACTCAAAGTTAAAACCCAAAATATTATGGCAAAGATCCCCAGACAGCTTTTAGAACAGTCCCCCTTTATCCTTCTTTCCAAGCATTTATTTCTTTCTGGGAAGGGGTAGTGCTTTGTACCCTCAAAATCTCCTAACCTGTGTATCATACACTGCACAAACACAGGGGACCTTACAAGCTACGTAGTTCTCCATAACATTGTGCTCTTCAAAACCTCAGCACACAGAAAAAATCTAGTGTGAGTATTTTAACCATATGTCAAGACCAAAATATGAACAAAGAACCAGAATTAAGATGAAATAACATGACATTTAAGCACCAGGCCTAAAACTGTATATTTCATATGTCCAATCTCAAATATAATTTCATAATTCCGTTTTTATTAAAAAGGTGCTGAATCTTGTACCTCCACAGGGAAGCTTCCCAAGCGGCCAGAAATTTGAGTATTGTGGATATATCAGCCTAGATTTGCCAAAAACTTGAAAAATAGCGCTGTTAGGCACAGATTCTTGCAATCACATAAACCTCTAACCAAGGCATGCAGTTCTGATAACTTGATAACAACTTTATTTTTTGGATAATGTACTCAGAGGAGTGGAGGAATGTGCTGACACATTCTGGTGCACTCCTGCTCCCATATGTCCCCACAGACCTAGGACAGCACACTCTGTCACCACATTTCTGCCTGTGCATGAGCTCTGTCCATGGAAGAAAGATGGAATTTCACCCAGCATGTTTCCCTTTCCTCAGTATTAACTAGTTGTGAAGTCTAAAGTAGGTTTTGGAGAAAGACCCTGCCTCTTTTTAACCATCACAGAATTTTGAAGTTGTAAAATCAATGTTTTTAGAGATAAAGGTCAAAGTACTAAAAAATGAGGTGGGCATAAATGAATACTTGAAATACCTTCCTTGCTTGTCAAATGTGGAGTGTCAAGCAACGGTTACAAGGATTTTACTGTGCTCAGCATTGAAACCTGAGCATCATTTAAATAACACAAAACGGACATAATTCATGAATATGACTTTCATCATGTCTTTATGATAAGACCAGAATAACAGATGGCACTGTGACCTCTAGCATAAGGCAGGCCATAGGATTGCCCTGAAGGGGCATTCCCTGAGGGGAATATTGTTACCACTAGATTGCATCTTTTAGAAAAACACACCGTTTGATGGTATTACAGAATCCATCATCATATCTCAATTAAAGATTCCTTCATTTTTTGATTCAAGACTAAGTTTCAGAGAAGAATAGAATCATAGAATGGCTTGGGTTGGAAGGGACCTTACAGTTAATCTAGTTCCAACCTCTCTGCCATGGGCAGGGACACCTTCCCCTAGACCAGGGTGCTCAAAGCCCCATCCAACCTGTCCTTGAAAATTCCAGGGACGAGGCATCCACACCTTTTCTGGGCAGTCCGTTCCAGTGCCTACCACCCTCACAGTTAAGAATTTCTTCCTAATATCTAATCTAAACATATCCTCTTTCAGTTTGAAGCCATTCTCCCTTGTCCTGTCACTACATGCTCTTATAAAAAGTCCCTCTCCAGCTCTCTTGTAGGCTCCCTTCAATTACTGGAAGGCCACAACTAGGTCACCCAAAGCCTCTTCTTGTCCAGGCTGAACAATCCCAAATCTCCTTTCCTTATAGGACAGGTGCTCCATACCTCTAATCATCTTGGTGACCCTCCTCTGGACTAGCTCAAACAGGTCTATGTCCTTCCTGTGCTTGGAACCCTAGAGACAGACACCAAAGTATCACCAGAGTGGAGCAGAGGGGCAGCACCCTCTCCCTCGCCCTGCTGGCCACGCTGCTTTTGATGCAGCCCAGAACACACTTGGCTTTCTGGGCTGCCAGTGCACATTGCTGGGTCATGTCCAGCCTCTCATCCACCAGCACTCCCAAGCCTCCTCAGTGGGGCTGCTTTCAAACTGTTCATCCCTCAGCCTGGATTGATGCTGGGGGTTGCCCCATCCAGGTACAGGACCTTGCTCTTGGCCTTGTTGAACTTCAGAAGAATCCCATGGACCCACTTCCTCAGCTCATCCAGGTCCCTCTGGATGGCATCCCATCCTTCAGGTATATTAACCACACCACTCAGCTTGGTGGCATATGCAAATTTGCTGAGGGTGCACTTGATCCCTTTGTCTATGTCATTAATGAAGATATTAAATAACAGTGGTCCCAAACAGATCCCTGAGGGACACCACTTTGCACTGATGTCCATTGGGACTCTGGACAATTGACCACTACCCTTTAGATGTGACTGTCCAACCAATTCCATATTCACCTAAGAGTCCAGCCATAGAATTCATCTCTCTCCAGTTTAGAGTGAAGAATGTTGTGGGGGACCATGTCAAAGACCTTGCAGAAGTCCAGATAAATTGCATGATCACAGAAAATTCTGAGTTGGAAGGGACCCACATGGATCATGAAATCCAACTCTTAAGTCAATGGCTTACCCAGGGATAAAACCCATAACCTTGGTGTTATTGTCACTCTACCACAGAAGGACACTGAGCTGGTCAGAGGCAGGACTTGCTCTTGTTGAAGCCATGCTGGCTGCCCTAAATCACTTCACTGTCCTCCATGTACCTTTGCACAGCTTCTAGGAGCATTTGTTCTGTGATCTTCCCAGGCATAGAGGGCAGGTTGACAGGTCCATAGTTCCCAGGGTCCTCCTTTCTATCCTTTTTAAAGATAGATACAATGTTACCCTTTTTCCAACTATTTGGGACTTCACCTGATTGCCACGACTTTTCAAATATCATGGAGAGTGACTTGGCAACTACATCTGCCAATTCCCTCAGGACTCTGGGACACATCTCTTTGGGTCCCATAGACTTATGTATATTTAGATTCCACAGGTGGTCATGAACCTGATCTTTACTTATAGTGGGAGGGACTTTGCTCCCCCAGTCCCCACTCTGCTGCCCATCCACTCAAGAGTTGTGGGAAGAGAGGCTGCCATTGAAGACTGAGGCAAAAAAATTTGCTGAGTATCTCAGTCTTTCCTTATCCATTATGTACCTGTTTTCCAGCATTGTTTATCAGGGAGGATATACATTTCAGTTCCGTACTCTCATACAGTTAAAAATTCACTTTTAGAAAATGATTCTAGGGTCTTATGTTTAAAAATTTCTACAGAAGTATTACATCTAGTCATTGATGACTGTGATGCTTTAGAAAGTAGTCTTATTAGTATGAAATTGGCCTTTAGAATATTCAATTTAACTCTAAGCTTTCCATTTTTAACTCTTTGCAGATGTTTAAATTATTTCCTACCTTCCAGCATCTTTAATAGGCAGTGCTCAGTGCTTAAATTCTCACTCTTATTCAGAGCTAGAACATGTAGCCAATTTAATTAAAGAATTCTGCATGCATTCACTAGCCAGGCAAATGCTTGGTAGATAAAGCCATTAAGGACTATCAAACAGATAAAACTGGTATCCTGCTCATGAGTTAAAAGTACTTCAAAGCTGCAAACAAATTTGTAGTAACTGCCACGTAGGAAAGCTTTGTTCTCATTGTCTCCTTCGACATCCTTAGGCAACCCTAAATTATTACACAGGCCAAATCTGGAACAGCTGCATCACTCATTTCTGAGGAAACATTCCCAATGCAGGCAATAGAAGAAATACCAGAGGGCAAGACATCAGAAGAAAACATAATAAAGGCTCAAAAATCTGATCAGACTGCCCACCTATTTCAGGCAAAGGTTTACCCTCATTATGCCCTTCACTTGCATATGGGAAAAGGCAGGACCAACAAGCCGCTAGTGTGTAGTACTACATAGATTTGACATCACTTTGGAACTTCCCCGGGTTTGATTGAAACATCTAAAAATGACATGTTGCTTTGGTACCAGAGGGAAGCCCACTTGGTGCACACAGGGAATTAAGCAGTTCGTTGTCTGTAGTTGTTCCTGTGATGAACAACCCACTGAGGGGTTTCATTGCCTCTGAAATGCTGGTTGTTCACAAGCCCCACTAGAACGATCCTGTCTGCCAAATCATGGCAAATCATGTTCTTTACCTCTCCTCACGTTGCCAGGAAGGTAATCAACAGAAGGGCAAGGCAGAAATACTGCAGTAGCAACCATATTCTGGTCTTTTGTGCCATCACTGCATGAGACAGACTTTGTGAATATATTGAAAACCTTATCCTAAATGCTAAAAAAGACCTGCCTGCATCTGAAGTGGAAAGGATCTTTTGGTCTTGTGCAAAAACATCCAAATTTCTTTTCAACTTCGATTTGTAAGAACTGATCCAAGACCTACAGGAATAGAGAGAAATACGGATTTCATCATGTTTTTGAATCAGACTGTCATCATGGAGTTACAATTATGAGGCTCCCGGCCACAAAGCTGCTGCTATTATTAGCTCTGCAAGCTTCCCTTTTTACCACCTCTATGGCATGAACAAATACTGCAAGATTTGGCAGGTCTTCCTAAGCATTAACAGCAAGTAGTGTGGCAGCATTTGTCTCTGATGCTTAATATTTCTTTTTCACAGATAGGGAAACATTCACAGAATCTGGAAGTGCCAGACATCATAAACAATTAAAAGCTTAAAATTACTTCATGCAGTGCTCACAGAAAATGAACTTAAGCATGAGAAAACAATCATGAAAAGGCATTTATTATTACTCAGTCCATCTAGGATCTGCCAAGAACTGATGAAAATATCTTCAGGCTGATGTTAGTCTGATGAAAATTGGATCCAATATTTCTTCCCCCTTTTTTTTTTCTTTTTAAGCAAGGGAGGAATAAAAAGGAGAGACAGAAAGCTCGACAATAAAAATGCTTTTGACACTGATGTTAAAGAAGCCAAAGCTGCATGTGATCAATGTAGAGTACAATAATGAAGCATCTCTATAGTACTGTATTGGCAGTAGTCAGGGAAAAAGGTGGATGAAGACTGTGTCTTTTGCAATTATATGGGGGTGGCTTGTCAGAAAGGAGGGAATTACTAGTCCTACCTTCTCATAAAATATAGGATCAACATTGCAGACTTATGAAGCTTCCCATCAATATTTGCAATGAGTTTCACTTCCATTATCTATTACCACAGACAATTCCTAGGTTAATGCTAGCCTTGGTAGCACTTCTGGGATGGAAAGGTGTAGAAGTACCCAGGTCACATTTCTGATGGGTGAGAGTGCAGATCCCACTATGCATCTCAAGTTTCAAGGCACAATCCTCAAAGTTCATATACCTGTTAAAGGGCTGATGCAGATAAGCCAATTGTAGTCCCATGTTGATTATCTTTGACCCTGAGTTTCTTCATTGTGCTGAAATGCATTTGTGCATGGGATTTAAGGGCACACGAAAAAAGCACAAGTATGGAATAATGTTGTGGATGTCATTAAGTGCTCTCTAGTTTTACTGGTTACAACAGCAGAATTGGTTTCTGCTTCTGAAGAGGAAGAGGTTTCTCTCCAGTTGATGCCACATCCCTCCTGGGCACTCTCAAACTTTTCTAGTTTTGATTAATAATCTCAAAATTTCAAGCAAACTAAGATTTGGAAAGTCCTGGCAGTAGGGCTGTAAAGGAGTGCTGGTACCAGGAGTGCTGAAATTGGCCATATATGCTCTCAGATATAGCTGGGAGACAGACTGGGAGCCAACCACATGGGCACAACCCCTTTGATCTTCCAAGAGTTCTCCGTCGTGTGGGGAGTCACCCTCAGGCCCTTCAGACATAGCAGTTCCTACTTACTTTCTGAAAAACTCGACTTCTGTGCACTACTGGATCATTAATATATAAGTATTTGGAAGAGACACTACTTCATAATTTCATGAGCTTCCATGCTATCCAGATGAAGAGAGGAAACAAGGTTTTTAGTCTATGGAGAACAACATCTGGGCTAGATCTTACTGTCATGAGCACTATCAGCTGCAACAGTGCTGAAGTTCTTCTCTGTGACAGTCTGTTTTGTAGCCAATTACAAATTCTAGAAATACCAACTCAAATATTAGTGTTTAATCGTGTCACTATTATTTATTTAGATGTTCTGCACAACTCAGGACTCCACTCCTCTATGTCAAACTTCTCATTCTAATTCATGTTTACAGGCTGTGTTAGTGTTGAGTGAAAAGAAAAAAACTTTTACAAAAATACCACTGAAAGTAAGACAGAATTATGTCCAAAGCAATTAGTGGAAATAATAGAGAAAACCTGCCTGACTTGCAATGGACTCACTAGCAGGTTTTAAGGCAGCAAGAAATGTCTCTTCCCCCAAACAGGCTCTAAAACATTGTCATTTGTAAACTTAAACAACTACACAACTAAAACTAAAACCCACACTGGTCAATAGTTTGGATAGACACAATTACAGCATATTATAGCTCATTTAGCAACCTCCTGCACTAACATAAAAAGAATGCACGAGTAATATGAAAAAACCCATTAAAATATATATTGCTAAAGATCTACTAGAAAGTCATTGTTTCTGAGTCAAAAAGTAGCTGTTACAAACAAATACCTAATCTCAGACAAGAGCTTTGGGGAAATTATGCCAAATGAGTGAGAGAATATTATACCCCCTGAGAAACACTATGTCCATCAAGATGCAAAATGTTCTGTTGGAACCTCTTCTTTCTAGTAAAGGAGGTAAAAAAGAATGTTTATGCTTTTCGACAGCCAAGTGTCAAGAGTTTCTAGAAGGAGCTCCTATAAAATACTATTTTCATGTTTGTTTGGTTGATTTTTTTTTTTTTTTTAGCACATGGGGTGCTTTTCTAGCTGTGTGCACACATCAGATACACAAACAGTTTGTATAGTGTCATCTTTTATTTCAGATCAACATACTACCTACATTCTTGGGCAGACAACACTGCCTCAAAATGTGCCTTAAGAAGAGCCCAAGGCACAGCGGGAATTTACCTCCCTGTCACCTAAAGTACAACCATACAAAATGTCACATAATCTGTACAACGTGCTTCTCAGGAGTCAAGGTCTGTTTCTCCAAGCTCCCTGTGGCTTGCTGCCATTTACTAAATGTTTCCTGAAAGAAATCGAGCAATTTGTGAGAGTCAAGGATTTGGGATTTTTTTTTCCCACCTGTAACTCAGACACAATTTCACTTGAGATCTGAAATGGAGCCAGAGGTTGTAACGCTGAGAAAAGCAATGATGTGTTGAGGGAATAGTTAAATTATATAGTATGGTTTCTGTGATTACATTTTAGACACTAGCTTGCCATTAAGATAATTTCCTCTTAGCCAGTGTCTTCCTTTCATGCACTTTTCCCCCTCTGCTTTCATTTATCTGCTTTCTGTCATTAGGCTTACAGTGATTGACAGGTATTTTACTTTCCAAGAGAGGAATCAAATGTATTTTCAAATGTATTCAAATTAATCAGAGCTTACCAAGAGCTTACGAGTCATTCAGCTCCCTTCGAATGCCCACTCACAAACCAATCTACACAAATACAATGCTCAGTGTCCCCAATGCACAAGGCTTGTGCAGCTCTTGAAGTTATAAACTGAGAATTACATTATGCTCAGATGAAAGTTCTCTGCATAAATTGACTAAGATAACGTGAACTGTTCTTTATGTGTCTCTCTCTGAGTTAACAGACTTAAAGTTCAGCTATCATATTGAAGAAAAGCAAACTAACCTGCAGCTCTACATAAAAAGAGAATAAATCAGAAGACTTATTCTCAAGTAGGTGGCCCAGTATGGCTGCACCCATGAACACCCAGACACCCAGTGCCACCCAAATGGTCTGTCCTTTTCCTGTTCAGGAGTTTGGATTACATTATGTGAGAAGGAAACAAACTAATAACCGAATGAGAATTAGCAGCAAAAAAAATACATTGCTCACTATTTCCCAAAGCAGCTGTCAAATACCTTCAGCCCTAACTAACAGCCTGCAGCTTAAAACCTTGAAGGGAAGAAAACAGTTGATTGTTGTGAGGTGTTTCAGACCTTCTCATTACGGGTGCGCCTCCAAGCTGGCAGTTCCTAGGAACACATCTCTGCCGGTTTCCCACTGTCCAGTTGCAACTGGTGATAAGTGATGGCCCTGTCCTCCTTGTCAATTGTCAAAACTGAAAGCTGTCTCCTGTCTGCTAAATCCACAGGTGAGCTAATTAAAATAGCCAAAACCTGACTGATCCCTCCAAGTAACTTCACAGAGAATTATTTAGTGCTGTATTTCTTGATTTTGTTTCAGGTATTTTTCTTCTGTGAAAGCAGACACTTAGGTCCCATAGCAAATATAGATTCAAATACAGGCGTAAGTAGATGCTTTCAGTCTTATCAGTATATTTCATTCACACATCTCTGAGAGTTTTACAACAATTTCTCAATCCTCTGAATATGGCCAATGCCATTATATTTTTACTTACATAGCACCAATGCTTAGGCTTTCAGTTTATACATGTACATAGTAAAATGCCATTATCCAATGAGGCAAAATGGCCTGTTTCATGGGAAGACATCAAAGACCCAGCACATATTGCAGTGTCTGATGTCAGCCACACAAGTATTTATCAGCAGTTTGAATTGTTACTTGTGCAAGATGTCACTTTCTGTTACAACTGGTGAGAGTTCATCGTTACAAGTTTCAGATAAGAGATCCTCAATACAATTTGTCAAGAGAGTTGTGATTTCAGGCACAGTTAACTTAAAAATTTATGAATTTCTCCTAAAGAAAACAACTGCTTTAGAAGAGGAAAACCAGGACAATTCAGGATAAGAGCATTTTTTCTTCACAACCAGACTGAAACACTCACTTTTAAAATATTCCAAGAATGACTAAGTTAGATGAATATTGAAAACCTCTACATGCCTTTTACTGAGAGTGGTAGGAACCACAAACTCCAGACTCCCTGACACCATCAAATACAAGTCTAAAAGTTGCCTTTGACCCAGCCTTCATTTTTATCACACCTCTCCCTCTTACACACAGGTACAGGAAGATATGTATTGACAATGGTTCATTTCGATGCATTTCAATCGTCATACATTCAGATTGCATGTGCAACCACTTTTGTTAAAGAAAAATCTTGCTTGCATCTGACTCTTGGACACCATGGTCATGGTGTTGTCTCCCGTTTTGCCTGAGTAGCTGAGAGTACTCATAGACAGCTGAAAGCAAATGCCCTTTTTCCCTCTGCCAAAAGGATTTAAACACCCTTTTCAGGAGTGTGGCTCCAGTCACCAGCCAGTACAAAAACTCCAAAGTGCACAGAGA
The DNA here is from genome assembly GCA_035583235.1 of Hafferia zeledoni. NCBI lineage: Eukaryota > Metazoa > Chordata > Aves > Passeriformes > Thamnophilidae > Hafferia > Hafferia zeledoni. The sequence continues at coordinate 22,946,332 of JAWWEV010000115.1, read as the reverse complement.
TGCTGTGAGGGAAGCTCTCGTTCCCCTTCCCTCCCTTGCCAGAGCTTTACTCTGTGATGAGGTGACTGTGACAAGATGCCCATTTGCTGCAAGTGAGATGCAGGTCAGAGTGGCTGAAGTTACCACAGGGAGAGGCTCTAAGTCTCCCTTGCCCTTTCAGTTCAGATATAAATATAAACACAACAGGGCATTCTGCCTTCCATCCTACAGAGCCACTCAAGAGACAGTGTTTCCATATGAGCCCAACAGGATGGGCTTTTAAAAGCAGGGATTGGAACTGTGGTCCCCCAGCTTCCTCCAAGCAGGTGACTGAAGAACTGGCACTCCAGCCTGCAGACACAGGCCCTCTCCAGGTGATGGCATCCCCATGTTCTGACTCCTGCTTTAGCACACACCCTCAACCACTGGTTCTAAACAGTCTCAGCTACAGAGATGACACCCAATCCCACAAACTAAATGGATAGAAGTTTTACCATTCTCTTCATCTTCTCAAATCAGTGAGAAAAATTAACTTCCTGAAACTGAAAACTATCCCAGTTTTATCTAATTGTTCCCTCCTTTCGTCTTTGCAACTCTAACCCTTCATTTCCCTGAACTAAAAAATATTTCATCTTACAGATAGCTTTTCATTTAAGCTTTCTCCTCTTCTCCTGTTTTTTCCACTTCACTGAGGCAATGCAAAATATTTAATTTTCATTTGAGAGGCAGGCAGGTTTGAAGAGTTCAGCTGTAGCCAAAGTAAGGCAGAGCACAGAGCGTATGTCAACGTGGTTACACGCTTTAAAGTGATCAATAAAACATCGATTGCTTAACTATTGTGCTTTGCCATCTCTACCTCTTCCATGTTCTAATGTCACATTGGACTAAACTTAAATACCTGGGATGACATCTCCTTGCTTCCTCCCAGGGGACACGGTTAAAAGAGTTTTCTCCTTGATCTGCTGTTTCAAGATTGGAAAAGAGAGAGACAAGACACAGAGCTTGCCCTTGAGTAAGCTGCCTCTCTTCCACTGGTAACACTGGCTAGCAAATCTTAATCTTTAAGCATCACTAAAACATGATATATTTTGAGTTTCAGCATTGTATGAGTATCCAGGAGAAGCCACTACCAAAACCGTATCTCAGGTTAGGAGTACAGTGAATCTTTGTAATCTCAGTTTATCTCCTCACACTGTGTCATAGGCTCTTTAGTTCCCCATGTGCATTTATGGTTTATATTTACATAGCATGATCTTATTTTATAAACAAGAGGGGCATTTTCAAGGAGCTTGTCATATAATGTTTTATGTTACCCATTTTCTAGTCTCATATTTCATATAAACTGAATCTTATCCCAAGTATAGGAATATAAAACACCATCATCCTGATCAGAAATAAAGTCTGTGAGAAGCACACTATACTCTCACTTTCCTGAAAACAGAAAGAACTGTTGCTGGGGAGAGGTCGGAGAAGCTGCTGGAAGCCCAGTAGGTCTCATGTTGTCACAGACCCATGGCAGGTGCTGTGACATTCTGCTTTGTCAGAATCACATTGCACTGCTGGGCATGAGGAGAGGAAATAGAGGTTTGCCTTGTTCCTCACACAACCTGGGGGACACAACCAGGACCTCACACACTTGAGATCCAGTTCAGAACACTTTCCATTGAAAAGCACAACCCAAGAGTAGACACTTCAGTGGTGCCATAAAATTCTTCTGTTATGACAAGGATTGTATTTGACTACAGTGTACAGATTTGTTTAACTGTTCAGAATTAAGCAAATGAAACTATAAATTGCCCTCTTCCTGATTCCATGAGCATTTTCTCCTTTCTGCTCTTTCTTATGCCTTTGTAAGACATCTAGTCTGCAGGAATTACCAGTCACAAAACTACTTAAATTTTTCCAGGTGAAAAGATGGGTGATTCTATATCACAGGCATAGGCTGAGACATTAAAAATATATATCAAGAAAAGGAAATTATTTCCTTAGCAACTGAAGAGTGCACCAGACACTTCAGCAGTTCAGTATGGGTAGAAATAACACCAGGCTCCAAGAAGAAAGTATTTCAATATGGTGGAAACAGTCATCTAATGGAGAACTCTATTTTGAGAAAGAAAAAACCCAAATAAACAAAACCACAGTGTTTTCCAAAATAATGTTAGTCATGGAACTAAACTCAAACACGACAGCAGGTATGGCCCAGTGCATCACTCTGAGTAAGCACCACTGGGATCGACCTGTTATGTGTGCATACCTGACAAAGGCAGAGCTGGGCAATCTGACAGAGAGCTCAGAGAAAATGGAAGTGTTTGCACATGCAGCAAACAATGCTGAAGAACCCCTTCCTGACATTGTTTTCAACTAAGAGGTTACAATCCTCAGAAACACAAAGCAGTCATTGTTATACAACCAGCACCAGTGACTGAAAGCTGGATTTTGGCAACAGCTTCAGCATCCCACATAAATGAAAAGTACTCTTAATCTTTCACATAATGACATCCTAATCGAATGAACTGCTTTTAGGACCATCTCCCTTACTGCATAATAACCCCATTTCTCATGGGAACTCATCTGTCAATTAGGATTTGCCACAAAAATTCTGTGCACCCACTTCCCTACTGCAGTCACAGCTCAAGGGCAGGTGGTTCTGAGCCATCATTGTGTCTTTCTAATCACAGACTATCTGGGGGCTGAGAGGGACTAAGAGATTTTAGAGGACTCAGAGGCTTGTCAAAGATCATTCCCCACCCTTGCTGTCCTCTCAAATGCCCCTGAACTCTCCCAACATGCATCTTCATCACCATTCTGCCAACAGCACAAATTTGTATCAGGCTTTATCTGACTCTGTACTACTGACAGCACAGGGGCCTCTGCTGAAGAAGTTTTGGCACCAGATTCATACAAAGAAGCTACAGTGCTTCCAGACTTCCAGCAGGTTTTTCAAAAGACTACAGGACCAAACATTTTCTCTTCAGATGAAACAGCACAACTCAACTCCTACTACTCCTGACATGAGGACTCCATGTTGACCCTGCTGAAGCAAACCCACAGCACACCCACACCCCTGGGCTAGTCTGCCCAAAGCACATTTCCGTTCTTTTCATTCATCCATTTCCCAACACTTTGAGCCAGTATTATTTACTAAGGAAAATATAGAGAAACTTTAAAGTTGTGACTTTTACCCTTCTCTTCCTGATTTTTATCTAATGTTAGACTTTCTAGCAAATATTTGACTGCAAAGGCACAGAAGGGGCAAAAAGATGGTGCATTCACTACACCAGTGCACTGCCATATTTTCCGCATTTTCAGATGGAAACATTTGGCTCAGGAGCATAGTTGCATAGTAAATCAGCTGTAATTTCCATTAATCTCATTGTGCTACAGGGGCATTCAGCCCAAAATGCCTGTTTGGCTGAAGTGGATGGAACCACCAGGCAACTGCCTGGATCCAGCTTTTGTTCTTCAGTGACAGAAGGCTCTAGAAAATGCTGTCAAGGAGGGCATGGTAATGCTGGCAGAGATCATTTAATTCTCCTGAACTCTGAAACCTGCTCACTTACAACTTGGATCTTGTGCCAGCCCTCAGGACAAGAGTCCCCCTGGCAGAATGCCAGCATTGGAGCATCACTTGATGTGCCGCATGCATTATGAGGAGAAGCTGTCCTCTGGCTCAAGTGGTGGGTAATGAGCTGACCCACTGTGCTCCTCGACTGGGTGGCTGTATCCATGCTCAGAGCAGAGCCCTCAGTACCACCAGACGCACAAGCAGAGGGTGACATGTCGACATGTGGGGCAAGTGTGGTGTCCTTGCTGCAGGACAGCACTGAGGGCAAGGGGAGACAACATGCTCAAGTGCTCTCACTGCCTCCAAAAAGTGGCTGAGAACAGTAAATACACTGCCTGCCTTTGTTCTCTCAAAGTCAGGTCTTGTATCAAAACAGGTCAAGAATTAAAATACTTGCCAACAGCCCTCTTCTCTCTCTGCTCCCCAAAGTTCAGCAGCAGAACAGGCATGGCACAAAAAGTATTTTTCCACCACACAAAGCTGAACCCAAGAGGCCCATCTCTCATGGACAGACAGTAAGAAGTGCTGGATATCACCAGTTTCACCTGCAGCCCATTTATCTCTAACACAGTGTCAGACCCCAAACTTCTTAAAAGAGCTTTCTGGAAAAAAAAAATAAAAAATGTATGTGACCTCTCAACTCTTAGAAGGACATTGAGAAGATTTGTCAGCAATGCACTGTACTGCTGACCATGTCCACTGGGAGGAAGGGGAGTTCTGTCACTGACACCTGGAGCCTTGATGGGTGTGATGAGCAGGTGGTGGGAGGTCTGCAGGCAGATGTGCAGACCTCTGCAGAACATGAGCTCAGCTCCTAACAGGCATCTCTGTGTAGACAGATGCAATAACTTCGACAGCAGCTCCAATGTATGTTTGACTTGTGATGTTGGACTAAGTGAAAACACTCTTTGAACAAGTGGTGCTCAGAAATCTTTTCAATTTTATTTCCAAATTCACTTTTTCCCCCTCAAACAATCTGACTTACCCAGTTAGAAAAAGTCCAGGTGCTATTAAACATTTCTCTAACAGGAGAGTTTGCCAGATCCAGCATTTCAAAAAGATTTTGTCTTTTGTCTTCCTTTTACTTAGCATTTGCCATTTCATATATGACTTTGTAGGAAATAAAGCATGTGGTTTATTAATAAAGAGGATTATTTCTAGAACATTAGTTTGCATTAAACCAGCTAAAATTCAAACTGCTGCTTTTCAAAATCATCGCTCTTGGAATACCATAAGTTGAAAAGCAGTTGCTTCAGTAACTCATGCAATTTTCCAGCATTTATTTTAAATATGACTGTGTATCATCACCTGTTCTGAAAGCCAGCTGCCCCCAGCACAGTCTGCTTGGAACTCAGTTTGCTGAACAGTTACAACAGCATCATCTGATTTTTCTTGCTTTGCTCTTTTATCCACTTACATAATCTGCATCCAACTTTCCAATCTTGTTCAGGTGCAGAAAATCCTTTTAACTTTGCTATTAGAACTTCTCCCTTGTGAGAGGCCCAGGTTTGCTGCTAAAGGGTATAGAGCTGGCTGTGAACAGCTGGCTGCCGGCTGCTGCTCTGATGTGCAGAGCCAGAAGGACTCAGCAGAGGTGCAGGATGTTGCAATGACTCCCTGTTAGCTCAGTCAAATTACTTCACAGGGCATATTGTAACTAATCAGCACACAAACCTCATCTTTGCCCAACTCAAGAGAACAGGATTTCCCAGAGGGAAGGCAGAAGTTTTTCTGTCTTAATAGATGTTTGGCATAGCATATTGCATTTGATTATCTTCTTAAATCCATCATTTGCTGAATACATCTACCATATTGAAGCTTTGAAGAAGCAGTCATCAGGCAGACAACATGGTTTAGATGAACACAATACTTTTAGCCTGTACCTTGGAGCCAGGGAGAAGCCAGGCTCATCTCTGCATCACATCCAGCTCTGATAACACTTGGTCCTTGTTCCTGTATTGCTTATTGAAACTGCCTCTTGCCAAATGATCTCCAGTACTGGTGCTAAAGCAATGAGTCACTCTCAATTGCCCGAGAATTTCCAAGGCATTTACACGCTTCAGTGCAACATGCTGTTCTTGTTCTCAGAGAGGCTTCTTCACATTCAGAACCTGTTCAAGGACAAACTTAAAAGCAACTACCAATAGCAAAGCAGTGCTGAGACCCCCCAAAATTTGATGTTGCTGTTGGCTTTGTAGTTGGTTCTGTTTCTCACCGTGTCAGAGACTGAGCACTACCCTGTTAGTGCTGCATCCTGAACTTCAGTTGTGCTCACAATCCCTAATGGGAGGCAGGGTGAGGAAGCAGCACGGCTACTCTGCTGCCAGCTTCATGCAGCAACTCACTGACCAATCACCACATCTCAGATGTGACCCGACTGCTCTGCAGCCTCTAGTTCAACCCCAATTAAATGGCAGTATGATGGCAAGGCTGCTCCATCTCTCTCCTGGGTACCTCAGGAGACACAAACAAGCCTCTGGAATTGTATGAAAACATTTTGATGACTGTGGTGACACCTGCCAAAGGGATGAAATCAAAACTCGGAACAGATCACGTCATCCTTTCTATACACACAGGCCATTAATTCTCCTAGCCGCAGTCTGGCATGATGATGCCGTACCTATTTTATAGAGAGGGAACAGAAGACAGAAGAAAATAAATTATTTCTTAAAGGCCACTAGAGGAATCTTTTTGCAGAGGAGACATGTGGACTAGTATCTCCCAAGTCTCAGATTAATACAGTACACAAAGGTCCCTCTTCCTCTTGTAGCCTTGGGACTAACTGAGCAGACGCTTTCTTTGCTATTTATTGGTACCACCCTGCGGTCCTGCAGGACTTAAGTCTGCATAATGTCTGCAGACTGAGGTACTAATACAATGATGCAGCTACACCCCTCTGGATTTATAGATAGCCACACACCAAGAACTTAAATTCAGAAGGTTTCTGGCTAACCAAAATGGCTCCAAACACAGCCACAATTCACAGACCAAACACCCAACTGGAATATGCACTGGCCTATGTCCTCACTTTGACTGCAGGAAGAAATTGGGCAACATATTTGCAAATTAATCATATGCTGCATTGAGATGTGTTTTGCATGTAAGAGAACCAGGACTGGGATACTTCAAACTCCCTGTGGCTGATGTCTATTTTTGTTGCTTGCTAATCTGCCCTGACCAAAGGGCTGAGGGTCAGGAGTCAGGACTGAGCTGTGCTTGCTGCTGGGAAGGTCAAGCATTCCTGGGCAGTGCAAGATGCAATGGGAAAATTCATCATCTCTGATGAGGCCTTTGCTCCAATTAGCTCTTTTAAAGTCAGATGGTTGTAAAAGGAAACTTAAGTGCCTGAACAGGTGAGAATGACAGTTCTACTTTCTCCTTTACGTTGTCAAAGCTGAGATAGTGTCTGGACTCAGATGCATGTCTTCCTTCTTCCCACACTTCAAAGCCAGATTGAGGCTGAAATTTTGTGTCTAACAATAGTTGATGGCACCCTCTTAGCACTGGCAGTTTTGAGCAAGAAGCAGATGCCACTGTGCCTCTAACACATTGCTGGACATAGCTTTAAAGCATCGTGATTTTGTTGAAAATATTTCCCTTTTGTATTAGCATTACAAAACCAAATAAGTAGAATAGAGACAAAATTTGAAGTGTTTAACTGATGTCATAACACACAGGACACAGCCCTTTGCAGTGTCACAAGCAAAGGGCTCAGAACACCAAAGCCTGGCCTCAGCTTTAGAAAAACCCATACCATTTTCTTTCCTGGCCACTTTCTATCAATTATGTAAATATCTGACAATTGAAATGTCTCCTGCACTCTGTCATATATAGGGAATGGTTCCAGAATCAACACAAAATAACAGTCAGAAGGCAAAAATACCCAACAAATAATTCAACAAAAGTGTTAAGAGTGTTAAGAAACCTCAAGCACTGGTTGCCTCTGACAACTCTCTGTTTGGTCATTTGGGCCCACAAAAACTCCATATAGTAAATTTTCTGCAAAAACATAGAAAAATTGAATCTATTAAGAATGGCTTCAGTTCTACCTGCTTCATCTGTGACCAGTTTAAAAGAGTACACTATTTCTCCTGCAGCCTAAGAGGAATAAATTAAAAATTTTAAACAAAAGGGTATTATGTTTAGGACACATTCCCCATATAATTCTCCTACTTGGCCAGTGAGAAAACCAGACTGGAACTGGCATTTAACTGTTGATTATCAGTGACTAAATGCCTATAAGGGACCACTCACCACAGCCATCCCAAACACTGCCAGTCTCGCTGCCACCCTGTAAGCCATTGCACAGAAATGGATGACAGTTTTAGATGTAAAAGACATGTTCTTCATGGTTTTATTTCAGGAAGAAGATAACCCCAAATTTGCATTTCCCTGGGAGGGAACACAACATACTTTTAATTTCCTGCCCCAAGGGGATCAGCACTCACCTAGAGTAGCACACAATGCTTTGGCTGAACTACTTCAACAAAGAGAAATCCAAGGAGTGCCAATCTATCAATACATTGATAATATATTGATAGAGGGTGAAGAGGAAAGTGCAGAAAGAACAACAGCACAGGATACATAGAATAAATCAGATGATAAGGGTATATAAGTGCTCTTTGATGAATACCAAGGTGCCTCTAAACAGGTAAAATCCCTGGGAACCTGGTGGGTTGCTGGTCAGGCTGTAATCCCAGGTGAAACCATTACAAAATTGGATGCCATACCTACACCTACTACTGAAAAGGAACTTCAAAAGTTCTCAGGTACTTTAGGATACTAGAGAAATCATGTTCCTGGATTTTCTACAATAGCAAGCCCCTTGTACTCATGAATGAGGAAAAACCAGACCTGAGAGTGGTTTGATATTCACAAACAGGCTTTACAAACACTAACAGAAGTGTTAAAAACATATCAATCACTTGGGCCAGTTCACCCCAGTGATCCTATAACAGCTGAATGGGGTTTTGCTGAACAGAGCACTTATTGTAATATCTTCACAATCATTACTTATGAAAGCCCTGCCCTCTAGCTCAGGGCTCCTGCATTAAGAGCAGTGCTGAGTTCACCAGGTGCTATTTCTAACAGGGTTTTGCATGACCAGGTCCATGAGCCACCAGCATACACAGCACCCAACCCCTGCCCAGCCAACAGAGTCATTTCCTCACGGACTTTTCTTGTTGCAGTAGCTTTATCCTTACCAAAGATTAATGAATTCCCCTTTGCAGTGCCCTGTGACATTTTACTATCCATTTACCCACAGAAGAAGGATTGCACATCTGCTCCCAGTATGGACTCATGCTTTATAACCAAGCCAGGTTGTTCCTTTAATATCAGTGCATGCAGTTCATCTTTTAACTTAAATCAATAGGGATCAAAATAGGTTCTGACTCCTATGCATACAGAAAGGTCTGAGATAGTCTGCAAACAGCTCTATGGATTTTGTTGAGCCTGAAGGATGACACTGTTGAAAGCATGGAAAGCTGCACATTTTCAAATAGTCAGAACACGAGGGAAATGCCATCAGCTGGTGTCAGTGCAAGTGCACCTCTCAGGAATGCCAGAAACTAAGCAGGAGTGGGGAAAGGGTTAGAGCATACTGCAGTGCAACACTTACAGAGATACTTCAATCCATACTCCTTTGTATACATAAGTAATAACTTAGGGAGAAACTATCAAACTATACTGTGATCTGTCTTCTTGTAAGAAGGTGTTTGTCTTTTTTTTTTTTTTTTTTTTTGTCAGCTCTTTAAGGAAGAGACAGATATGAGGAAGAAACAGCTGTTGGAAGAAAACAATTTCCCAAGAATAAGAATTCTATTTTCAAGAAATTTAAAAAACATTCGAAAGAAATAAAACTGTATCAGCACTGACTTTTTCGTTTGTGATGAGAACCAGGCCTAGAAAAATAAAATAATTTTTATAAAACTCCCCCAAAACCTTTGTATGCTAGGGCAGTAGGAATTTTTCATAACTCTAAGGAAAACTGAGACAGAGAATAGCTATGACTCAAGAAAATGTGGCTTCTGAAATGCCTGGTTTACCAGTTTGATACATTTACATTGAAGAATGTTAAAAACCCCGTGCAACGGAACAGAAACATAAGAGGCATGAGTCAGCAGTAGGACAGGATCATCTGTCTTTTGATTTAAAAGAGCTTGAAGAAACTCTGAAACATAGAAGCATTCAGAAGTAAGCAATTTGAGGAACATTATACTTTTCTCAATCCACTCAATGAGGACTGACTGGACAGAATTAATGAGTGTTTTGCAAAAGCCTTGCAGTCACAGTAAGAAAACTCATACTACATAGTTCTTATACAGCATATGTGTATGGAAATCTGTATGTCTTATTTAAATGCTACAATATATTTACATTGTATGAAAAATTCAGAACAAGGAAGTTCTTCCTACGCGGTGAAAACACCTTTTGTATTCTATTTTCATACAATAGATACCAAGCAAACAGCAGTCTGCAATTCCTACACAGTGTAAAGCCACCTTCACCCTGAAAAGGAGAAATTTTCGCTTTCCAACCTGCTGTAACTCTGCAGTATGGAGATGAGATGCCTTGGCTAATGGGAATTTCATTCAAAGCAGGCAGCAAGATGCCTCTGAGCTCCAGTGAGGATCTGCTTCTACTTCTGATGACAGTATAATAGAAGGATATCTCAGACAGATAATTTTTTTGAGTAAAATCTCCCAGTTAATTTTTTTTCATCATATAATCATGTGGAATAACTGCAGTCATCTAATTTCATATAGTACAAACAGGTTATATTTCTGAGACTGGCCACATAGAATTGAAAACATCACAGGTTTTCTCAGTCTTGAGACTTGTTTCACCACCAGTGGCATTCATAGATTCATACAATCATCAAATAGTTTGGGTTGGAAAGGGCCTTTAAAGGTCATCTAGTCCTACTCTTCTACACTAAGAAGTGATGTCTTCAGCTGCATCAAATTGCTTAGACCCCTGTACAGTCTGACCTTGGATGTTCCCAAGGATGGGGCACCTGCCATCTCTCTGGGTAACACGTGCTAGTGTCTCACCACTCCCATTGTAAAGAACTTCTTCCTTATATCTAGTCTGAATTCATCCTCTTTTACTTTAAAACCATTACCCCATATCCTGTTGCTATTGGTCATACTAAAAAGTCTGTCCTCATGTTTCTTATTATCCCCTATTAATTTTCTTCTATTCTTATTTTTAGGAAACCACAGTCGGAATGTCTCTCTGAAGTCTCACATGATTGTGATGCTCCTAAAGGAAAATTGTAAGGTGGGTATGGAGCAGAAGCCAAGCTCCTAAAACCAGAGTGAAATGAAATCAGCTGAAGCAAGATACCTAATCCTCTACATATCAAGATGGCAACTTGATTGTTTGGTGCATTTGCATTACATTTTCAGAAGTCTGCTTAGTCCCTTACTGTGGTTATTGCTTTGCTTCAGTTTTCCAGCTATGCTGGATTCAGTTATCTCATTTATTTTTAATTACTTTGTCCAAAGTATAACTTGCTCTCCATTGGTTCAATCACCTCAATGAAAATTTTAGAGATCATTTTGCCTTAGCTTCACTTCTTTTATTCTTCAGCAAGGATAAAGATGCTGAAAAGGTGCCTTATAAACCAACTGCCAGCAGAGCAAGGTCTCCTCCAGGGGCAATGCTGGGGACAAAAGCTACAGGCTGCCTTCCTGAATGGCCACTTGTAGACACTTGCATTAAAAAAATCATTCTGGACACAAAACTCTGTGAAGAACACAGAGCTGCTACAGGTGGTGCAGGACCTGGGAGGTTGCCGTGATACAGGTGGGGCAATAGGTCTGCTAAATTTCACTATGGGCAATTCCTGCCCTTAAAATACCCAATTTAGGAGACCTAAATGCCCAACCACATCCTTCAAATGTTCAGCATAGCTTCATTGAAATTACTGGAATTGTCTAAAGAGAAAAGCAGCTATCCAATCACTGGAATCTCTGTTTTCAGCAGTAAGGCTAAAACTATACAAAAATCCATCAAGTGAAAACAAACCTGAGCGGTTTTGGAAGACATTCAAACCTTACCTCACTTCAGAACGTAGCATCATCATATTTCTATTACCAATTTCTCTAAAGAAGATTTGCAACATCTTTGTGATCATAAATATAAATGTTACAAAACATCCTGAAAGCTTTAGCTGAAGCAACTTCCACAGCAAGCTGGCATTGAGAAGCCACGTGCTGCAAGCGGCTCTAGTTAGAGCCATGCTGGAGTTCTTTGGACACCTGAGACACAGCACTCACAAGAGGAGTAAGTTCCCTGCAAGTCACAGCACTTCTGTTGACGTGCCACATACTTTTATAGCATAAGCCTTTAAAGGAAAAAAGGCTTTGTGGTAATTGAAAAGATAAAAAAATTCAAGTATCTGACAGCATCTTACAGTGATGTTCAAAAGTTGCCTCCATGCAATCATTAGTCTGCCTTTATTCATTGACCCACATCTCTTCCTTACTGTGCTAGATGTTAAAGCCAATGAGAATACAGCCTTTTCACATTCATGTTTTGCTCAGCCTGAATCTTTAACGTCCCTATTTTACCATCCAAGATAAGTTAAAAAAGTCCTGCTGAATAGCAGTGCACAAATGAGTAATACTCCTGCCTATTAGATTTATCTTTGCTTCCCTCACCTGAGAAATGCTTTCAAGCATCAGTCCAGTCTCAAACCTGCAGTGCCAACCTACTGCAAATTTAATGCACTTAGAGTTCAGTGCAAGTATACAGCCCAAGCCTGCATTTTTGAGAGATATAACTCTAGGGATTGAGAAGTAGTCAGGAATCCACCTAACCTATTAACGTTTTGTCCCAGCTTTAAAATCCTATCAAACCTTAGGAGGAAGGCAAGTACAAGCACACACGTGCTATTCAGGGTCTCCAGTCCTTCCTGTTCTGTAAATGAGCTCCATTTGGGTTGGGCTGCTCCAAAGTGTAGATGCAGATGTTAAAAATCTGGATTTTAGTGGGCACTCAGCAGTCTCTGTGTATTGCTCTGTGTCTCTCTTGCAATGATGAATAGGCAAATTTACAGCCCATGTGTTTTTCACATTTACATTGGAAGATGCAATGAAGAAATTGATTGACCTGAAGAGGGACTAAGCAACAATCATATGACACATTCTAAAGCCAGCAGACATTTTAAAAAAAGCAATTATTGACTGAAAAGACTTTATTACATTAATGCTAATTATAAAGAGTAGAATTTTTAATTCCATAAGCTACCCCATATGAGAGTTTTCTGGGAGTTTTTAAAAGTGCACACCTTGAGGGGTTTTATTTCATTTTTGTTTTGGTTTCGTACCTGTACAAGTCAGATTCAAACCCACACTACAGCACTTGAGAGGCATGTGCTTGTGGGCTCAGAATCCAAAAGACTGTATTAAAACACTGCTAAATGATACACATTGGATTTCCTATGCCATAGATAAAATCTTATCCAGCTATTGTTCTGGTGACTCATGGGAATACAATGCCAGTTTTCTTTATTTTAATGCTTTGGCATTAGAGCAGGTAAAAGATACTGCTCAGGCCCAATAAACTGGAAAGTATAGGCCTTACTGCCTGTCCACAAGCAGAATGGGTACAACTTTTAAACTGTTTTTGTAATACTGCATTTGATCAGAGCTGAAACAGGAAGCTCCTCTTCAAAACCTAACATGTTTTTTGCATGATTTGACCTCAGTTCATACAGAAGAAGATATACACACAATAAAAGCCATTGCAAAAACGTCTAGGACAGAGCACAGTGAGGGGACATCACAATTGAAACAACAAGATTATGCCTTGCGTGCATGACCCTTGTGTAAAAATACTTCATTCTCTCCTGCATGATGCTACCCTATAAAAAGGTCAGATCTACTGTATTACCATCCTATAAATAATTCAGAGTTATAAAGCTTCTTATCTGATGTTGAAAATTCAGAGGGCACACAAGAGTGCTTTTTGAATAAAGTCTTCATAAACCTTGCAGATCAGAGTGTATTAAACTGTGCTGCCTTTACCACAACCCTGATGAACGGTGCATTATTCCCTTGGCCTACAGCATGGCAGGTCCCTGGCATTGTTGGCACAAGTTTCCAGTGAAGACACATAGAAGTGCAGTTCAGCCACCCCAGCTCCTGACTCAGGCTGAGTACACAGGCCAGTCTGGGCTCAAGGGCTAGAAAGAAACCATTAATTTACACGTGGGCGTTTTCACACTAGACTTTGTACAAGCACAAAATAAGAACCTGTGTTTTCCACAATGAGTTTTGGATCTGCTTTCTATCACTGTCGTGCAAACACAGATGTTTATCAGAAATCAAGCTAATACTAACTCCATACTTCCATACATTGCTGCACCTGAAACTTAAATGTGAATACATTCTGGCAACAGCTCTGGTGCTGCTATCCATTCATTGCAACTTTCATGTAATGTTGCATCTTGCTCTCTCTCCTAGTAGAGAGATTTTAAAGAATAGAATCAGAATTTTTGTTTTCGCCACTATTCAAAGTATTCTAGCAAATGACTTTTCAACTCGTTGAAGTAGACCTGATATTAAATTCCAAAACACCAGCCATTTTAGAGTATTTGTCATCTTCTGACAATTACTAACAAGAATTACATAATCTTTCTCTTTGTTCTCACTTGTGACTTAGAAAGTTCATTCTGCTTCTGTATAAAACAAAGAAAGAAGGAGATGGTTTGGAAAATGACTGGACTTTATTAGCTAAATCAAAGCTAAATGCTTTTTTTTTCCTAGATGATGTTTTAAAATATTTGCAGTAAGGCAAAAATATACCCTTAATCTGTTTGAACCATTTTGCCTCTTTATATATTTTCCCGCTGTTTTTATGGATTTAAAAAAATGAAGAAGAAACATCTGTTTATCCTTAAAACATACAATCTGTCCATTGTCTCTTATGGAAAACAGAAAGTATATTGATTTTCCAGGGGTTTTCCTCCTCTGCAATGGAAAATTAAAAATAACTTCAGCATGCTTAAACCTTAGCCTAGATGCATATGGTCCAGCTGGCAATTCTGTAGGTCAAATTGATTCTTTGGGATTTTTTCCTACCTGTGCAACTGTCTTTCCCTGACAAGAGACTGGGAACAGCTGCACAGAATGACTGTTCAGCACTGAAAGATGACAGTCTGTCTGTGCCTGTACCTACACACCCAACTACAGTCTCACCATCCACTTTGGTGGCAGGTGTGGGATTATGATGCACCTGAGATGCAGCCCAGCACTAAAACACACGTATCAGTAAGAATATGGGGGAGATGGAGGGGAACCACAACCACCTCTAACAACTCATGAGGATGGATCTGAAATACCATTATATGAATATGCTACTATCATTACTGGTTGTTCAAATATCAGCCCAACACATGCTGTGTGCTATACAGGCATGCAAAAAGAAAAATCCTTGGCTTAGAGGAAGGCACGCTGTCCTGAGGTAAATGGCTGCCACACAGAGACAGCCTTGAATTGCTTCCTCACATCTTTGAGCACACTTGCAGAGAAGTAAGCTACCTGCCTATGTGATCAGGGGCAAAACATGAGGGAGCCTCCTACTCCAATGAACCAGCTATCCAGGACAGGGGAAAAAACACCCACTAGTCAGGACAAGTGGCAAATGTAATGCCTCTCATGGAGGCTGCAAATTTTCTCTGAACAAAGAGGAGAACTGATGAATTTTTTGGATGGCAAGTCCTTTCCAAGGTGCTGTGAGGAGCAGCCCAGCTGTATATCCTGCAATTGACAATAAGATGATGAACTGTGACTGAATCCCATACTCCCCAAGTTAAATCACTCCTACAGGACTGAATTTTACCAGAGACCTACCACAATCAATCACATTTGGAATAAGAATTGCAAAACATACAGTGGCAGAGCAGCATCTTGAATGGGAAAAGGAAGAAAGACTACAAGAAGAAACAGTCAGGATTTTCTTTTTCTCAGTATTATTCTTTCTTTTCACTTGTTTATCTTGTTCCAAAATTCTTATTTCTCATACAAAACAGGAAAGCAGGTCCCAAATGCATTATATAAGTGCCTTAATAATATAGTCTTAAAAATTTAAAATGAGTGCTCACAATGTTGTTTTCATTTTATTTTGGTGAGAGAAATAATTAATATTAATGCAGGGAGCACAGTATCAATTTACATTCATTTTGTTAGCTGTTAAATTGCTGCACATTCCCCACTCACTCTTATTACTCATCGCTATTTTCCTGCTCCCATGGTAGCTGTAGGAGTGAACTCTTGGCTGCTGTCTGTCCACAGCACGTCTCTCAGTCAGCTTTAGAGCATTAGCAGTCATGCTCTGATAAATCTGCCACGGTAGGAACAGGATTAGGTCTTATGTTACTTTAGCAGGATCAGAACTAAGCCTTGAATCCTCACATATGTTACACGCACGCGTGCGCCGCAGCAAGCAAAATACCTTCAGTGCTTCAAGAGCCCTGTAGCACCTCAGCTTTGCACCATTTGTTTTAAAGATTGTTGGGCAACTCAATCAACATGAGGCTTGTGTCATGTGAGTCACGGCATGGGAATGGACATGTGGTTCAAGTGAGTGAAAACAAAGGAGCCCCACCAAGGCACCGCAGCAGGGCCAGAGCGAGCATGTCTGCCCAGGGAAGGCACAGCAAGGGATGCTGAGCACAAAGCACAGTGCCAACAGCCTGACCTGTGTCCTTGGCTGCTGCCACACACCAGGGACTGGCTAAAGTACAGGTCATACAATGCCCAGCAAGCAGGTAAAAATCACTGGCCACCAAGAAGAATTCACTGGATGGCAGCTGGGGCAACAGCACAGAGTGGCCCATGGACTGCATGCAGGCCTGAGGCTTTCTCCTCATCCTCTCCTGTGCTGAATGCCTACTCCTGCACAGGAAACGAGCACAAAGGGACACATCTTGCATCAAAGACCTTGTGCACATGTACCATTAACACATGACTTGGGGAGCAGGAAAGCTTTCTGTGTTTACAGTAGCCCACATGGTAATTAGTTTTGCCTTAGAAAGCCAAACTCTCACTTATCCAGCTGCAAAGACAATGCCCCTTTCACACACTACAGAAATGGTGTGAGAGCAAACAGTTTGTTCTCTGAGATCCCACAGCACAGCACAAAATTTGCCTTGAGAACTTCCATTGAAGCTTCTTGTCATCATTCTCTAAGACAACCGTGGCTTCAGGTCAGCACAGAGTAGGGTGACTCACAGGTGGGGCAGAATTGCGATTACAACGTGAAATAACAAGTAACTGGTTATAGCTACAGATATCTCTTACTCTACAAAAGCAGAGTTAAATTATAGCAGCAATATATGAAAGAGAAAAGCCTACTTTGTATAAAACACACAGCAACAGAAGGATGGAATGGGCACATCTACTACTTTGTTTTTAAAGGAAATATAATTTTCTGGCATCTTAAAGTACTTCAGAAGACAAAGGTGAATCCTCTGTCACCCCTAATCAGCTGCAGATGCAACTAGAGAATGAGCAATGAATGTAAAATCTAGAGCAGTTAACTGCTTAACTGAGAGCACAGTCCACTTGAACATTTGGGAATCATACTCTTTCTTCAAACTAAACTGATAACAGACACACAAGCACATGGGAAGACACGGGAGAGAGCTTTCTGGTCTAAATATATGGCTAGGCCACCCAGTTAATAATAATCCTGCAGTGACTTGAGAAAATTAGGATATCAGTTCAGTTGAACTTTGGTGTAACATTATAATATTGGGAATTCACTGTTTCTTCTTTATAAGGAATGGTTTTATTAATGTATTTTCAAAATAAAAATTGAATAAATAGATAGAAGCAGTTATTGCAACCACTATTTAACATTTAGCTTTATTTTGTCTTGGTCTAAAAGCCTCATTTATAAGAAAACAGGGAATGCCTTAGACAGCATGCTGGAGGTACATGACTGGTTGTGGAGGCACATTGTCTCCCAAAGGTAGTTCCTTGCCTCTTTTTTCCCTGTTAATACTAAAACTGCCATCCAGGTAAACCAGATACAAGCAACAAATGTGTGATGATCCACATGCACCTACACTTTCCATATTAGAGAAATCATTAAAGAAAAATAAACAGTCAGAAAAGGGCAGTTTTAGAGTAGGGCAGATGAAACTTTTCTAGGCTTCCTATCCTTCCCCCAAAGCTATTTCTGGCTTTGCTTTAAAACTGGCTGAAAGATGTCAGACATGCAAATTCCTTCCCCTGGCACCAGCTCGCAGAGGAGCAGAGCTGCAGCAAAAGGAGGAGCAGAGACCGAAGCTGAGCATCTGCTGTGTTAAGTGGGAGCTCTGCAGCCTCCATAGCTCTCCTTGCTCCTTCCAAACCCTCGTGCTCTGTACCACCTGCCTCTCCTATGAGCCATTTCTCCAAGAGCTGGGTCCTCATACTTTATTTCTCCTTCCAGTCCTGCAGCAGACTGCTTGGAGCAGAGTCAATTTCTCTGCTGGAAGGTGTACTGCTCTCTCGAACTGGGAAACACCCACCTCCCACACGGCTGTCAGACAAAGCCCTAAATATTCCAGGTGCTCTTCTCAGTGAGAAAACACTGAGCAGTTGGCTATCACTGCTATAACAGAAACTCCTGCTGGATTGGGAACCATTTAGTAAAATCTCAAAGCATCAGCAGAGAAAGGGCAAGCAGAAAACACGAGATCAGCTCAATTTTTATAAAGCCCTGGGTTGCGTATTGCTGTATTTGCTGAGTTTTTATTTTGAGACCTGTTATGTGTGAAAAGATAAGTCTATGGCATATATGTACTTTTCTCCAGAAGGCACCTTTTCAGGGAAAATGCTCACTGAGCTCCAAGTTAAGAAACCGTGGCTTCAGTTACCATCACTGTCCCAAACAGCATTCATTAAAACATTTGTGCAGTTCCTCATGTCAGCTACTGGCTGAAATCTCCTCCTACCTCTCCAGAAAGCAGGAAAGCCCCATTCTGTTTCTGATGAAAGTAATATCAATGTTTGAATTCAACAGCAAACAACACCCATGAACATGCCAGTTGTGTAAGCATGCAATATCTTACCACCTAACCAGCAGGCAACACACTTCCTCCGGTGTGTCCACTCAAAAATCCTGAAGCCTCTCTTGGCTTTCTAGCAAATGATTCTGCAGATACTGGTAACAACTGGTAACAAACAACTGGTAAGTTTTTCAGCCTTCCCATAGAACATGAAAGCTATTTTTTTTCAGCTAAGTGCCAGGGGTTTAGAGTATGAAAAGACTTCAGACACTGCTTTTGTACCATAGAAAGGATTATCGGTGTCCTTCCCCACATGCTGGCTTCTCAAATATATGCTACAAAGATGGTCTCAACAAATAAGAACTGATTCATTTGCCTTCAAAAAATGAATGAAAAATTCTGATGAAAACCTGTCTCTGTTTTAGAACCATCACATTAGTATGGTAAAGCTGCCTGCAGTGAGCTTAAAACACAAGGACAAAACAACAGGAGAGAGGATGTTATTGGAAAAAAACACAGTAGATAACTCTTCATGATAGGCAATATCCATTTGCATGAGAAATTTTGCTATCCCTTTAGTGCAAATCTCAAGGAAGACAAGAAGTAACCTGGTTGGGGAAAATTGAGTACCTCTGTCTGAAAGGTCTAGAGGAAAAATCCACTGACACATACCTCAGCACAGGGTCATTACCTGCCACTGAGATGTCATTCAAATAATTTGATAAATAACTGTATATACATCACTTCTATTGCATTAGTCAAGCTGACAGCTCTTGCTTATAAAATATAAATAGGATAGATAACAACAGGATTAGTTCAGTTTCATCTAACTCAGCACTGTTAATATCTTTTCATAAAAATGCACTCAGGAGTCTGCCTTGCAATCATCCAGGCATAACTTTGTTATCATGAACTAATTATTATAGACAGTTTTCAAAGGCTACACATTTCTGTCTCTAGTAAACAGATTAAATCACTGCAAGATGTCTACAGCAATAATCATGCAAGACTGTTACGGTGAAAACTCCATTTGCTGGTCTTTTTCTTTAATGATCCGAATGTCACACACAACTAACTCACTGGTGAGGCTGCCTGTAGGACTACCAGTGAACATTCCAAGTGCAGGCCATAGGAAAAAATGCTGACATCTTTAATGGAAAACCAGGAAAAATATAGCCTCAGTTTCATATTTTTTTCCTTACCATGAGAAAACCGTATCAGTGCTACAAGATACAGCAAATTAAAGGAAGTTCATCATCTCCTCATACACTCATGATCAGAAAGAACAAATATCAGTTGACATAAAGGACAAAAGAGAATGGACAGACCACAGTAATGCAGCAACAGCACTGCCAGTGATCTATCTACAAATGTGCAGTGATGTAAACGAAAAACCCAATCTCACTGATGGTTATTTTTCTACCTGGGCCTCACCACTCTCCTATAAATTCTTTCCTGTAATTTACTGGAGTTAACACAAGCCACAGAGGCACAAACCAGGCACACCACCCATACAAACCTTTTCCAAAGCAATTCTTCGCTTCTGGTGCTTTGGCAGCTCCAAATGACTAACAATAAATCACAGCTGTTGGATGAGTCAAGGATTGTTTTAAATGCCATTGTCTGTAAAAACTCATACCAATTTACTGGTGCTATGCTCTGATGAATGGAAGACAGCAGTGTTGAAATCCATCTTAGAGTGACACCTTTACTGACAGTATTTTGTAAACAATGTAGAGACTGATCAGGGGATCATAGAGCAGTATGTCAATATTTTGTTATAGCATTTTTTGCTGGGGTTTTATAAATAAATGTATATGAATGCATATGCATAGAAGTTGCAGTTAAAGATCTTGCTTGATTTTGTTCAGTGCCTTTATTCCTTGAACTGAAATTCAGTCTTGTAGGGACCTCACAGTACTGTCACATCATTTAACTGGAAATGGTTATTTTCCACCATTTGCTTTGATTATCTCCCACAAAAGTTTTGTTTTGCTCCTGGTAACAAAATAAATTTGGTGTAAAGTTCCAGAAATTGGTGATACACATCTGCAGGGCCTCAATTACAGTGTTTTGCCAACATTCAAAAAGAAAAAAGCAGAAGTGAATTATGTATACAGTGAACAAGCAGCTCTTTACCTTGGTATTAACCTGAGGGTTGAAACCAGACTGGCTGGATAATCCAAGATACACAAGAATTTCCTCAAGCCACTTGTATGAAGAGGACAAAAAAAAGCAATCGAGTATAATGGAACTTGTTTTTGTCATTCAGTTGTCTAGAAATTACCAGGTACATTCACACTACTGTTGGAAAACCATTAACATTAACAACCATATCGATTTCCACTTACAAAGATGTCTTTCAAAAAGATAATTGCCCAGTTTGACTAGACAATTCTATTTTAACCACACATAGAATTATGTGGCATTACAACCCTCTACTCAACAGCCTGTTCTCTACCTTTGCTATGAGTGAAGATGTAGTAAAGAAGCACTCAGTCCTGCTCTATGCTATAATTCATACTATGGCTTTTCCTATACTGCCCTCCCAGTGGGATTTAATACTGATTTGGAAGAAAAGTATGTGATAATTCTGTCTGCTCAAGCTTTGTGTAAACAAACTACATCCATTAAAACCATCAAGTATCTCTACGTTTCTTAAACTGACAACCAGCTAATGGTTTTGTGTTGGTATTGTTCTACTGGTCCTTTAGAAAAAAGGCTGTGGTCTCCGAGGTGCTTTGCCGAAGGGGAAAACTTTGCGTAACTTAGAGTCCTGCCTGCTCAGATTCCATCAAAAGCTTGGGACAAATACCATCATTCTGCCCTGAGTCCAGCTGCATGATAAAGCAGATATCCAAAGAGGAGCGGGGCTGATCAGGGGTGATCACACACACACACAAAAAAGGCAGAAGCTGTTGCCAATCTTACTGATCTTGTTGCTGATGTTGTGCCTGTTGCCTAGTCCTCAGATCAGTCTGTTCTGAGGGAGAAAGAGAAGCTGTCAGGTAAAGACTTGACCCCACCTACACCAAATCAGCAGACAGTATACTTTCTTCTAGAAGCAAATTTTAAAGAAATTACAGCTCTCCCTGTGACTATCTCTTTCCTAGAAATAAAACTTCCGATGCATAAATGTGAAAGCACAGACCAGCAACAGCATCACCATCTTCAACAAGGATAATTTGCCAGCAAATCCTAGGCTATAACTTCAGAAGGAAATAATATATTTAAATTACATTGCAGGTTCAACAGTTCATAACAGATTTCTCTCAACTACTATGAGAAAAAGCTTTTCTCTTAGTTCTTTTAGAATGCATATTTGCCTTTTAACTAGTTTTCCTGCAGGCATATACTATAAAGCCATAAAAGTGGATTTTTATACTGCAGTATCTTAAAAGTTGTGTGTCTGCAGCTACCTTAATGTTATTCTTTATTGAAGTCAGCACCATCAAGTTTATCCCTTTATCATTTGTAACCCTCAAACAGCTGATACAACTGCATAAAGATCCAAATACATTTATTCCCAGTGCATCCATGGCCGAGCCATTTCTTTTGCTTGACTGCTGACAGTCCTATACAGCAATAGAAAATATCTTTGATTAGCTGAAATAAAGCACCCTTCTAGACAAATGAACTCTTGATGAGAGTGTCATTTTCTATCATTCACTGAATTTGTTGAAGTTTTCAATATTAAAGTTGTTTAGACTGATTGTTCATTTGGGCTGGAATTTTATTCTTCATTCCTACTTGTACAGCAGTTTATAAATCATTGCTTTGATCCTGAATGGAACAAGCAGAACGGAGTAATAGAAATGTTTCAGTTGTTACAGATTCAAGGATTTACTTTATCTGCTTCTCTGTCCAATATGGAGCCAGAAAGATCTTATTCTTTAGAGTTTCTGGGATTACATTTTTTACTATTTTAAGTCAAGATCTTGATTTCTGCTCTACTTCTGTATAAAATTTTCTACTCATCCTCCTATCCATTAGATCCATTCACTCACTTGGAACAGGAACACACTTTCCTCCTTTTCTCAGAGGAAAAGGAACATTTCAAACACAAAGCAGCAGAAGACTGCCAAAATCCCCCTGAAAAACTCATAGTCTCTCCCCAGTTCTGATAATCTTTTATGCTCTCCCTAGCAAATGTTCTCAGTGAGTCCAAGAAATGGGGACCACAAGCTTGGGGGCTTCTGGTGCATGATCCAAAACTGAGGTTCCTTGACAGTGATCCACCATAGGGAACAATGGCAGAAGAGATGACATTTGTGATTAAGGAATATTTCAATTTCCCTTGACATTTCATTATCCACAGTCACCTTTTCTTGATCGTAAATGCTATTCTAAACATCAGCTCCTTGTTGCACTAAATGCCTGTCCACTCCCAGCACTAACAAGCTCCTCCAATGCTCAGCTGCCAAGACAGAGAGAGCACATGTTCTGTAAAACAAGTGGAAACAAAGAGCAGATTTGGGGTAAAGGAAGGGAGAAGGGAATAGGGAAAGGTGTTCTCTAAACTGAACAGTTCTCTGCTCCTGTACATATGACAGCCATGCTTTGGGGAGCACTGACAAGATCACTGTAAAAAATGAATTAGGAGCAACATCACTACTCTTTGCTGGGTCATTCTTTATATATGCTAAATAAAAGTCAATTCATTTTGTAATCAATGGGGAGTTCAATCACAAAATGCCTTTTTATAATGTCTTCATCATGAATACTTCTGCATCAATAAAACATCACAGCCTACCCTCAAAGTTAGCAAGCTAAACCTACCATTTTTAATGAAAGTTGTACTAATATTTTTAGCAGGGCATAATCACCAAGATAAGGACACTGTTACTGTTATGGCAACCATGGTATAAATCAGAGATTCCTTTCACATTGACATTTCCAGTCATGGGTAAGTGACGAAGAATGATTTAGACTTGTAAATGTCAGCTTTCTTAAAATCTGAACTGGGATTCCCAGTCCCAGTTGCTTTCTCTGGGACACATTTGAATCCCACTGCAATAAAGCCATGATTAAAATTAATTAGGAACTCAACTCTGCCACAGAGTCATAGAATCATAGAATGGCTTGGGTTAGAAGAAACCTTAAAAGATCATCTAGTTCCAACTTCCCTGGCATTGGTAGGGACAACTTTCACTAGACCAGGTTGCTCCAAGCTCTATCCAGCCTGGGTTTGAACACCTCCAGGGATGGAGCATCCACAACTTCTTTGGGCAACCTGTTCCAGTGCCTCACCACCCTTACAGAAAAGAATTTTTTCCTAATATCTCTTATTCCAAACCTACTAATTCTTCTCTCTCAAGAGAATCCCACATTGCAATACTACATCCTTAACATAGCTAATTCTTACTAAGCTGTTATTTTTACTGTTTGAAATCCAATAATAACACCATTTAAAACAACATAACCTCTTTTTACATTCTAAAATGCTATTTTAGAGAATTAATTAGGTTATTGACAAATGAAATGTAGCCTGGGCTACTGAATAAACTTGGGCAGCAAAATGGTAACAACTCAAAACATCATAATTTACCTTTCTATTCTGTAAGAGAAAGATTTCACTTATTTGTCTTAAATTAAAAGAAAACAAACAATAAATCCTTTAGCTTATTCTTGTGGTAAGGAATCACATTAGAGGTAGATACAAATCAATATTCCCTTCTCAATCTATTTTCAATGTCCAGGCCAGACAGTCCATTGTTAAGAGGCAGATGAAGCACAAGAGTGTGACTTCAGTGACTTGCAGACACCTCACTATTGTATAACCATGACGAAGAAGGTGCAGTGGCTTCAGTTCAAACTGCTTATTTGAGGAAGGAATTATAACAAAGAGCAGAATCAGAACATTGGTAGATGTATTTATGCAATAGCTCAGGGGTGATGGATGTGAAAACACAGAGGGGACATTTGCTGCACAAGTCACTTGACTTGGTGTCTCAAGACTAACAAAAACAAGGAATGAGACCTACACAGAAAGCAATTCTGGAATAAACACTGGAAATGGAGGGCCTGTAGACATCTCAAGCCAAAGACTGTTCCATCAGTGTGTATGAACATTTGTGCACACAGACCTACCTGGGTAATAGCAGCTAGATTTGAGAGGGCAAAGGAAAGGGAAATGCTTTCATCCCTTCTGGCTCTACCTCTGGCTCAGAAATACTTTGAAATACAGGACTGGCTCAGCAGGTTTCACACTTTGCATCTCAAGCATAAATACCCTCACAGGCACAATCCTAAGCATCCATGTGATTCCTCCAATGACATGAAAGAAACACAGCAAGAAAACAATTCTTGCCGGTAGAACTGGAGAACACAGACTTGGAGGGCAACGACAGCTCTTCCAAGTCCAATCCTGTGCTGTCACAGACAATTCCAACCTCTCCATCAGCTTAACAAGTTCTGTCTTAAACCTGATTTGATTTTTTTTCCTATTTAAAAGCCAGTTTCAACATTTCATCCCTTCCATAATCAGAAACCTGATTTTGAATTCCATCTAAATTTGTCTATGATCAATGTAGATCTATTTGGCATAAGCCTTACTCTTTCTTTAGTAAGTAGTGCTTCTTAAGTCCTATTTTATATCCTCTTGGAGTTCACCACCATAATATTTTATATCTAAAGTAATGCTATGCCATTCTCTGCTTTCAAATTAAAGAAAACATATTGTCAGAAAACCATTTGACCCCCAACCCTAAAAGAGTTGGAAGAACAGAATGTCTTAAAAGTCCAGCACATTAAACCCAAAGATTACTCCTGGATGCCATATTGACCTTGCAGCAGCACGTGAGGCATTCATTGTGGCCAGGAAAACATTTTCAAAAAGCCAATTTTGGCAGCAAGGGCAGGCTCCCAGCTGGCAGTGAGGTGGCTCTATATCAGTTAAGAAGCAGTACCCTGTTTTCTATTACTTGGAAATTGTTGGGAATTCTCCACAGTTTCTCCAAGTAGCTCTTTGGTTGTTTGCACTTTTCTTACTTATAAAAAGAAGGATCACATTCCCAAGAACAGCTTGCCACAATATGTTTGTTGTTCAAGTAAATACAGTAGGTGGAGTACAAAAAAAAAATTATTTAGGGCATTTTACTGAATTTTAATATATCAGTAAGTCTAGTAGAATTTCTACTTAGTGCTGTAATCAGGTGCCTACAAAAGTTAACAGCACATGCATAAATATATACATACAACATAAAATATATAAAATGCAGGGGTTTTATATGAGTGTATGACTACATCTTTAGAACACCAAACAAAATACACTCCTGTGAAATTCTTCCCACAGTCAAAATCTCTAATGAAAGTCCTATGCCTTGTGATTGGATTCTTTTTCCTTTATTTTATAATCAAGCAGCTATTTTTAAATAAATGTTATAGCAAACAACTATAAAATTTTAAATATTTTTTTAGGCTTTTAAAATTACAATCTAATTTAAATAAAAATAAAATTGTTGATTGAAAAGTTGTTGGTTATATACAATGCAGGATCAATAAAAGACCTTGAAAAATAATGCTAAGGTGGGTACAAAATAACCTAGTTGCTTTTTCCCTCTTTTCTTCAAAACAGGGAGGAGACCATGTTATCAACACTAGCACAGCTTACCATGCAAATAGCTTTGAAAGTCACAAAATGAAGAACCAAAAATACCCTGATTTTTAGGTTTTGTATTACACATTTCCAGATATTTATAACTGTGGGATTCCTACACATATGAGTTGGGTTCCTTGCAGAGGTACTTGTCTCTAGGAATTGTGCCATCAGGGGAGAAAACACCAAATGGAGTCTTTTCATGAAATTACAAGAGCTGCCAAGCACTGTAACTCTTGCTATTTTACTGTGAATGTTAAGCTATAAAGTGGGGGGTTTGTAATGGTCTAGTTCTTAGAACAAAACATTGCCTGTAAATGAAAATACTCTTAATATGCAAAAAGGAAAGAACTCGCTGTTGGTCTACAACAGTAGGTTGGCCAGAACTTAGACATGTTAGTTTGAATATGTGGTTAAAAAATTCTGACCCATCCTGATCCCTTCATCTTATACCATCTGCTCTACCTCTGCACTTTCATGAAGACAGCTCTGTCCCCACCTTCGACCTCAGGGAGGCAGAAGAGGTGCATGCTGCAACATGGGGCAAGAGCAACTTCTTCTTCTCCAACTCTTTCATTTATATCTCTCCTTTTCCTAAGACTAGTAAAGAAAATCAGTCAAATACAAGCCATTCATCATCTGGAGTCTGTTCACAGAATCAGTGCTGGAAAATTTAGGAAAAAAAAAGAAAGATAGAAAAGCAAACAACATAAGTCCATCAGAAACTGGAAAACCCACTAAGAATTATCAGAGCTTCAGAATCTGAGAAACTCAAAGCAGCCAAAGGGCAAAAAGGAAATAGCTTGGGGAGTATGCCTGCAGATTTGTTACACCTCCTTCAAGCCACTAAGGCAGCTTCAAGTGGGCTTAGAAAAGGGAATTTCATCTTGGAGTTAAAGCTGTTTAGAGCAAAATGCAGTTCTGCATTAGGATTAGATTTCATGCAGCATTCACACCTCAGCAGAACCTGGAGGCAAAATGGCACCAGGCACCAGAAGCAAAGGGGGGAAGGAAGAGCAGTAAATGAGGAAGAGCTTTATGCCATGTCACCAGAGTGCTGCTGTCAGTCTCTGGCTGCCTCACCATTTGTTTGGCAGATCTTACCTTGGATCAGACTTTTCTAGAATTTTAAGCATGTTTTACCTTTTCTTCAAATCAAAATTTCAAAGCCAATGTCAAAAAGCAAAACACTTATATTGCAATATTTTAACTTTATTTTTCTCTACTTTGGTAGGTTCTCAGTACTGAGGCTTTTAAAGTAATATCGAAGAGAATTACAATTATTTAAGGAAAATCATGGGCTCCACTGTAAGAAATGAAGTCAATTAAGCATCTGAAAAATGAACTGAATGCTGAGATACTAAACTGCACAATGGATGGAACAGAATAAAACCAGGTTGCTACACAATTTTGAATCCCATGGTGAGGTACATTTGGAAAATACACGAAATAAAGCCATTTCTATTAACATCAAATGCTTCACTTCCACAGGAATTACTCAGGGTTGCTTATCCATTGCCTAAGACTAATCAGCATCTCTCTGACGTATCCAGAGGGCACCATGGAGAATTCAACTTAGAAGACAGAGGTGCAAGCAGGGAAGAGGGGCTGGGAATGGAAGAGAGGGGAGCTGGTGCTGGAGTCACTGCCAGTGAAAGAGAAGGAGAGGGAGCAGGGTCAGGCCACAATGAATGATGAAGGGTCACTGGCCCCAGGATCTGAAACCTGGAGCATCTGAGTAAGAGTGTATTCCAAGGACTCTGTGGGCGAAACAGTAAAGCACCTCTCAGCCAAAGTCTGACAAACAGCTTCCTGATCACTGCTTGTTGTTCAGCGAAATGTTAACAAGCCCATACTCCACACAGCTCTGTGTGGCAGGAGACCTGGTAATTTTCCTTCACAAAAACCAATTTACTCAGAATATTCTCCAAAAATGCTTGAAGCATCTTGTTCACTTCATCTCACCCTGTTTCCCATGCTCAACAGCTCCCCAAAGCTCCTGGTTGAACAGCAAAACACAGTCCAGGTCACCGTTCATTTTGTACTATTTTTTTTCAATATTGTTGGCAAAATAACTCTGATTCCAATACTACTGATTGCAACCAAATGCAATGAATTTATTACTGATTTCATTTCATAAATAACTATTTTGCTCTTGCACTATTAGATGCTTTCAGAAGTAATAAATCAATTAATAAACACAGCAAGTGTCGTCTTTTTCAGTGCTGACAAGGTAAAAATTTTGTTAATTTTAGTTGTCAAAGTCTGTCATTAAACTAGTTGGCATACTCTGCATAATAAACACCCAACAATCACCCTTAATTCTAATTTAATTTTTGCACTACAACACTGCATTTACATTTGGAATAGAAAGAAAAAAAAGTTGAAAATTATGCCTGCTGTGATCAGTTATCCTGAAAGAAATGAGACGGGGGAAAAAAAGCAACTTATCAGAATGTTTTAATTTCATTATCTATGTTTTAATGATTCTACTTTCTTTTTCTGAACAAACCTTTTTTTCTCACTAGACTGTTCTGATGCGAAATCATAGAACATATAAACTGGTCCAAAAATTGTAAGCTAGTTGTTAGAAAAGATAGGTAAGGGCAGTAATTAATAGGAAATTTAATTACAGTGCATGCATAACTATGAAACAAGTGTGTGCTTTTTTCTATCTGAAAATGTTTATTTGCAAACACTGGGCCAAGTAACATGGCTCCAGAAGGATATTTGTATCTCATACAAAAATGGATATTCACATTGTAGCAACACATAATATTTTTCCTTTGGTATCAGAGGTAGAAAAACTGTAACCTAAACACTCAAAACTGGAGGGAAAATAGCAGACTATTTATAGCTAAGCCCAGAAGACTTAAAACAACAACCCATGCTGGGAGAAGAGTGCAAAATGGCATCATCAACTTACACCGAAATACTTACATTTAAGCCCCTTGTTCTCTGCATCAGTTTCTAGATATACTTCAAAAAGTATTTTCACATTTGCAAAGAACTGAGATTGAACTTGGCTGTTCAACTTTTTCTTCTGTACTGAAGAACGTGTTTCTCTATCAAAGATTTTTTAAAAATCACCTCAAAAAATTTGACACTTATCTGCAGTATCTTTAGCTTCTCAGCACAAAGTAATATAAGCAGAAATCTAATCTGATGGGTTTGTTTCTGAAAATCTCTGTGACATAACTAAGACACAACCAAGAGAAATATGGGAAACAAATTTGTCCATCATGTGAACTTTGTGTTATGTTACAGGCCATGTATTTTTCAGAATAAATTGAATATGTCAGATTTGTTCAAAAACATTGTTAAAAATTTAGTTAGCCCATAATCAACTTGGGAAAGTAGGGAAATAATTTTTTTCATCTAGAAGACATGAGTATATTTGGGAAAAAAACTCTACAACTTCAAATAATGTTTTTGTAGTTTCAGAAGGTGTTCACTGCTATTCATTTCCTTTAAAATTTCTGCCCTGCCCCTCACAGCATTAATGGAAGGAGTCTGGATTGGTGGGGACTTAGGACGAAAGGAAGATAACTAATATACATAGTCTTGCACTTCTAACTGCTAACCTTATTATTAAGGTTTATTTTATTTTTAAGTTACTTTACCAAACTGGCTAGTTCCTAATTTTACTGACTGAATAACAATTGAAAGTGGGGAAAGGACACTTTTTTCTTCCTTCCAAATTCTTTTTATTTCAGCATTTCCGTTTGTTTGTTTTCTATAACAAGTCAATTCTCAAAAGGATGTTTTCAGCTAGGATTTTTTTGTTTTCCTTTGGAGACTTACAAGTTGATAGGCAACCTTTCTGGTCATTTGGACTATTGAATCTCTGGAGAAAATGCTGGCTTACAGCTGCAACTGCTGTCCCAGCTCAGAGCAGGTCTGATTTCTGATATCTGCTGATAAATCACTAACTTCCCAGAAGAGATCACTGCTTAGCATGACACTGTCCATCATCTCACAGATTCTCAAAGTGCTAATTGAGCTCTCAGTTTAATGAATGGTTACTTTCAAGTAAAATACGCTTCCAATTTTTAAAAATATCATCATCATCATCATCATCATCATGGCTAGGCTTCGCGAACGAAGATTGGGAAGGGCTCTCCCCACGCTTGCTGCAAGCGTGCTGGTGGCTAAAAAGGCCAATGCGGGATAGGCAGGTCTGGTCACAAAAGGCACAGCGGAACGTCTCTTTAGGTGGTATTGGTGAGGAACGATTCTTTCTGCATGCAGGGTTGGGTCTGTGGCTTCCAGCTGCTTCCTATCACCTGCTGTTTTCAACCCTCGCCTGTCACTACAGGGCTTTGCAATGTGGGTGAACCCTTCCAGCCTGCGCAATGGATTTTTTTTTTTCAGGTGAGGCACAGCGTGTGCAGAACTGGCCACACCCTTTACTCTTAAGGTTCATCTGCCACGGCCAAGTGAGCTTGGACGGTGACAGTGAATACCTCAGGACGTAGGTTTGGTTAGAGTATCCTTCTCTTAGAGGGATGGCCTTACAGGGCTGAGCAAGCTCCATCTGCCTGGGTTTGGGATTGGAGTTGCCCTTCTCCTAGGATGGTTGCTAGAGGGCTGGCGAGCCCATCCTGCCCATGGACACACTTTGTCTGACCCTTCAGCTGAGACCTGTCTGGCATGGGAGACCTTACCGGCGGCACAAACCACCACCAGCATAGCTCTCAACCTCATGAGGGCACGCAAGCTTCTCCCCTGTGACAAGGGGTGTCCCTGGAGAAGTATTTTTTTTAAAAAATGTTATAAATGAAAGGAAGTAGAGTGTCTGTACACAGAAGTTCTTCAGTATATGCTCTTTGCTGTAAGTCATTGATAAAGCTTTGTGTTTTATTGCCTAAACATGTTGCCCTCACTCCTTGCTATGTGGAATCATAAGCGAAGGTCACTGCAATGGAGGCTGAGCCACCTTGTCCCTCAAGGAGCAGAGCAGACCCACTGAGAGGGGGAAAGGTGGTTGCCCCAGGTCCTGCCAGTGAGAAGCACAGCTACAGCTCAAGCTGGGGGAGCACGCACGTTTCTATCGCTGCCATCATGGATGAACTGCCAAAAGCACACACAGGTCCCACACATGCACTAAGTAGAGTCCAAGGGCTGCTGAGCAGGATCACTGCTGACCATACATGTATGTCAAAAGCAAATGAGAGTGACAAACTTTAAATACAGGTAACTGTACTCACCAAGGATAAGATTAACAGCAGGAAACAAATATTTTATGTACATTGATCATCTCACATATATCACCACCATGCTATGGAAACTGAAATCCACATCCTTGGTATAATTTCAGTGCACTGTAAATACAATTCTGAGTGGTATAGAGCTGTGATATTCCCACTTCAACCCTCGTGTGTACAAAAAGAGTTACATTGGCTGCCACTGTGATGTTAAAAATAGAAAAGCGAGAGAACTGCCCAACAATCTATTCCATTTCTGAGCCAAGGAAATGTTTTTGTTTGCTTAGTTTGGGGTTTTGGTTTGGTTTTTTTTTACAGTATATACTTCAATGATGTGCTGAGAATAGATGGGCAAAGGGATTTACATTTCTTTTGTTGTGTTTTTTCCTGAACTAATTAATTCTAACAGTAATGACCTAGATAGTGCTTGAAATTCTTGCTACAGGAAACAATTTGCATAAAATAATAAAACAAGAGAATTTTTTTTCTTGTTGAACCTGTGCTGAAGTGTGACCCACAGAAAATCTTGTAATCTAGCATGTTGCAGAGGAACATCTAATCATCTAGGAAATAATTCAAACCTCACAAAGGAACAACCAAGAGTGCTTGTCCCTTGCCACTACTTCTATTTGTGAAAAAGCAAACTGGGAGAGACCCAAGAGTTGCAATCTGCTGGCTTTGAACTACCCACTCATTGCTGTTCACACAATTACCAGCCAATATGTGTATTTCTATTTCTCATTTCTCCCTGGGACTCATCTCTGGGCTGAATCATAACCACATGAAAGATGACTTTTCCAAGGCAGCAGCATTTCAAAATTTAGTGTGTGCATCAAATGTGGCTTGCTTAGTTTGATCACACTCCTTTTATGAACACTCTCTGAATTATTGCAAGCAACAACCCCACCCTCTCCACTGTTCCTGTAGTCAATGAATTCTCTGCAAACCACCTCATGATGACAAAAGGAGAAAGGGTTTGGTTAAAACATACTTTTCAGGAAGTTTGCCAGTCTTCCTCAGCAAACTGATCTGATTCCATACATTCATTTCATGGGCAAAACAAGCCATACAGTCTCAACCCCATCATGAAGAAGATACAGGTTATGAAAGTTTCAGGCAATAGAGAAAATGCTTTTTAACTGGAAAAGCAATTCCAGTATTTTAAAAGAAATGAAATTCAAATGTTCCAGAAGGATAGAAAGACTATAAGAAGTCCTGATGAAATATATGACATACCTACTCACACATCCCACCCAGACACTTCATCCTTCTATTGAGAGTTAGGAAAACTGAGACTGAAAGTCAATCAGGCAGCACAATCCAAACCCAGAAAACAATATCCCTCTGTGTTTTCACCCTTTTAAAGAACTCAGGGACTACTGTAGAGAACTATTAGGCCTACAGTTGTACTACCCATGTTTTGGGTTTAAAAACAAGAAGTAAATTAATAAAAACATAAATCTGAAAACAACAGTGGGCTCCAAAATTATTCACTGTTATCCTGCTGACACACAGATTATTTGTTTTTAATTTCCACCCAGTGAGCTGAAAGCAGCACACCCTTTCAGAATTTCTTACACTCACATCCTGCATTCAGCAGCTCACTCCTCTGAGTGACTTTGTATTGCCATCTCTTGTTTTTCAAAATGCCTCTGCTGTGTGAAAAACAAATAGCTTCTCTCCTCTACAGCACTATTCACTTAACATTGTGGTGTTAAATAAATATTAATATAAGTCTAGACTCGGCCTTTTTTTATTATGAGTAAGTGGTACCTTACTCTGCAAATATTTCCATTCTCTAACAAAGCAAGGTATTCCTCTGTATAAGGAAAGGAGGCAGAGTCTGGCTCAGCCCAGAATCATTTACTCCTTTTCCCCAGGCTCTACTTGTTCTGCTCAGGTGCAAATACAGGAACCTGCTGTTTCTGGGAAGGGGAGCAGAAAAAGACAGCCCTGAAAGACACTACACTCAGCTCCAGAGCACACTGACACCCAAACATCAACCTCTCCCACCACACCATGACACCATCCACTTCCTTCCTGTCTTTTTTCTTCTTAGAGAAGTGCCTGTGAGCAAGGCCAGCAGGCAGCAAGCTGGGCCAGGGACTCTCAAATTCAGGTGGCATCTGTGCTGGCCCCACTGAACACTCAGGCACAGAACAGTGCACCATGAACATGCACATCGACACACTTTACCTTTTATCCCTCTTGGGTTACAAGAACAGAAGTCTTAACTCCCTTGGCTTTTTGAGAAGGGGACAAAATATAATGTGGAGTTATCCAGGCTTACATCCACTTACCCACATAAGCAATTCACCTTGCTGCATATTATCAATTTGTAAAATATTCCCCGTGTTTCAAAGACTCGTCTACTATCTCCAGTTTTACCTTGTGGTACTTGGAATAAAACACCAAACATGCTGCTCTGTGCCATTTCTCCACAATAAAAAAAAATCAAAATTCAAAGCTGCAGCTTTATTGCTCTTGTTTTCTGCTGCTTGATTTTTATTTTCTTTCATGACTCCTATTTATTATTTGTGTTTTAGTGTACACTGGACTGAAAGACTGTATTTTTTTTAAAAATGTTGAAAAGTATTTAACCATGTGTCATATTCCATCTAATTCATATACCAGATTTCTACTGAGCTTCCTTCAATTTGTCTTCCTACATCATTATAATAACAAGATGCCAGCAACTAAAGGCAAGATTAAGTTCAGCCCATACATAAGTTACATATAAAAAACCACATAATTTTCACCTCTGTATCGTCCATTTAGCACTGTTTTCAATTTTTTTCTTCATTTTTATTACACTAACTGCTCTAGAATTTGCTGACCATATTTTTTTTTTTTAAGTAAGGGATCTCTGGCTTGCCAGTTTAAGCTTTTTGATATGCCTATGCTGCTTTGGGTTGGAATAGAGTTCATTTTCTTCACAGTGGCCTGTAAGTTGCTGTGGTTTGGATTTGTGCCGAACACAGGGATGTTTCTGTTATTGCTGGGCTGCACTTATATGCAGCCAAGGTCTTTTCCATTCCTCACACCACCCCACCAGTGAGTGGGCAGGGCATGTACGAGGAGCTGGGAAGGGGCATAGCCAGGACACCTGACTGTCACTCACCCAAGGGGTATCCCACACCATACAGCATCATGCTCAGCATATAAATCTGGGGGATGAAGAAAGCAGAGGGGACATTCAGAAATACGACATTTGTCTTCCCAAGTCACCATTACACGTGATGGAGTTCTGCTTTCCTGGGAGTGTCTGAACCCCTACCTGCCCATGCAAGTGGGGAATGACTTCTTTGTATTTCTTTTCTTGTGCGTGTGGCTTCTGTGCTACCTATTAGATTGTCTCTATCTCAACCGACTTCTTATTTATACCCTTCTGATTCTCTCCCTGCTTCCAGCACAGAGGAGAGAGCGAGTGGCTGTGTGGTGCTCACTGCCAGCCTAGGTTAAAGCACAACAGTGCCACATCACTGAAGAAACTGTAAAAGGAAAAAGTGTGACTTGCTTTCACTCTACTTTCTCGGGGCTAATCATCTAGATGACTGTTGTCTTGAGATGTGCACTAGCAGACCTATAGAGCACAACCATTTCCCTACATGTATCTAGAGTACTGTTCTCAGTCAGGTTTCTCACATTTTTCTCCATTACAAAGAAAACTGAGCAGTAACAGCTTAACAAATCACTCACTATCAATCCCCGTATCACTTTCTCAAATGTTCAGCCTCTGTGCATGTCCATAATGTTCTAAATCGATGAAGTCTGTTGAGAATCACTAACTAAAAAATTCCTGCTACCCTTGTTACGTTTGTTATTGCTATCTAAAACATAATCAAGCATCAGAACAGTTACTTTGCTGTGGAACAGATGTCATCATTTTTCTATGTCACCTGTTTATAAACTGAGTCTGGGAAAGGTCCATCAACATTTCCACAGTGATCTCTGTTCATGATTCATGTCTGTTTTAGACCTCTGGTTGTAGGTAGGCATAGGAGGAGTAGCAGGTAGGTTCCAATTTCTCTGATAACAAGGTCCAAAACATCTTAAATCAGACAATCAAAGATTTGGTCACCCTCAAATCAGAAGTATCTGGCCATGAATGTTGAGGTAATCTCTAGGAACAACACTGACATAGTAGGTAGGAGCCAAATAATGTACTCAACTTTAAAGAATTTCAGATTCACCAAGAAAACTCATATATCAGAGTTAATTAATACTGCAGAGCCATAGAGAATTTTTGATGATTCTGCAGGTTAGCTCTAAAAAGAGATTAAAGCAAAGCCAAGGGCCTGATGATGTAATTGCAGTTTCTAAAGTTGACAGTGTGTATGTAAGAAGACTAAAATTGCAATGTGCCCATATTTGTCTGGAGTTTTGGGTAGCACTATAATATTAATAAAAAAAATAAATAGAAATAAAATAAATAAAAAAAGCTGGGGCCTCTTAATGCTTTTTTTTTTTTTGAACTTTCCAATAAGCAGTCAGAATGAAAGTTTCAGCAGTAAACTAGTGATTATCCTGAGCCCACAGTTAGCTGTTAAAATAGTCAGAAAAGGCATGAATACAAACAGAAAAACCCCCCTCTTTTGTCAAGATCCACATAAAGGCTGCAGGGAGACCAACTCCTTCATAGTGAAACCTGGTTTTGTATAGAGCCTGTGCATCCTGAATTTGGGCGAGAAGATGGTGTCCCACAGCTGGGGTGGAGACAGCCAGAGCTGCCAGTTTGACCTGGCTCCCTTCTGCAGAACAGGTGCAGGTCTGACAGCCAGGAGGCTGCAAGGCAGAGCAAGGACTGGGAGAGATGATTCAGTTCTTCAAAAGAGAAAAAAAAATCCTGCTATTTGCCTTGCACACTGAAAAAGATGCTGTTTTATCATCAAGTAAGCTCCTGAAAAGATCCTCAAAATATGTATTTTGAGGCAGGAAAAATCCTTCATTTTCATCTCAAATATTTTTTTTCTAATTATATTGTAATGTCTTTTGTGGTTTAATTTAACCAATATCAAATGAAACACCTGACTTTGAAAATGTGAAAACGATTTTACATCATCATTTTTTCTCATCATGCTTTATTAGTCAAATTCAGCATGAAGCTGTGAATGACAAGTAGTCTCACATCTACCTTGGGGATGGGGGAGAGGAAGAGAAGAGGGGGAAGAAGCAGAGTAAGGAAAGCTTGAAGATGTCAACAGAGAGCTATAAAATCATTAGTATCATGTTAGAGCACAGGGAAGTATTGCTCACTCTCTCTTCTGATAAAAGAATTAAGTGGTATCAAACAGGTTCAAAATAAGAAAGGCAACTTTTCTCATGCAGCTGGCTATTAACCTTTAGATTTCCTTACCATGGACCTTATGATTTTTTTAATTTTAGCTTTAAGAGGACTCAAAAGTTACCAGGACAAAATCACAAAAGTAAAATACACAAAGGCTTATTAAAACAAACAGACTACTTCTGATCTTTTCCCCTAACTGGCTAGGTGCCAGGATATTATTGCAAAAAGCCCGGTGACATTTCCATC
This sequence comes from Hafferia zeledoni, assembly GCA_035583235.1. NCBI lineage: Eukaryota > Metazoa > Chordata > Aves > Passeriformes > Thamnophilidae > Hafferia > Hafferia zeledoni. Next base: position 22,909,441 of record JAWWEV010000115.1, on the reverse strand, counting down.
CTGTACTTGTGCTGTCCCCTGGCAGTACTGCGAGACACTGGCTAACACCGGACACCTGGTTAGATGGACCTCCAAGAGGAGCAATCCCTTTATGCTTGCACCTCTGCTCTTACAGAGGCTGAGTAAATATTTCTTGTAAGATACCACCCTGGCTAGAGCCCCATAACTGTGTTACTATCCTGGACCATGCTCATTTTGCCCCCATATTGCATAACTGAAAGAAAAGCAGGTATCTCCATCAAACAATTCCACTGGCTTGCAAAACTGCATTCCCCCTAGATGAAGGCAGTTTAGAAACAACAACATTCAAATATATTCTCAGAAGACATGCTGGTAAAAGTGCAAGCACAGGAACTCTCACTTATCAGGACAAACTGAACGACTCCCTGTGCAGCTCTGGAGCACAAATGCACCAAACCATGCATGTTAGTGCTTGCAGACAGAAAGGAATATGGAGCAACCGTGGAGCCACGACCACCACTGAGTGTGAATTACAACACTGTACATCAGGGTTTCATCACGCACGTCTGTATATCTTTAAATGTTTTAGGGCAAATAGTTATTTGCATTTACTGTGTTCAGGCACATTTACTTTGCATAACTATTACATCATAAATTCAGCAGATTGCCAATATACTTTGGACTTAATAAGAAAGAGTACATATTTCCTTAGAACTTAATAAAAACTTTTTTAAAAAGGTAGCTAACATAAAACTAACAGGCATCAGTCTCAGCAACAGTGTAAATTAAAAACTCCAGTCTCAATAAGGAAAGAAAGAATCCAAAGTCAGGGATTTAGACCTAACACACTTTATCTTGATAGGAAAAATGCCTTCTATTATGTCACTCTGTAAACCTGAAATTCTAATGCAACAACACAAATCCTGGACAAGAGCTGGAAGTAGGAAGCATATGTCCCTGCAAGCTCTTTGGACTTTACTCCAAACCTATTCCTTCCGTGCAGAAGCAGAAGCCAGAAAGAGATGTGATTTCTTTCTAACAGTTTACAGATCTATTAATTCTTACTAAGCAAACATATGATCTGAAAAGCTACATGCAGTCTCCTAAACTTTACCAAAATCCTTCCTTACTTCAGTGCTTATAGGCAAGACATTCCCATCATAAAAAGATCTGAGAGAAAGATTCTACAACAGGCATAAAATTTATACAAGTGACTGTGATTTGCACTACAGAAAAAGAGGCTCAACATAACAATGAAAGATTACAGGAGCATCACATTGTGATTTTTGATAGAATACAAAATACTTAGTATTCAATCAGATATCTTTACTGTGATGCAAAAGAGTGCAACACAAAGGCACAGAATCTCACACTATTCAGGCTGACGCACAAGGTTAGAAAGTAAAACACATTTCTATTTTTGGTCTCTGTGACGTTCAGTACATGAGGTGCATGTAAGCCTAACAACTACCATTTACTGATTGCAAACATTTAGCAGGCATGCTGACAAACTCTTCATTGTAGCTCAGCAGAGACAATGCCATGAAGACTTAGTGTGAGAAGGAAAAGCTGGAATGAGTGAACTGAGAGAAAAGTCACCAAGGCACAAGGGGTGTTAGCACGTTCCCATATGTTGTATCATAGATGCAGCTGTAGGCACTTTCACACCCTGGAGAACGGTGATGAGTGGAAGCTCACCATGGGAAAACCCAAACAGCCCTTACTTTGCTCCTGAGGGGTCCTATGGGAAACAGAATACCACAGCTGGGTATGACATCAACAAAGCTGTTCTTGGAGGTTCACAGGTTGGATGCTCCTCCTCAAGGCAATTGATTTTCAACCTCACAGCCAGGATTTACACAAAAACCCCCAGTATTTTAATATAGTGACTGCACTGGAGACAGCAAAACTGTGTTTCTTGGAACTCCTTCAGGGTGACAGAGCTCTGCATCACTGTCTGAGCTGTATCCAAACCTGGCAGGAGACTCTAGTTCCAGTCAGCCCATAGAGAAGCCTCTAAAGGACACAGTGCCCCACTATATCTTAAGGCCAAAGCCAAACTGCCACAGCAGCACAAGGCACAAGTGAAATTAAATTGCAGTCCCTTACCATCTGAAACATTACCATCAGATAAATGACAACACCACAAATTAGTCACCGTGGATGTATACAATTAAGTCAAGGTCAATCATTCCTACATTGGGTTCTGTAGCTAAGCATAGGATTGTGATTAAAATAAGACTCAGAGATTTCTATAATTCAGCATCTGAAATTACAGTTTTCAGTGATCTGTCATGAGAAGACACACTATGACTGTGCAAAAATGGCTACAAATGCAGGTCTACTTTGTAGGTTTCTAGTCTAAGAGATATTATGGCTTGCTGGAAGTAGTACTGACAGGCTCTTCTTCAGGATCTAGCTGACAGAGAAGCCAGCCCAGAAAATGCCTAAGGACCCCGACTAGGAATCTGTCCATCTGGGGTTAGTACCTGTGTCTGTCAGAGATTTCCTGTGTGAACTTGAGCAAGCCGTCTAATGTCAGGGGATGAAAAATAAGAAACATGTAGAGTAAAATTATTAAGGTTAAGTGACTTTTATAGGCAACTGGACCCTGAAAGTCTTAGGAAATGCCACAAGGTACAGAACAATTCTGTAACTTCCAGCCCTTCAGAGAGAGAGATTAATTCTCCAGCACTGAAGTTGGAATCATTCATCCTCTGCCTTAACCTGTTTTGTTTCAGACCGGTATCTTTGACATGCTGACTGCTCCTTGCAGGACACAACAGGTAAGTCTGAGGATCTCAATTTGCTAAGGATATTTTGCTGTTACTGAACTGAAATAATGAAATATCATCGTCATAACCACTGCGTTCAGCCCCCAATGAGGGCACAGGTAAGCAGGAACTTTTCAGCACCTTGCAGTAACACTCTTCCCTGTCCAAACCAAACTTTTTAAAAACAAAATCTGGAGCTGGAATAGTGTCAGACAAGGAAATAGCCATCACTGACATATTTTGTTTCTGGGTCAGATCTTTTCAAGTTGAATAACAAAATAAGCTTATGCTGGTTGGCATAGCAAAGTCAATTCGTCTGTTTAGGAGTAGTCTGTGAGCAGCTCTTTTGACCATCTCAACTGACAGAGATTCTGTCCCTCCCACTCTGATGCTGAACTTACATACTCATCTCAAATAACTTTTAATTAGGCTATAAACTGATACAACTTCTAATTAATGTAGACTTCCAATGCAAATTCTTAATATCATGATCTTTTTTGACAAAAGCATATGTAATCTCAACTTTTCACTGATTTCCCAAGGAACGTAAATCCTCGCTCAGTCTCCTGTTTTCTGCCCAGCTCCATAACTTTCAGGTGTGTGTTAAAACCATCTCAGTTCTAGGCGAAAATCTCTGTAAAGTCTTCTGTTCATTGGTATGGAATCACTTTGTACTGTAAAGGCAAACTCAACTCTTCCCCAAGGGAGAAGAGAGGGACAAGGCATGTTAGTCATGTTGCCAGATGGCCTAGGCAGGAGGCAGAACCTACACTAAAAATGTAATGCAAGAAACTGCCCAGAACCAGGGAAAATGAAAGAGAGGGGAATGGCAGCATGACCCACAGCTCACTGCAAGACTCCACAGAGCTGGAGACTACAGAGGGGGAAGAGGTAGCAAGAGATAACAAACCTTTTTTTTTTTTTTTTTTTTTTAATTGGGAAAATTACATGCAACAGTTGAATCAGTTTGTTGTTGCCAAAAAGGAGGAAACCTCGCTAACTTGCTTTCCACTCCAGATCCTTCCTCACCTCTGCTTCCCAGACACCTCTTGTCCATTGCTGATACCTAATAGTTGCTCCTTAGACTGGAATTCCCATGACCCATCCTGCCTCTTTCTGCCATAAAGTCAGTGAACTGAATGTGCCTGCAGATGGGGCCTGAACAATGCTGGAGTTTCTGGACATAAAATAAGTGCCAGAAGTATGCAGCCAGAAACAGGGAAGAGAAGACAGCTCTTTGCCACTGAGGTCTACCAGATTCGGTCAAATCACCTCATGCAACTTTAAGTTACTTGAAACTACTCAAGCTTCTAGAATATAAATTGTCTTTCAAAGAAGAATAACTTGAGAAGCCCACTCTGTAACTTTTTGCCTCACTGGTATGTTCCAGAATTGCACACAAGAGAATGCATTTTTAAAAGATTGCAGCACTTCTGGAGTGCAGAAAAAGTATCTCTCTGAAAAAAAATACAGAAAATCTTCCTTCAGTTATGAAGTGGAATCCATTTGTCATTGTTCAATGGAGATGCAAAGCTGGGTTTTATTGTGAACTACTAACATCTTTATATATACAAAAAAGCTCCATTTTTCTCAATACTCACAAAAGCTCCTCAGGTATGAGATCTCATGGAAGGAATTGCATAAATGGATCCTCACCTTTCCCAGAAAAGTAGAATGCCTAAAAGGGCAGTAAGAGTGCTAATAGATGTTGAGCACTGAAGAAATGATCACAGCTAATGAAGAAAAACTGTTCTAGGAGAGGAAGGCAATTCAGAGAAGACTTCAAAGTGACTTCCTTCAGTTCCCAATACTATTAAGGGATGATAAAAAGAAACTTGAGTAAAGATAAGACAGATGAAACAAAGAGGGTGAAGATTAAAGACCTACTAGGAAAGGAAAGGACAGAAGTTAAAAGCAAGAAGAAAAGTGATTATCTAAATTTCTTAATGCACCAGGAGATGCATTGAAGAAGAGACACCACCACTGCTGTGCTTGTACAAGAACCAAAGTCATTACGAGATGGAATTAACCATTTGGAAGAAGAGGGAGGAAGCGCCCAAAGGCTTTTTCCTGTTCGGCTCGGCTCGGCCAGTAGGTGTCACAGCAGTCAATGTTATCGGAGCACAGGGACTCCAGGACACAGAGGTGTCGACTTTGCAGAAAGCTAAACTACAGTACTTAAAATAAATCGGGTTTAATTAAAATTAAAAAAAAAAAAAGGAAAAAAGTCATTAGTAATTTCTATGACTTTCTATCAGATGTTTCAAGTATCCTTAAAGAGTTCGGAAAAAACGCAAACCAAACAGATTGCCAAACGTCAGCAAATACCACAACTCTTACACCTGCACTTAGGGTTTTAGGGAGGCATTAAATACTCCATGCTGGCACAGGTAAAAAGAACAGAGATGCTTATGGCCCCCTCCCCAGTTGTATCAGCCAGCCCAAGCAGCACACAAGGCTGCAGTTTGCTCCCAGACTTGCCTGGAACTACAACTAGCAAATGTCAGGGTGTCACAACAGGAACATAAAGCCAAAGCAGTACGAGTTGTAGAAGCAAGGGAATTTTAAATCAATTTTAAAAATTCTTTACTTCAAAAGAAATGGAGAACAAATACATCTAAGGGAGCTCCTTGGGTTTAGCTTCTCTTTTCCTGGTGTGAATGCTCCAGCAGCAAAACTTCAGACTGAATGTTTTCTTACCCTTCCCCAGCACTAAGGGAAGCAGATGGGCTCTAATCATGCTTTGATATAAAAAAGAGAAGAAAAGCATATGATGGCATCCCCCATCATGAGTCTGCCTTTATGCTTGCCAGTCAGCTGTGCACATATAAAGCAATCATGACTTTGTTTGGCATTTCCTCTGGAACATATGGTGATTTACTATGCAGTTTCCAGCATGGATTGACACTGTTTTGAATTGCACTTCTATCCTTCCTTGCTACACACACAAACATAAATCCATGCATTTTATGTTTAGGGTCATGTCTACCTGATAGCACAAGAGTCCTACTAGCAGCTATATGCCAGCTGCTGAAAGCTCTCCTGTCCCCAGAGAGCAGAGATTTCAGTGGGTGGAAATGGCTTTGTATTTTGAGGAAGACCATGGCAACTCGCTGCAAAGCAGACAGCTTTAAACAGACCACCTGTGCCCAGGGGACTCCACTGCCTGGCTGAGCGCACCAAAGGGTTTCTGTTCATCAGCACCAATCTTGCTTTATCCTTTTCTGCCTAGTCCCACTGAGTAGTGGGTTGCATAATGATCCAAAAATAGACCACTAAAATATGAAAATTATTAGACATACTTAATAATAATCCCTGCAGCTAAATTTTTCATAGCAGGCAATTGGCTGGCAGGTTATGCAATTTAGCATCCAAGATATGAGTCAGAGCAAAAAAGAGGGAAGCTATAAGAACATCAGTTTAAAAAGTCCCACAGATTTAGGCAGTGCTCTCAGTTCATTACCAAGATATATCAACTGTGACAACTGGATCTTCAAAAAACTGTGCAACTTTGGAACAAGTAACACTTTTCTTTTCCCACCAGTAATTGAAGAGACCATCCAATAATTAATCTTCCCATGCAAGAAAATACACTTTTTTTTTTTCGCAGCATTACTATGAAGAACTTAGATTTAGCAGAGTCTGGGATTTCACTCAAATTTTGTAAAATCAAAAAAATATCAAACAACATGATCTGTGAAACACCGAGATTGGAATTTTTTTATTGTATGTTTTTCTTGAAACAAAAAAGGAAACCGATTGGATTGCCACAGTGTTCTATGCTGATCTTTACACTCTCCTCACTTAAGAGAGGAAACATAGTTCATCTTTTGAAAGACAGAAGCAATTCCAGTGAGCAACCCTCTAGCCCTTCCCTCCTAGGGAAAATAACCATTCTGCCCACAAGATGCATCTCATCAAGAAATGTAATTAGGTATAATATTAATTAGATGAGGCTGTACTCCACCTTGCCTTTAAGAAGGTATTACCATGGTGCCTAGGCTCTACCTTCTTTAACACAGACATCCTAAAAAACCCTGCCAAAATAAACCAGTATATTGAATATACATTTACTTCTCCAAGGAGAAGAGATGAGAAAAAATAAACTGCATATGACAGATGTTCACAAGCCAGAGCTTTTGTTTTATGCTTCACCAGAAGACATTGGGATAACATGGTGATGAAGGCAGAATGAGAGTCTGCATAAACTTGAATAGAACTAAAAAAAGAAAAAAAAAAAAAGAAAAGTAAATATTTTAGTGGTATAAGATCTAAAACTAACCAGGTGAAAAGAGGTTATTAATAGCCTGGAAAAGAGCCTGAAAAAGTGTGACACAAGCAAGAAGTCTGCCTTTAAACACTTAATCTTACAGCGCATTAAGCAAACCAGATAAGAAGCACTCATGATTACTCAGGGTACTTTGTGAGTGTTTCGCTCACCTGAAGCTCTCACGCCTCTGCGAAAAGCTGCTGACTACTGGCTTCGAGATCTGAGAAAATTCACTAAGGTCCGACAATGACACGAACAGGAGGGCTTCAAAGTATCACATTCAGTAATCAAAACCTTGGTTTCAACAATGGCCTTATCAAAACAGATTTATCAGTTAGAATTAGACTACCGTTGTTTTTTTAAAACCCATGCTCCGATCTCACCTAATGCTGCACAGATGCAGATCCCCATTTAAATGGATAAGAAAAAGCTCTGGTTTCTGCCTTAAATTACAAGCTTTAAATTACGAGCTTTCTAGAGCCTTGGAACCTGGGCTCTCACAATGTAACTCACGCCAGGTTGTAGAGGGGAGATGTTCTCTGGAAAGCACAGGTTTCAAGGGAAATCAAAGCGGGAGCTCCTGCCTGGGTGGCAGCACTAGAATCATAATCAAGGAAATAAAAGGAGCTTGATGGCACCCTAACAAGCATGAGTCAATGTATTTCATGCTTGTCTGCCATCAGGAAAGGCAGAAACGCTTTACCAGTGCCCAATAAAAAGAGCAGTTTAATTTCCAATGTCTAGCAAGCAGCTTGTTCCAAATCTGTTGTTTGCTTCAATGGAGTATAAAACAAAATCAAAATTAAATCATTTGTCTGTTTCTCAAAATCACTTAGGATGTCTAAAGGCAATTGAAACTTTTTAATAGTAAACAAAGAATATTTATATTGCAAAACAATCTTAAACCATTAATGTTATGCTAATAAAATGTTACTTTTTTCTGCATTAAAAGCAAGTTACAATATTAATATCCTAATGAAAAAAAAATTTGAAGCTTTCTAATGCAATAATCATTATCATGTCCTAAGATAAGCAGGCGTGAACTAGAGCCACTGATCCAGGAATAGCCAAATAGTGACTAACATTTGCTTCCTTTACATTACAAAGGTAATTTGCCTAGCTTATTATTGTTATTGTTGTATTAAAAGAGTTCACACCCTATTCCTGTCTACTCACTCTCACCTTACTGACCATGTAGAACTGCATTTACAAAAATAAAGAGATTAGAAACCTCTGGGATCAAGAATTGCTTCAATAGAACTGTTCTCCAGTGATGTCAGATCATTCCAGGAGACTCCCAGACATAAGAATTATTGCTATTTGTTTCTTATACAACTCCATGAAACACAAAATACCTGCATTGAACAGTGCTAGATTTCAAAGCAAGAATTTATGCTTTGAACAGTTAATGCTAGAAACCGGCCAATACCTCAGAAGAACAGTAATCCTTTGTAAAAATCTTATTTTCTTCCAGAACAGTTAACTTTGACCCTTCTATGGTAAAATTATCAATATTCAGTGTCAAACTGCCCTTACGGAACATTCCTGAGTACTGCATATGCAAGATGTTCTTGGGCTGGAGCATGAATGTTGTCTTCCCTGCTGTCACCCAGCCTGATATCTCCAGCAGTCTCTACCTGGTCTTCACTGCATCCCTGAGAGAGGATCTACTGCCACAGACACCACTATCCCCTGACAGTTAGGGCAGTTTCGTCTTTATTAACACACCATTTGTCCATACCATGCACAGTCCCATAACAAAATGCGGTCTATGGAAGGGGTCCTACCTAGCTCTGTTACCTGCCAGCATCTCTTCAAGCAAGGTGAGGGAAATGGAGAAGGTAATCAGAACCAGGAGAGCTCCACACCTCTGAGAGGACAGCCTTCCTTATCTGACTCAGGCTCATCACGGGCCATATGTGAAAAGCCTGACCTCCAGGTGCTTGTCCCAGCAGACCTGCCTGCTGACATGGAGCAGAACAACCCTTCTTCCCAGTTCCTCAGGCTCTTGGCTTCAGCACTGTCTCCTGAAAAGTTGTTCTCACAACTCAGACTATGACATGGCTCATAAAGCATGAGATGCACTGGCTGCCTGAACAGACAGAGCTGGTGCAGGTCACCTTCAAAGGCTGCTTAGAAGATGTGGGGCTCACCTTCTGCTGGTGAGAAGAACAGAGCAAATCACATATGCAGAGTAAATCTCACAGGAAAGCATGACCTGGCATTATGCTCAGGCAGGGGTAGGCAGCATGCACAGTGTGCCGAGCCAGTCTCAGCACATCCCAAGCACACACACAGTTGCTAAGTGAGTATGGGTAGTCTGAGCAACCCACGCTTGGCACTCACTCAGCAACCACAGAGCAGCAGTTTGATCACATGTTTTTTCTCTAAGGTGGGAGGACTGCAGGATGCAAGTGTTGTATCTATTCTGGTCCTTACAGCAGCTTTGTTGCTCATGTTCTCATGGGAGAAGCGGGAGGAGCAGGAGAAACAGGATCAATCATGCACTATTTGGGTTACCATGCAAAATTAAGATTGCTTTTGATGATCACCATGGCAGAGGCCCCAGCAGCATGACCTGCCCAGTGGGAGAGGTGGGCTTCATATCCATGCCACACAGCTTTTGAAGCAGTATTTTTTACAATGAGTGTGGCAAAACACTGGAACAGATTAGGTTGCCCAGTGAGGCAGTGGATGCCCCACCCACAGAAACATTCCTGGGACTCTGAGCAACCTGATCTAGTTGAAGAGGTCTTTGCTCACTGCAGGGGAGTCAGACTAGATGACCTCTAAAGGTCCCTTCCAACACACACTATTCCATGATTCTATATTGGGGACCCCTGTTTCAAGGATGCTCTGTGATGGCATTAAGACATGATGCAGCGTGAACCACAGTGGTCTTGCGTCAGACTTCCTAGACGGTTGGAAGGGTTAGACTTGGGTAGCAGAGCAACCTTGGATGCTCGGTCACCCAGACAGCTGAAGAAGGACCACCAGTGCAATAATGTCACTAGAAGATGGTCCTGACATCATCTCCCTCTGCTGGCGGCTTTAATAGTATTCCTCGAGGATTGTCAGTGTAGATGTTGCTGTATTGTAACTTCTGTTGTCAGAAAGGCGTGGCAGATAGGCTGCCAAATGGTGTCATCTGAAGGGTTTCTTTGGGGGCCAGCTAGGGACAAATTTGGTAAGAATTTGAGGTTGCCCTTTCTTGTTTTTATTGTGTCCACCTGGTCTAGGAAAACACTGAAACACTGAGAAGCCTCTGTCCCCAGTCTCCAGCTGCTGTCCTATAGCCTTTGGATCACACAGCACCAGCTGCTCCATTCATCCAGGGTTTTTTCACCCATCTCCATGGAGAGATACCAGATGCTCTGCTCCTCTCCTGCCTCTTTCTTTGTTTAACTTGCTTATCTGCTGAAAGGCTCTCTTGGTACATACAGCATTCAGCAAGGGAAGAGGGACAAGCCTGTGTTCCAAGAACCATTTTTCTAGTCTCTCTTGACAACATTATCCTTGTTTCCACTCATTCAGTTGTTTCCTTTAGCACATTTGTATGTACTATTAAATAGTTATAGGGTGGCTCATGTTTCAAAGCAGGCACAAAGTCTTTTACATGATTGCAGCACAAAATCAGTCTATTTTCCACTACACAAGATATAATTCAACATACTATACTACATGCTGGAGACCTTCAAAGGTCTTCTACACTGTCCAGAGGATATGACTAGAAAATCTTGGTTCTATTCCTCGTTGTCACTGAGAGCCACTCTACAATATAGCAAGTCAGAGAATCCTCTACACTTCAGCTTCTCTTCTCATAAGAACAACAAATTATTCAGTACCTTATAAAAAAAAATAATATCTATCTATCTATCTATCTATCTATCTATCTATCTATCTATCTATCTATCTATCTATCTATCTATCTATCCCTATCTGAGGTCTTCGGATGATGTGCTCCATTTGTACACCTTGAAGTGTTCAGCAAGGAAAATCCAACATGAAATAAAATAACAATATTATTAAAGTCAATCTGGTAGCGGCCTTATAATTCTACAAATTGTGCCTTTCTGAACAGGTCTCTGAAGAGAACAATGGGGCTTGGAAAATCTTACTGATTGGAAAATCTTACTGATTGGAAAATGTGGTGAAACAAGCAATATGCCATATTCAATAATAGACTTACAGAGAGTGTATTAAGAAACACCCCATCAGTATTTTTGAAGTTACACCTTCACATCACTAACAACTATGCTAAAACAACTATATAAAAATAACAGAGCAATTATAAATGCAAACAAACTTTCATAAATTTTGGAAATATGTTACAAACCAAAAGCCACAAGTTTTTCAAACTCCTTTCTTGGATGCATCTGTGTTACAGGATGGTTTATGTATGAATGATGAAGGTCATTTCTGAACAGTTTTGATTGTCAAACACAAATGACCGTTTTCAAGTTTGCTGACAAAGACCATAATTTATGTTAAAGGATATAACTGATCCCAAATGAAACCCCAAATAAAAGCTGTACATTTTTACTTTTTCCATCTACTCCAATGATTTGCCATTGGACTAAATGTGAATGTCCTCTTTCACAAAGGGTATGGGATAATCACAGAAAGCATGAAAGCTACTGAAACTTTTACTCCTACAAGACTTGCTGCCTGAGCAAATTGAAGAATGTGGACAAGGAAAATCAAAGGTTAATGTTTCTAGACTATACCACAAATTTCTAATAGCAAACCCAATATCCGTTTGTTAGAGATAACACTATTTTCTTCCTCTGCTAGTGCTTTGTATCTTAACGTGGGCAAAGGTTATAGCATCCTCCTATTTCTGCTCTGGCCTAAACCATCTGATCAAGTATGGAATGGAAGTCAACAGCAGTTTTGCTTTCATTGATCAAAATAATAACTGGCCATAAATAACTTCTTTCCAGTTCCTGTGAGGAAACAGCAAACCCTTGAAAAACAACAAAATGCACATCCCCCCACTTAGAGGAAGATGTAACAGGCCTCACTTCTGCAGCAGTACAAAGAATGCTGGAGTCTACATGACACTGAAATTTTGCACAAAAACCAGGTATCAACTTGAAAGATGGGAGAGACAGATCTGAGACTATTCTGGTCAACCTGAGCGTACTATTACCTCCTTTAAATGTAATGTACTAAGATTTTGTGGATATTTTGTTTGGATTTTGGCTTTGGGTTTGGTTTTTGGTGGGTTTTTTTTAAGAATCAAGGTAAAAAAGAAGGTTCCAAAAGGGGAACATGATTCTATATTTTCACACAAACACAATGCTTACAAAATACATCATCCAAAAAGTTATAAAATTATTGTGGCAGAAATTTCAATTCTCTGATGTCAGATGTGCAAATGAATCACAAAAAATAATTGTTCTGTAGTATATTTATTACAGACCGTATGAGAGAAATTACTAACCCTGAAGTATATCAGAATGGTGGAAACACCTAAGTATATGGTAATAAAAGCAAATATTATTAAATTCCAAATACTACTTTAATTGAGTATTGGGTTTTCACATGAAAAAGCCTGTACTAATTAAAAATGGATTTAGCAGTCTTAGCTCCTGTTAAAAATCTGGTGAAAACATTATGCAGTCTCAGAGCTGCATTGAGACACAATGGATTTGGACCTGTGGTTAGTGAAGATGTCCAGCTGCATGGCTGTTTGTGGGCAGTGTGATTCACACTCTAAGTCCTATATGGAGAGCGTTTGGGGACACTGAGTATACTCAGAGCAGCCTACCACTATGTGCTCCTGCTTCACTTGTGAGAGGTATTACTAAATACAGCGTATATATATGCCTTTATATATCCATATATATTTATACATGCACACACAAGATGCTGAAGTTCACACTCCATTTTGTAATGTGATAGGCAAAAGAGAAAATGAATGGGAACCAAAAATAAAGTGATTAAAAGACTGAGAATATTAATATTGACAGTGTTTTCAAGTAGAACTTAATGAAAGTCCCCTCTGCAGTCTGCTAATTTGGAAAAATTACTCTTAAGAACACTTAGCACATTCATTTACATGGGGATTTAATAGTCTACATCAGTGTCAGGTATCACATTTATTTGAAAATCCAAATCCAAAGAGGTGTTTGACATAACAGCACACTTCCTTCTGAGGGAGGAATCATACAGTTTGAAATAAAACACAGCTGATGGCTGCAAAAGTAATACCAAATTAAGAAGGGCTGATTTGTGATCCTACTCTCAACGTATTTCTTAAAGTAAGTTCTTATACCAAGCCACAGCCCAACACAAAGCCCTCCTTAACACTTGACTTTATCTGAGGCAACAGCCAGTAGCGGCAGTTCCAGCAGGCAATTGGCAAGTTGCCCCATCAAGCTTTGTTTGCAATTGGTTCATTCCCATGATGGTAAAGTGTACTAGATTTCAAAAACTTTCATAAGGCCACACCTAGTAGTTACTCCACTTCACATCCAGCGATCAAACACTTCAGTGTCACTCTGGAATGGGCAGCAGCCTGTAAAGCAGGTTGACATTAGACACCGTATTACTTGGGGGACTCTCCTGCAGCAGGCTTGAGACTAAGGAATGTGGCAGGCTCCCAGTTATATTCCCCCAGAAAGATACTTGCTGAAAGGCAACTAAAAGGCTGATTCTCAAGGATGGATACGGTAAAAACAGCACTAATCTGCACACAGAATTTAGTTTTACACAAATACAGTGGGCACCCCCAAGCGTTCACAGATCGAACTGGGAAACTGCTGTTTCACACAAAATCTTATCAGTATTTGTTGCATTTAAGGTGAGATACATAACAAATAGTCCTTGGAGGAATTGTGGAGACCTGGCTCAGGTACACGAAGAGGCAAAGAGCTTCCTTCGTCTTGCTAAGAGCTCACAGTTACAGTAAAGGTCTCAACATTCAAGCAAGAAAACAGAAGACCTGTAGGCAGGGTGTGGTCTGGAGCCAGGATCACAGAGTCTCTACACAACATAAGCAGTAATCGCCATAATTTTATTTGGTTTGTTCTGGGGGTTTTTTAGGAGGAAGTTATTTCAGCGTTCACTGGAGAGCCAAAGAAAGAATCAATCTGATCACTTAGATTATAAAGTTTAAATGCTCAGGGATGTAGCTTTGCTTTTATATTACACAGCTTTCTGCATTCCCTCTCCTTCATGGAGTGGCTTGAATGGATTGAGTGTTTGGATCTGCACTCCTATCGGTTCAGCCTTTAGTCACCATAGAGAAGAGCAGAAGGTCAAAGCTGTTATGCCAGGAAATCATACCTTTTCAAAAAGTTTGTCCTGGACCCAGCTACTTCCCAGACCACAGACATCATTTTTGGAGTTGAAAAAAAATTATACAGGAGGGTATTAGTTCACTGTTCTGCATTTTGCTTGGTCAGTAGTGCTCCACAGTGTATGAAACACCAGGTTACACCACAAAATACAAACACCAGGCCACAGAGGTTACCAAGGCATTGACATAATTAGTGCAGTTAAAATACATGATAGAACATGACACATACATGCAAAAAAAGCCTGGGGTAACAGCATGCATATATTAGAAAGAGAGTGTGACACTGGAATTACTTGAGAGCTTCAGCAATAGGCCAGTCATTGTGTGTGTATATATATATATATATATATATATATATATATACACACACACACACATATACATACATATATACATGCGTACATATAGATATATAGATATATATAGGCACCAATAAAAAATATTTTAATTTTTTAATTAGAAATACAAAGAGATTTTCAAACTCTGGCCACTCAGTCATGGTAAGCAGTAGAATACAAACTTCAAGGTTTGTGGGAAGGGTAGGAATTTCCTGAATTGCCATGGAACAGCCTCTCTTTGCAAGGGTGGTGCAAAACTGGACTAAGGCACCTCAATACACTTGATTGTGAACAGGTGGTAGTGGACCATGCACATACTGACACCAAGAATGACACACTGCACTGACACATTTCACATATTCCTCTTCTATTTTTCTACATCAACACAATAGTAAGAAAAACATGAGTTTAAACTTGGGATTAATCCTTCCTACTGTAAAAATACTAGTGAGAATTTCACTGTTTTCACAATGAAGACTAGATTCCTAGACTGTGTAAAAGCAGTTGACTTTTGGATTATTGTCTTCTGTCCCTGGTGGTGGGCCAATATTTAAAATTTCCTCAGTTCCCAGGAAATTAATTTTCTATTTTAAAAAGGCTTGGGGAAGCTATTCTGGGGAATCCTTATTCACTCTGAGTAACCATATTAAAATTTCTATGCTTTAGTCTATGTGTGTGGAGGAGGGTAAAAATCAAAGTAATGCATTTTCTTCTGTTGGGATAAACAAACTGGTGTGGGCAGTTGTGCAAGTAAAAATGAGACAAAACCCTTTTTTAGTGTTAATTTTCTATTACTCATCTGAAAATAGCTTCACAAAAGCCTTATGTGTCCCTTTTTACCTATTAAAATATTATGAAAACAAATTTTATTTTAATTCACCGTCAACCTTGCTAACTGTATTTTTCATCTACTCGGAATAGTTCTCCCATATATGGAAAGACTTCATCAACACTCTACAGATTTTGAAAAGGTCAGAATTTTTTTCTTTTGTATTTAAGGCTGAATAGTTTATGGGTCATTGAAGATAAAAAACCTTTCAAAAACAATTGAAGTGGGTCTCCTCAAAATGTGATAAAACAAAGTATCAGTTATGTCTCTGGACTAATGAATTAAGTGCTTAACCTCAATTTCTAGTTGACCAGAACTCATTCCATTTACTGCATTTTCCCCCCCAGATACTGACATATAAATAAAATACTTTTCATTGACATAACATTGACTTAGTTTTCCATACTTAGAAAGCACATTGGGAAATAGCTTAAATTCTGTTTTCATAAATTCAGTCTGTACAAAATTAATTTCTATCTCAGTGATCACAATGAAAATGATAGCTAAGTATTTAGCAACCTAAACCCAAACCCTAACCCTAACCCTAAACCCTAACCCTAACCCTATAAATTTACAATAGCACAGAACAGGAAATATTCTCTTAACGAAGATACTTCAAGGTATTTATGGTTTTAGTATCACCTTCATAAAAGAGTCATATTCTTCTGTTTAAAGGTGAATTGTAATTCAAAATTCACCCTCACCAGCTCTTCCATCGATTTATTTGACAATTATTAATACCTACTGATGACTGAGTTATTTTAACAGGATTTACTAGCAAATAACCCATCAGAATTTCAACAACTTAGTATACCTAGGGGGACATACACATCTTGTTTTGTATGGTATACTAAGCTACTTCTTTATAACAATTGTACAGACATTATACTACAGCACCTAAGTGTACGAAAAAGTACTCATTATTCATAGTAGGAGAAGGGATCTCAAACACATGATGAATTCATTAAATCAGTTTAGTAGGGATTAGTCATTTAAGAGCATTTTAAAAAAGCATTTTGCTACTTAGCCACACAGCTTAATCTATGTTACAGCTAAAATTTACAGGAAAACGTCTCATGTACTGAATAAAAGCAGCAGAGCAGTTCTGTTATCTGTTTTGGATATATGTGACAAGGATTTGATAGTAGGGGGGCTGCACAGGTGGCTTCTGTGAGAAGGCATCACAAGTTGTCCCCATGTTGGACAGAGGAAGTTCTGGTTGGCTCCAAGACAGACCCACTGCAGGCCAGTGCTGAGACAACCAGTGATATTAGTAACACCTCTGTGATATTTAAGAAAGAGTAAAAACCACTTTACTACAGCAGGTGAGAGAAGTGAGAATATGTGAAAGAAACAACTCTGCAGACACCAGGGACGGCAATTTTCCTGCAACCCATGGTGACCACCATGGTGAAGATTCCGGTGATGAAAGTTGTCTCCCTACAGCTCATGGAAGCCCATGGTGGAGCAGGTATTCACCTGCAGGCCACGGAGAGGAGCCCATGAAGGAGCAGGTCTTCTGGCCAGATGTGTGATTTCCCAAAGGACCCTCACTGGACCAGGCTGTTTCTGAAGGATTGTCCCTCATGAAAGGGGCCTATGCTGGATCAGTTCTTGGAGAACTGCTGCCTGTGGGAAGGACTCAGTTTGTAAAGAATTGTCTCCCATGAGAGGGATTTCCCATTGGAGCAGGGGAAGAGTGTGAAGAGCAAGGAGTAGCAGAGACTAATCTTTATGAATGGACCACAACTCCCATTCTCCAGCTCACTGCACTGTACAGGAGAAGGAGACCAAAGAGGTGGGAGTGAATTTGTCCCTGGGAAGAACAGAAGGGCTGGGGAGAAGGTGTTTTTTAGATGTTTTTCTTATTTGTCATTATCCAACTCTGATTAATTGGTAATAAATTAGTTTAATTTCCTTAAGTAAATTCGTTTTGCCCATGATAGGAATTGGTAAGTGACCTTGTCCTTATCTTGACTCATGAGCTTTTCATTTTATTTTTCTCCCTCTGTCCTGTTGAGGAAAGGGAGTGATAGGCTTGGTGGGCACCTGCCAGCCAGCCAAGGTAAACCCACAAGTGTCTTAGAACTTCTCAGTTAATTATGTCTTTCATTGCACATACACCTGCCCACTACGCAAACTATTTGTCTGTAGCCAGATCTTCTGTGTACTAAGGCTCAAGGCCACATACATTAAACAGAATATAAATAAGTTTAGAATTGGACAGTTTGGAAAATAAACTTTAAGATGACAACTCTCTAAGGTAGTGGAGTTATTTCAGGCTGAACATCATCATGTATTTCCACAGTCACTGGAAATATGAACACTAAGCTCTTGCAGCTCATCAAATCCTTTCCAAGTCTGGGTATTAAGGCTTTACCTGGAGGGATCCAACAAACTGCAGGGGAGGAGAAGGAAGAAATCCAAGGGCAGGTCCTCCTAAGAGTATGGGGTTTAAACTCATTGACAGACATACCACTAAAATTATCCGTAGAAGTTGTGCAAATCTAACAACACACAACAAGACTCAGAGCACTTTCAGTACTGAGTGTAAAGTCCATTTGCCCCAAAACCTGTGAGCTAACTAAAAAGTTCTTTGTTAGAGACAGATAAAAGTTAAGATGTCCAAGGCTGGAGAAAAGATGCAAAAATGCAATATGGAATCTACTAATGATAAAACAGAATAAAATACCTTTGGTTTAGATTAACATGGATAAACTGTGAATGCAAAAACATTCAATTCCTTGAACTACTTTTAAAAAGCAGAATGGGAAAGTGTTAAATGTATTTAAATGTTTATCTGTGTTGGGAAAGTAACTGACTACTTTGCCTCTTAGACAGCTAATATGGTATAAATCCCAAGCCACAGGCCCCTTTCAGGCATCTCAGTCATGTCCAATGTCCTCAGTTTTCAGTGCTGCAAGATGCATGACAGTCAAGCATCAAACCTCTTTCCCCACAGGACTTGTGGGATTGTTTTTGTGAGTACAAACATAAGAGAGAGAAGCAGGCTGTCAGTTTGACCATTATGAAATCCATCATCAAATGGGACAATATTCTAAAATTAAAACCTTTCTCTTCTCAGTATAAGAAGGCTTTGTTAAAACTTTCCAGCAATTCAACCTTTTGCTGAAAGAATAGTGGGATAACATTTTGAACTTCTATCATGAAAAAGAATTGGAAAACTTGTCATGTAGAAAGTCCATGGACTGCTCTCTAAAAAACAGCCTGCTGTCAAAGCCCCCTGAGAATTAAAATCAGGGCTTGAAGCACTCCTAGCTGAAATGTATGATTTCAGAGAGGTTCTTTCTCTAGTGAGAGCTTACACTATAAAAAGAAGAAAGATTAAGGTAATGCTGAAGAGGAAAGCACAATTACATTTTAAAATGGCTTTTCAAAAGAGATGGGGGGTGTCATGTCCACTGGAATACCACAGAATAAACACACCACTATATGTACAAAGCAAGTAATCTTACACCAGCAAAGAGGGAGACTGTTCTGTTACAATCATTCCTCCCTCAAGAAATATGTTCTGATTAGGAGCTTTGGCTGTAAATCACTAAATCATGTTTGATTTGTAAAAATGAAGAACATTCTTTGTAATTTCTTTCAGTCTGACAATATCCCAGTAACACACCTACATTCTATTGCATTCCTTCTTTTGTTTCAGGACACAGATTTCTGTTTCTGAAAAAGCTGTTTTTGCTCTCTGTCATGATACTCCCAAGTATTCAGAATTAGTCATTTAATCTCTATCCAGGCTAAAATGGCCTACTAGAGAAATCTCAGCTTAATAAATTATGCATAAGAATTCTCTCTTTTCTGTAGTCTGTGCAATCATTTCAGCTTTAATATCATTTATGGCTGCAGCAGAATGAACTGAGTAAATACACTGTGGCACAACACAGTGTAAGGCAATATTGGTCACAAAGCTCATACACATGCAAAGAGGCAACTGCAAAATCAGAACCCTTGCAAGTGCTGTCAAAGGCCTTTCACATTCCTGAAGAAGCTGCCAGCCAACTTCCATCTTCTCACAAGCAAAAGACAATGACAAGCAGCTATCATGCAAACTTTTGTCCTCTTACACTTCAACCTGGAGCTGTGACATCCAGTCTGGACACACAGAAGTGTTTAAATATTGGAAAGGAAAACCAGATCTCTGTCCAGCCTGTGAATTCTGCTGCTCTCCAAACCTGCAATATTTCTTTCATCTAACATATTCTCTATCCCATATACCCCTCATTCCTCTCTGAGATTCAAAAAAATGGAGAGAAATATCAAGTCAACCTGCTTTAATTTCATAACATTGTCTCAGTAGGAAGTGCTCTGAGAAACCTTCTATCAGCTTCCTTTGGGCTGCACAACCCTTGAGTCCAGCATACAGCCACCTGCAGCCACTGATTGCAGTTTGTTTCTTTAGATGGTGGACAGGGAGATGCAATAGATGATTCTCCCCCAGCTCCCATTAAGATGAAAATTTCAATGACTGGCAGCAGAAAGAGTTAATTAAAGGTCTCTCTTCTCTTCCACTTTAGGAAAAAGGAAAAGTTTTCTAAGTCTGAGCTCCAGTCAGAGGTAACTAGACAGGTAATAAGTTCAGGAGGGATTTTAGTCACTTGAGGAAACTGCTCAGGGAGTCACCTGACAGCAAGCTGACAGTTTTAGAAAAGAGGATGTTTCACTGGTGTTTGTTGAGAAAGTGAGTGAGAGAAAACTTTTCAGAGCACAGACAGGGGCAGTAAGGTATGCCAGGGACAGAGCACTGGAAACTTTTCCCTTGGCCACAAAATCTTTAAAGGGGCAGTAACATTTCATAACTGTAGCCCTGTTCTATTGAAGGCATAAACGGGATACACAGACAAAAGCCTCCTGCTCTCTGCTCACATTCAAGATAAGTAGGAAGAACAGCACAAGAAATGGAGGAAAGTTGCTTTTTACTTTGTCTAAATCCAGCTCTAGGATTAGCTAAGATCAAGACCAGTTGACCAGTTTTGGTACCTTCCAATGCATCTGCATGGCTGTTTATTTCTGTCACAGTCATTAGCACGTGGATGCCAAGTAGGTGGGGGGACACCTGTAAGGTCAGCTTTGTTCACTGGGCACTGAGGGGTCTGGGACAGGGAGCCTCATCTCTGACAAGGATGACGAGAAGGCTCAGCAGCCAAGGAATGTGCAAACGTGGTAGAAAGGTGGATCAGGGCTAAAGCTCATTTAAGCCGAGTGAAATTTGGTTACAAAGCACCTGGTACTATCTAGTGAGACTCAGTACCATGGCCAAGTGAAGGCATATGCACCCTGGAGATGGGGACACTTCAGGGGAATATCCAAGTCTAAAAACATACCCATGAGATCCTTCTGGGAAAAGAAAAAAATCCCCCAAACTGCTTTTCACATATTTGAAATCTGTATGAATATATTTGGGATGAATATATGGTATCTACATTTCAACTAGTTGAACACATTTGGAGCCAGAGATGAAACTGTTTCTTGAAAAGTGTAATTCTAGTATTTATACTCCAAAGGGTATGCAATACATCACAAATGTAACTCACAGAAGGTACCAGTTCATCTGAATTCTACAAAATTCCATTTGCAGAAATAGACCAGAAGTGTTAGAAACAACAGGCTGTTTCTATAAAAAAGTCACAGATTAAATTCTAAACTCTAAAAAGTGGCCCTTTATCGTGTATTACCTCAAATCTCTGAAGTATTGTACCTGTCATGCATGTCCAAGAGCATATATTATTTGCATTATTTAACATTTGCATTCTGATTGCAATCAGCCTTCTCTCAAGAAAATAAATGTTACAGTTTGTTAACCTAGAATCATCAAACTCTCACTTTTATTTTCAATCAAGGCCACTTTTCTGCTGACTGCAACTCAATTAAAATCCAATTATTTGAATAACTGGATGGAAATTGCTATCATAAGATGTATCTTTTTATTTGGAACATTTTGTGTAGAAAATTGACAGCACAGGAGTTATGACACTGTGGTTAAAAAATGTTTTGTAAGCTAGACTGGGAAAAGATATACCAATAAACTTGGAGCGTCACTTCTGGAGGAGGTTTTTGATTCTAAAATTGGGACTTTTGGCTCAGAACAGGTCCCAAATTATGAGATTCTGCTAATATTACTATGAGCCTTAAGACAGTTGGTCCTTCCATGCCTCAAAGGTTGTTATTTCTACTAATGTTTAAAAAAAAAAAAAAAAAGAAAAATATTAGAGCATCTTACCACATCACCTATGAAGTTAATTACAAAATATGTCAGCCAGTGATACCGATTCTTTAGGTAATCTCAATGTCAGGTTCTTTCGTTTATTTTATTTCTTACATTAACTAATACCAGGTAAGTAGCTGTTTATTAACAGGACATCTCCCTTAATATTCCTGCAGCTGTGTACCTTCTCCCTTTCCTGCTGGAACTCAATGTAATTTGAAAAAAAAAAAAATAAAAATGAAGTCTTATGGGGAAATCCCCAAGTATAAATTGCTTCTTAGTTTTTAATTACATTAATTTTCTACCAGAGCTTTATTTATTTGACCAAAGTGTGGATTCTTCTCCATAAAAAGCTGAATTATTTGATATTGATAACATATACAGATAGAAAATACCATCACACTATTTTAATTTCAGCATGCCAACTCTATATACAAAACCCAAAACATTTTAAAAATATCTAGTTGCAAAGCCTAATTTTACAGAACAGATTTGAAAGAATAAAATATTTTTTTCAGGTGCATTTATCTAGGACTTGGCACCTGGAAGTTACAATGGAAAATTGGTTTTAGGAACAACAACAACAAAAAAATCTATCAAACATACTTTGTTAGCTGATCTCAAATATCCCTATATCATAATATTTTAAAGCAAGTACAGGTTCTCCAGTGTATTTCTTTTCAATGTAATATTATTGTCTTCTACTTTGTATCATAAAATCATATCATCTGAATTATACCTACTACAGTTTTAATAAATTTCTACAGAGGCTGTTCACTGAAGATTACACAGAGGATTTAAAAGGAGCTATTAGATTATGATGACTTGTGTTTGACAAAATAACTTGAACTCACACACAGCAAGGAATGAAATGAGGCAAAGAATAAAGGATAAGAAAATGGAAACATTATATATAAGCAAAGTAATTCCAAAATGGGATTGATTTTAAAAGAAACAACTCTTGATAGAATGTCGTGTTCATATTACTTTTCCACTATGATTATTCTTTTCCACATTTGTTCCATGTATTAGATTTTCTATATTTCCTCTCATTTTTTATGTGATTTCAGGCAACACCCCTAAAATATTTTTAGCTGCTTTACAAACTGAAGTTGCATTAAATAGTCAATACCGTTCATCACAACTGCATGACAGTTCACAAATATGCTGGACCCTGTCTCCTTCCTCAAAATGTATATTACTTTCACACGTACAGTCTCCCTCTCCATAAAGCACTGGAATAAATACTTATGGCCTTTTGACTCTACATGCCATCAGTGTCTCTTAGGCAAGCTTTGAAAAATCTTCTTATAAAGAGAGTCTACAAAAAAATACCAGAATTCAAGTAATTCAGTTTTCATGCTGACAGTCCTTAAAAGTGAGATCATTTATATGATGTATGTTAAAATCAAAGCCACTTACCCTTTTTCTCAAGTTGTAGGTCAAAATGAGATTTCTAGAGAAAGAGTGTGAAAAGGCTGTGTAGAACTCCAGCACTTTCTGCAAGGCATCTCTCTTAATCACATGAAGATCACAGTAAGTCAAAGCCCTCACATTAGCACAGGACTGGGCGAGGGTGGACTCCTTCCAGAACACATCACCGAAAACGTCCCCTTTGCCTAAGCAAAAACAACAGAATTGCTCTCAATAACAATACTGTTTCCACCAAAAATATAAAAGAACATACATCTCACTTGTATAGACAGGTTTCTTCTAATTTATGTGGTCAGAAAAAAATTGTCTCTGAAAAGAACAAATTTAAAATATTTCAATGATAATTTTTTCTGGTATCTTTTTGTTAATTACAATAGTCTATCAAAATTTCATAAGAATAATTCATAATAAAAAACAGTTTCATGTGACAAGTCCCCTTTAAATATCAATAAATGTTTTTATTTAAAAATCAAGAAAAGCGGTTCATTCTTGGTTCTTGTTCACTTCTTGTCCCTTTCAAAGAGATTAATTACGATGTGTTGGTACAGAAAAATCAAAGGTGAGCAATTCAGATCTATATGGACTCTGTGAGACTGAAGCAGCTCCCAGCTAGGAATAAACAAGGCCAAAGCTGCTGTTGACCAGTAAAGGAGAAATCACTCCCCAGGAGCTCTCAGCTACTCCTCAGAAGTTTCTCATGAGAACTCTCCAAGTTTCCCACTGGACTCCAGAGATGTACCTGAAAACAGTTAGGATGATTTCATCAAAACACTGGACTTGTGAGATATGGATTATAACCAATTAAAGTTTGTAGTCTGATGGTGAGGTTCAATTTAGCCAATAGAATGTAGCCTTTACCCTATAAGACCGTGCACAGTGTGTATTAAAGGTCTTTCTCTTTAAACCATAATGGCTTGTCGTGTGAAGTCCTTTTCCTCCACTTATAATTGTTTTCATTAAAGATAAAATGCTTTTTCCCTTTTTTCTTTTAACTGCCAGGAAAAGGATTTGATTCCTACATCTAAGTTGTTGAGTTCTCTTAATCTGGCTAACAATTACCCACTGTTCTGTCAACCAAACCATCTTGTGTAACACATCAGTGTAGTTACAGGCTGTTACAAAATAGAGTCCGAAACAAGAAGAGCACAGGTTAGTTATCACCGACATAACAATGGCCAGGGTGTAACACAGCTGTTACACACTCAAAGAGAGAAAACAGTCATTGCCCTACAATCTCTCATGCATATGTTTATGAGCTTGGAGCAGCCAGTGAAATCCCTGCTGCAGAATACTGCAAAGAGGGCATTTGCATCAGTCTGGACATGATATATCAACACAGGGCAAGTTTACCAAAATCTAGCTGAGGAGCAGCCCCCAGCAAGGATTTCACTGGTTATAGCCCAGCTCAGGCTGGGCACAAAAGGGAGTGTGTAGGAAAAAGTTACAAGCTCATGTACAGTAATCATCTTGTTTGGGGTTTATTTTGTTTTGTTTTCCAACATGTATTCTGTTGTTTCCTTGATAATGAAAAACTGTATGTTCTTGTTTTGAAGTGTGTTTTCCTCTTAAACCTCTGCTGCATTATACCAGCACTGCACATCTCTCTTAAGACAAGCAACAAAGAAATACATTCACAGTATCTATCAAGTTGTGGTAGGAGTGGACCAGACGGTACCTTGTCTTATAAGTAATACTTTGCCCATAGCAATTCTTAAAGCCAAAGCATCAAAATAAATATTATTGACTTCAGCCAGGCCCTTTTAGATTTCATTCCTTAAGGAAACAGTCATGTATGAAAGGCTATATCAAAGTCAAGAGAACTATCATGAGTAAAGAGCTCAAGAAAACTTTTAAATTAAACCCAGAATTCTGAACTTAGTTCTTCAGCTGTACTTCCTCCTCCATTAAATGATAAGCATTTTCTCTCTGAGGAGAAGCTGTCAGCTTGATGGTAAGCTACACTGTAGTCAATAAGCTGTCATTCACTCTGATGTGCTCCGGGTTTTCCACAGAAGCCCCGTGCAGCCCACCTGCCATGGGCCAGTTTAGTTCCTCATCACTTTGGAGGAGCATAGACTCTATTTTAATTCTAACTGTGTATATAGACTGAAACCACCTGCTCCATTGGCACGTTTCCCTCACAAAATTAGATCAAGACACCATAATGACAACTGTTCTTTACACCTCAAGTCTCCTTACACAGACAGAGCCAACATCTGGAAACAAAGGCTGCCCACCAATAAGCATGGTTGTAGTCCAACAGCCCAGTACAGTAAGCAACTTCTCATTTTAATTACAATTACTTTTCACATTTACAATTATTTAAATGTATGCTTTTTCAGTAGATACATTAAAAATGGCTAAAGAAAAATCCTTTCATGCACTTAAAGTAGATCATCACCTATAAGGCTTTTGGACAAATACACAATATATTCAAAATTGAAGTGAAACAACTTTTATGCACCATAAAAACTGATATGCTTCGCTGGGTAAAAATGGATTATTTGCCATTGGAATAAATATGCTTTTACTCACAATCTTCCAGGCAATTAGCTAAACTACTGTTTTAATTAACGCTCTGGAATCTATCAAGCATTGAAATGTGCCCTCACTGATGAGCAACAATTAGAGCTGGTAGTCCAAGCACAAAGGAGAGGAATTCTAGCTCATTTCTAAGTGTATTTCTTAATCTATCCAGGGAAGTTTCCCTACCTTAAAATGACAATGATAATTTTACTGTCTCACAGTAACATGAAGAAAAATCAATACGACACAAGCACAAATAGAATGGTGCTGCTATGCCTATCTCATAAGTTTGTTGTCTTACTCTATTTAGAATTTAATTATGCCTTTCACATAACACAGAAAGACACAGCTGTGTCATTCACCTGTGGCAGCAACCACAGTTTCCCTTCGCTATTTGCAATTCCTCCCTCCCAAAAAACTCTCCCTCTTGCAGTTTCCTGCCATCCCAGGGAGCCACTTCCCCTAAGTGGCAAGAACAGCACAGGAAGGAGCTAAGTCTGCTGGGTGCCCACTGAGCCAAACCAGAGAAAAGCAGCCCATGAACCACAAACTGAGTCAGATCACAGAAGCCTCCATTTGAAAGAAACAAACAAAAAACAAACCAAAACCAACCAACCAACCACACCCCAAAGAAGTTTTACTCTTTTATTTCATTAAAAATTTCCTTGAAGTTAACAGACAGTGATCTAGCTGAAAATCAAAGCTACTTTATATTTCAGTTTCCAAAGCAAGACACATGTGCAAGCACCACACTGCTTTGTTTCTATCAAGTGCACTTCCTAAATGATGCATATCAAAAGTATCACATTTGAATGTCAGATTCTTAAAAAAACCCCATATTTGACATTCATATTAAAGTGGGTCAGGGGGGTGGGGAAAGGAGCAGTACCTACACTGAGTTAGAAAAATTGGCCTCTTATACATAATAAAAACCTGCATACCATCATCTCGCTTTGTCTGTACGTTCTCCGCAAAGTAAGATCAAACAATCAGGAAAAAGGAATTAAAAAATGTGGGGCAGATTAGGTGGGTGTTTTATCAAAATCATCTGTAATTGGAAAGCAAGAAGGGCAAGGTGATACTTCTAAGTGTGTCAGGAGGTTGGCAAAGCCTAATGGCTGCACTAGGGAACCTGAGCCAAAAGCCTCTTTTTATGTATAACTCCAAGCTTTATATATTTCACCTTACCTCTGAAGAAAGATTAAAAAGCTACAGAAATGCAGATGGCATTTGTTTGTCAGTCCTTTGCATTTCTCATTCCCAGCTTGCAGAATTCCAGACGTTTGCCAGGAACATTATCTGTCAATCACACTTAAAGTGGATGATCTAAGCTTTTACCATCAATCATTTATATTCCCTGCTGACTTTGTGGGCTGAGTACCTTTTCTACCATCAGCTCAGCATATACTTGAAATCCAAATAGTTTTCTGTCTTTTATGTTTGCTTGTTTGTTTTAATTATAGTAACAAGTCCCCAAACAAAATTCTTAAACAGTGAAGAATTATTTTATAAAACCTCCTGTTTCCACACTTTCCCAATTTCTTTTTCACATCAAATTTGCTATTTCTCTTATACCACTGCAAATTCAGCCTGAGTCAGGCATAAGGTCAAGCCACATTCACCGTCTCCTGAAAGCAGCACCAGTAAAGAAGATGTAATTATTGCAGCTTAGTCAGTTGTTTTGCTGATTTTGTTTGAGAAAAGAACGATACTTGCATATTACAGCTGTATGGTCTTGATACCACAACCTTTAGTTCTTCACTCCTACAAAGTGGAACTGTTGAAGAACTCTCAGACAGAAGATATTCCATGGTACTCCAAAATAATTTGATTCATATGTGGAATATGTGTTTGGTAACCTACTTAGGCCACATCTGGGTTCTGGATGTCTGAAAGTTGCAGCACTGTTTTGGTGTGATAGCAGCTGGGTGAGAAGATGAGGCCATAGCTTCATGTGCTGAAGGTCTTCCAAACCAGTATGGATTTAGAAGGGATTCACACAAATCTGTGGGTTTTCGGTACATCAGACAAAATATTCATGTAAGAATCACTCTCAAATCAACAGGAGTTGTTAGAGCAGCCAACACCAAAATCTAGGTCAGGTCCCTTCCCAATCTGCCTTCATTAGCATGTTTCAATGATAGAATTGGGATCTGACATAGTCTCAGCAGATCCAAAGATAAGTTAGAATGACCAAACACTGCTCAGTGGTAGCTCAGCATCAATGCAGCACTAAGCATATCTTGGAAATCAGGTGTTAGCAAATACTGTTGTCTGTGCTGCTGATCCACAGTGGCTGCCACAATGACATTCCCAGCACAGCTCCCTTGAGCACCCACACTGGCCTGTACCCTCAGGACCTGTTTTCCACCTCCAAGCAGTAGGAGATACCAACTGCTATAATAGCAAACACTGATTCTCTCTACATAGGTCTCTGAAGTGATTGCTGCTGAAATTCAAAAACAAACAAAAAAATTGGCCTTCTTTCCTTCTTCCCATCCTCCTAGGATCTAAAATTAGTCCGTGTCACAGGCTCCTACCAATTCTATTCAAGCCTAATTACACTAAGGACAGTGTATTTGCCCCTGGTACTCAAAACCAATGACTTGAGACTTTGGTCAAACTGCCTGTGTGCTCACCACAGTCTATTTGGCTTCAACTGATAATCTTTCCTCTCTTCCCTCATCTCCTCCTAATCTAAGTAAGGCATGCAATTTAAATTTTCCCATTTTGCAGAGAGAAGAAAGATTCAAGGAAGTTAGAGACACTAGAGCAAAAATAATTTTTCTTCTTGGTGCATTGCTTTAGGGTAATGAATACCTGTCAAGCAATAAAAACAGAGCTACCATTTGGCATTGAGGTAGAGTATTCAGTAGCTGTCCTACAGATAAATTTCACAACGGGACAGCTGCTGAATAGCCTGTAGTTTGGTCCTCCAACACAGTACAGCTGGCAGGAGACAATGCATGGAAGTGATTTGCTGCTTTGAGTTTTCTTAAGATTTCCAAAGTGCAAACTGAGACAGACACGTAATGAGAAGTGAATGACCAACTGCACTGCAGAGAATGGATTTCTCATTAACCAAAGATTTTAATTACTCTCTTCCTCTCTAATAGGACCTTAAAAACACACTGAAACCGAAGTAAGTGTTAAAGAGATAAATTGAAGTTGCACTTTCAGTGATTTGCCTGGTGCCCAAATAGAAACACAGTGTATCTATTAACGTTATAAATAGCAATATTTTCCAGACACTTTACTATACAACTGCATCAGTTTTTCCTGTTGAAGCACATCACTGTACAGACAAAATAAAAACATCAATTTTAGAGATGAGTAGCAACAACATGTATTTGTTGCAGTTAAGATTTCTATTATTGTTGTTGTTGTTATTATTATTATTATTATTATTATTATTATTATTATTAATGTGTTTATTTGTCTTTCTGAATACCGCATGGATTATATTTCACTGCTTGACTTACTGTGATGAGAAGAAGAGTTTTAAATGTCAGCTGGGCCCTGCCAGGCTTATTCACAGCAAGCTAGGAGGTCTCAGCAGAATCTGAACCATTAGGGTCCTTATTTGTGTTTTAATGGTTACTCTAAAAACATTACAAATATGTGGCCAGTTTGTACAAACTCAGAAGAGGTGGAAATTTCCAGCGCAGGTAAACTGGAGTCACAAATTTATTTGAATGTATTTGCAGTGGTTAAGTAATAGGAAAAACACGGCTCAATCTGTGTTGTCATTGCATGGGCAGTGCTAATTCTCTGATCAAAAAAACCCCAAAACCCTATCTGAGAGGCTCAAATTGCATTATCCTCTGAGTTATTTCCCTGATTATTTAGGGACAGGCTTTACATTCTAGCTATTGCTTGAAGCATATATTAAAACTCCCAAATTTTATTGTTTTTCAGACAAAAAGGATTCACAAGATTTTAAATAGTAAAGTTCATGTTGTGAAATATATAAGTATCTTCAAAGCCTCACAATGTATCTATAGTGTATTTAATTTAATATTTCTAGCAATTTGTTCAGTATAAATTTAACAATGTTACAGAATATCTCCTAAAAATGTTCTGCCTTGAAAATAGGGTTAAACAAAGAAAAATGAATGCTTCATGAAAACTTTTTACATTCTTTTTTAACCTGTCTTTTTAGAAAAAAGTTATTCCTTCTCCTCTAAAATTTTGAAACAGAAAAAAACCTCTACACAAATCAAAAATTAGAATTAATTCAGGGGTTCGCCTGCCAGAAATCAAGGTCTTTATAGAGAGCTGCTACCTCTTTATACCTCTGGTCGAAGCACACACATAAACATGATGTGCAAGCCTTCCTAACACATACTGAGGTATCAAGGGACATGCTGGAACAGAGAGCCCCATCTCCACCACGTCTCAATTTCTGCTATCAGTAAGATACTACCATCTTCCAAAGGGGATCTCTTACATGTTAATCAAGTATTTTAAAACTTCTTTCTCCAGTACCCTGTACAGTCTTAGGCCATCTACAGACTGCATTGGACAGCAGCTTTCATGATCCATGCTTTTAATGCTCTATCAGAAGCTAGACATGCAACAACTAATGTCTGGCTGAAGTCTCAAAATTGGCAGCTCCTGATATCAACCCACCGCAGATGTCTGGAGCACAGGAATAAGGAATATTCTCTGTCCAAAGCAATCATTTGGAATGAACCTATATTTATCAGTAAAAGTTTTAGTGCTGCTCCTACATCCACCATGAAGTCAAAATTTGGTAGACTTTTATGCCACGGCCTTTTAAAAAGTTTAGCTGGATCTCATTTTTAATACTTTTGCTAAGTGTGCCTGGACACATATTAAGCAAATCAGACACTGAAAATCATTCTTTCAATTGATGTTTGTTGAGTCATTTCATAGAAACATGCAACTTGTCCAACCTGCCAGTGTAAGCCAGCCTAAAAAAAAAAAGCTTCAAACTATAAATAGAAAAAAGCACAATAGAACTCCTGAGGATAAAGATGGATTTTACTTTCAATCATTCCTTTTTCAAAGCACTGCTGGTCACATTACAGTCTTATTCAATCGCACAAACAATGTTGTGACGTTAAATACTGTCAGAAAACTCTAATGCCATCCGTAATCCTGCAAGCATTTCTTAAGCCTAAGAGCACAGCAGCTTGGAATTTTTAACATAGGGAAGTGTACCTAAACTGAAAAGTCAGGTGAAAAATGAAGCAGAAAAGTAAGGACTTCTTCAAAGACTTGGCAATAAATAACAACAGGCCCCAAAATACACAATTACATTTTGAAAATGGGGTAGTACACAGAGCAGTTCAGTTTAAGGAAACCTGAGTTAGCTCAGGTACCAGGGACAGTCTAAAGATAGTAGCCTGGGCTCAGCACAGTTACCTTACCTGACATCTTCAAGTCTGCTGAGAAGCAGTCTGCACTGACTGTGTGGAAGGTGCAATGCTTTCCACAGGGAAGGTCTAAGACAATACTTCTGCACTGGTAATTCCCCTCCTCTAAAATAAACCATACCTGTGGTGCAGTTGCCCTTGAAGTTTTCACTGTCCTATCTGGATGCAAATCTGTCCCACCAAAATCTGAATCGATCCTCTTGTGTCCACAACTGAATGAAGTGCTTACGGCTAAATGAGTAAGCTAAAGCAATTGTAAAGAAAACAATTATTCTTACAACATTTCTTTAAGACTGCAATTAGATCAAATTAAATCAGCAGGAATTTCTCCACACAAAACAAATGGAGTATTTAATATCCTGCTGAAACAAAACATCGCACACCAAGCTCTCCTAAAATATGTTAAACCAATCTTGTCAA
The DNA here is from genome assembly GCA_035583235.1 of Hafferia zeledoni. NCBI lineage: Eukaryota > Metazoa > Chordata > Aves > Passeriformes > Thamnophilidae > Hafferia > Hafferia zeledoni. Next base: position 22,877,955 of record JAWWEV010000115.1, on the reverse strand, counting down.
CTTTATAGCTTTGTAAATAACAATAAACAATCTGTGTTTCAGGGTCATACAAATTTCACTTTTTCAACTCATGTGTGAACTTTAATGCAAATCTATGTGCATCCTTTGCACACTCCCTGTCCCCTACTCCCCCCAAATTTTCCCATTCTTGACATTGTGTTGCTGCATACTTTCATACTTATGTAATATCTAGTCTGTTATTGCCTTTCAGCTTTGATAGCAGCAAAAGAAATAGCGACAGCAAACTGACCTTGTGGAGAGCAATGGTATTCCTTGCTCACAATAACTTCCTGACTTGATCTCCCTTTCTTATATCATTCACTTTACTTGTCAAGAGTTGGACTCTATGATTCTCATACATCCCTTCCAATTCAGGCTATTCTATGATGCTAAACCAACAGGCAAGAAAAAAGCTTATTCTTTTGAAAGCTTTTAGCTCAAATAAAGAAGCAAGAACATAAATGCAGAACAGCTGGGATGTAACACTTAAGGTAGACTTTTCTGTAGCCATTTTTCTTTTTAACTAAACTTTCTAGTAATGTTATTTTCTCATCCAATGCTGAGCTCTGAAGATCACAGTGGTTTTCAGGACTTTGGTTTTTAGTTGTTAAATAAAAGTTTAAAGCTCCCTGTCTCTAATCAAGTCTATAAAACTAACCTCCAGTCTTAACATCTGTACACACAAGACCCCCTTGAAGAAGCATCAAGACCACTTCAGCAGCTTTGAACAGTTCATATAAGTGAAAATCTGCTGCTCAGTCAGGCCCCCCCAAGAGTTGTTAATCAACAAATCACAGAATTACAGAATATGCCAAGTTGGAAGGGACCCACAAGGATCATCAAATCCAACCCTTACCCCTTCACAGGACCCTCCTCAAGAGTCACACCATGTACCTGAGAGAATAATCCAATATCATGAAATGTCCCCAGCAATGGCACATCATCTGCTCAGCTCAACCTCTAAGATCAACTTCTTGTTTACCACAGTTCCAAACAATCTACATTCTCACACCTCACTAAGGAAACATTTACCTTCAGAGTGCAAAAAAAAAAAAAAAAAAAAGAGCAATGAAAGACAGTTTAAGTCTTCAAGCTTCCTTAAATAAAGAAACAACAACTAGCCATGTAGACTTACTTCACACTTTTACTACAATCCCTCTTCCCCTGCATATTCCAAAGAAAGCTGCAGTCAGATTTTATGATCGATTCCTGGAACACAATTAATTCAGAAAGAATATTTTAAGAGGTTATTTGATAAATTAAAATGTAGCCAATCTCCTGAGTGTGAGTAGATTTTAAAGACCAGCAGTAAGGTCAGGTTTTGAGATGGTCAGTGGCTCAGCCTGAAAGGTCAGCTCTGAAGAAAGGAAGTCAGAGCTGCCAAATGAAGTACACATAAATGCTTGACTGTTTTTAACAGCAAAAAAACCCCAACCCATTTTCTCTAACCACATTTGGATAAATGGGTAAGTCTTTAAGTAAGAGTAGTTCAAGCAAATACTGTCAGCTCAGGTGGATAAAGCTGCATCAGGCCAAATGAGAGGGCTTAAAAAGTTAAAAGCAAAGTCAAGTTGAAAACAGTCTCTTAATGGCAGTCCCACATGACCTGTGCTTTGCTCAGTTCTCCTCAGGGACAGGCACTATGTGATTGCCTCTATCTTCCACAAAGTGCTGAGTGGACATCAGCACTTCATCCCATGCAATAACAATGGTGTAAATGGACAAATAGGAAACTATAGAAAACAGAATTGTATTTCGTCCAAGCACCTTCCTACTAGCTAAAATTCCCTTTTACACAATCCAACTCTCATACTTACACGTTAATGCAGTAAAACACAGTAATACAGTGGCTTTTCTTGCTAAGTCTTCTTTTTCTGACCCATTTGTATTAGAATGAATCACAAATAAATCAATCACCTGGCTTAAAGGCTTTTGTTTCTTTAACACATCAAATCCAAAGACTGTATTGCATGAACATCGGTAATCTCTGTAGTTTAGCACAGAATTCAAAAAAATATGTCTTTCATCTCAACAAATTAAATTCATAAGAAAATGTGTTGATGTCTTTACATTTTTACTGGAAGCATTGCAGACGTTTGGGGTTTTTTTAAAAATTTATTTATTTTTGTGTTTGTCTTTAAATCAAATTAATGGGGAGGGCAATCTTAGGGGGCACGCAGAAAAACAAAAGCACATTTTTTCACTGCTGGCCTATGTGCAATTTCTTCCAACTCAGTACTCGTCTTAATCCAAGTCAATCAAAGTCAGTGCTTTATAATAAGAACATAAGCCTGAACTGAGAACACACCTGCCTCTGTGGCATTACATGGAACTGATTTGGAAGGCTATTATGCAAGTGTACACAATACACTCCAGGGCTGCACAATAGACTTTTATATGCTAGTTTGCAAGGTTAGATTATTTCAGAACTTCAGAACGTTTCATATGAATTGGATCCTTTAAAGATTAAGCGTAGTTTGCCTTTGGTTCCTGTAGTGCTGCACAGCGGTCACACAGACTAATTTAGGGATGCAATTCATTTCTCTATTGCAAGGAAGGTACAGGCTACATCACAAACTGCAGACTCCTTTATTACGTGACAGCTAAAGCTGAGCAACTAATTCACCTTCAATCATATGTGCATTTATATTTTTCATTTTTATTTCAAGAATGCCTGAAAGAAGATTACAGTCTCTCCAACTTACCTGTTAACTAAAATAACCCATAGAATTCCTCACAAGGTTTGCTGTTACATGCCTGATGTTCATAGCTATGCTTAGCTCTGACTAGTAAACAAAACTTATGGCATAGGCTGTTCTGGCTGAGTGATCAGCAACAATCAGGTTTCTTGTACAATGCACTTTTTTCCCTTGTAGTATCCCATTTTATCTGGTATATTTTCATCAAGAACTTGAAAAGTTCAGCTAAATGTGAAATTAAAAACAAGCAAAAAAAAAGCAAAAATCAAAATATTGTTATTCTACAGATAAGAAAACAGAGTGTACAAAAGTCAGGCAGGAAACCCTGGCCCATCTCCTGCAACATCCTTCAGTAATGTGGTGGTTAAATTACACAATGCAGAAGGAGAAAAAAGTCCAACTGATTTAGAATAGTGAAAAACTTAGATAAATACATAATTTCTTATCAGAATAGAGAAACTTTCAACAGAATACTTCATAGCCTGGGGGAGGAAGGCAGACACACACATGGAAGGAAAGGAATTCTTTAGTCCAGAAACAGAAACACAGAAACATAAAAATTGATTCACGTCCAAAATGAAATCTCACAAAATCACAGATCCCACTTCATTTTATTTTCCTTTTCACTTAATATATTCACAAAGAAAATGACAGAGTTAATCAACTTTTGTGAAAGCCAGAGAACTGACTGAAAGAAAGAAAGAAAAAGAAAGAGAGAGAGAGAGAAAGAGAGAGAGAAAGAG
>JAWWEV010000115.1:22848414-22867932 GCA_035583235.1 Hafferia zeledoni | reverse complement strand
GATCGTAAAAAGAGATCAGGTTGGTCAGACAGGACCTGCCCCTCCTAAACCCATGCTGGCTGGGTCTAATCCCTTGTCCAGCCTGAAGGTGCTGTGTGATTGCACTCAGGAGGATCTGTTCCCTAACCCTTGACAGCAAATACTTTAAATTTTCATCTCTGGTTTATAGTGCCTGTGCTGAAATGCCATCAGTGACAGATTTCCAAGCTTTAAGTGCATTATCACAGTAGTAAGCTGAGTCATCATTGCCCACCTCAGTGTGACAATAGCAATGCATCAAAGCAGAAGATGGAATATGTAATAAACAGCTACCATGGGTCAGTAACTTACAGATGCAAGTTTAATAATATATAAAATCTCACATTGTGTTTTATATTCTTCAGGCAAAAGAACAGCAAGGCCTGAGGCAAGAGCTAGAGCCCTCAGAGGCAGACCACTGCACAGCCCTTCTGACTTCACTCAACACAATTATGAAACCAACTGGTTCACTGAGATGGGTTTAAGAATAAACATGAGGGGGAAAAAAAGGCAGTGTTTCCAACTGTGGAGAGAAGCAAATGAAAACACACAGGATTTGAGTAGATCTGCCTGCTGAAGCCCAAGACAGAACAGCAGACTGGTGGCAGCCCAGTGGTCACATTTTGATAGCTTGCAGAGGCTGGGGACCTTCCAGCCAATCCATCCCTGAAGGGAGGGGACGGAAAGGAAGCCTCAGTGGGAGCTTTCCTATGTTGTGAATCAGGTTAGTGACATGTGACAGGCTGGCTGCAGAGGCAGAGGAACAGTCAGGCTGCAGATGCGACAATAACCACCAGTAAGTGCTCTGGAGTGCTGAGTAAGTTCTTCCTCTTTATCATTTCCTGTCCCCCCAAACAGGCACCAGATTATCAGTATCATATCTTTACTGCTCAAGATAAAAATAAATAAATGAGAAGCCATGTTTACCAAAATAAGGGAGTTTTTTGCCTTATCTAAACACCCCTTTTTGCAGTTTATTTCCTCCCTCCCCATATATTAAAGAAAAAAAAAATCTTCATGCCATTCCCTCATTTGAGAATGCAGCTATTTATTCAGGTCAGTGTTATAGGCAGATATTCTTAAGCCAACGAAGATGTTTTAGGATCCTAAGACCAACAAAAACCCTTTGATATTGTGCAAAAGAAATGTACAGGACTTTCTTTCCACTCATCTTTGAGAGATGTAATTTAAATTTACATTTGCTTAAGGTCTTTACACTGCTGATTCTCTACAGAATTCCTTCTTGATGCTGCATGACTTCTTTTCTTTTTGTAAGTGTTTAGAAAGAACAGCTCTCTCCTTTTCCAACTACCCCTCTGTACAAATGGGTATAAAAATATACAGAAAAATGTGCAGACTCAGTTTAAAGAAAAATGGAGAATATGAATAGGGATACAGTGACCAGAAACAGATATATCTCTGTTTAACCTTAACTTGTGCCACAGCAGAACCATACTGGGAAGACTGATGCAATGAATGGTGAAGAACGATAAAATGCTTTAAAAAACAGATTTACCTTAATAGCTCCCTAGTCCAGGAGTGTTTTGTACTAGAACAGCATTACATTTCCCTAACTAAGTCCTGGTTTGCTCTCTGTTATGCAGATGCAAACACAACCCTACAGGACACTGCAGTCCCACAAGGCATCCACAAATATTGTTATTCTGCCAGCCAGCACAGAACTGAAATAGGCGACAGGTTAGGAGGAGGGTCACAAGCAGATTTTGATCTGTAGGTTTCTGGGCAATCATACCTATGTCCATATAACTCTCTCTTGCTCTCTAGCAAACAACAAGACCTGGGGGTTTGGTACCTTGGCATGTATAGCTCTATGCCAGCAAGGGCAAAATGGGGTCCCCACTCTCTCCTGTTACAGTCCAGCTACATGAAGCCTAAAGGAAAAACAGAAATTTGGTTCTCCATTTTGATTATTATGAGGCAAGCAATTACCACTGCAATTTGCAGCTTCAGTATGACAATTATCTTGGCAAGAAAAATTATTCCTGACTAGATTAATTTTTCACTTTTAAAAAAATTCCCAAACTTACAATCCTTAATTTATCATTAGCTAACCATTTTATTACTATTAAGGACACATTAAAGCAGCCTAATATTGGGTAGACACATTAGCATATTAAACATTAAACTCTTCTGCATAGAAATAGCTGGCTGTGTGCCTTTCCTTCTTTTCAAAGGAGTAATGAAATGAACCCACTGCAGCAGACTGCAGCCCCAGAATGATTTCAGAAACACACACTGAAGAAAGTTGGGCTATTTATGACAGAGCAAAATTCCCAACATGTTTTCTCCATGAATGAAAAGATCCTTCAGAAAAGATAGAGCCCCCCTGCCTGACATTAATATTCTTTTCTGACAATATATAAAGAAAAACACATTGTCCCCAACAATGTGTATACCCATTTACAATGCAGTCTTTGTTACTCCATTTAAGCCAGTGTTTAAACAATGTTGAAGATAAAAGCATAATAATTTCAATAGCAAATTAGTCACACAAGTGAATTGGGAATGTCAGACACAGGTTGGAAAGGTCATCAAATCATCTGCTACTTTTAATGATACAACAAATAAGAATAGAGACATAAAAACAAGTGAGTGTAGGTCTCAACTACCACAGTAAAAGATCTGAGATCTGATTTTAGAATTATAAGAGGAAGAATTTCTATCTGTAAGAATGAGAGGTTTACAATTACCCCAATTACAGATTAAGTGCTGCATGTGGTTCCTGAGATGAATCATCAGATTGATGATGATTTGTTCAAAATGCACTCATCCAAAGCCCTCACATACAAAATGTGCACATAACAACTACACAGCAACAAGTGAGACAAACATAAACTAATAAATAACCTCTCACATCTTGCCCCAAAGACTTGCAGCACTTTCTGAAGTTGAGCAGCCTTCATTTTCACTTTTTGGAAAGCTGATCCAGACAGTCTGTCTGTCTGCAAATAAGTTCTACTTTAAAAAAAAAACCCAAAAACCAAAAACCAAAACTATGCCCTTTTACATACTGTGCTAACCCAAACACTATTCAAAGAACAAGAACCTGGATTTACAAATAGCAGATGATTTAAATGTATAATTGTACTTCTGGTTCACCAACAAGTTCCTAGGTTACAACAAATTATTAAGTTCATAGATGGTGGAGAGAAAGCACAGCCCTAAAAACCTGTTGCACTGTATTACTTCTTACTGAATATGAAACACAACCATAAATTAACCAAAAAAAATTACATGTCTCAAAGGCATTTTTCAAATAGCACATTGTGAGGTCACACAAAATTAACACTGATCAGATAAAAAGAAAAGCAGGAATTTATAATTGTATGGATCGTATCATAATTATATGAGAAAACTACATTATTTTTAAATGTGCAATTAAAACAATGTAAGAGCTTATAATTGGTTGAGATTAGAGGTCTTGATTAGTGGTAATTATGCCTACTTATGGGTAGAGAGCATGCAGTTAAAAGGAAAAAGCTGAACTGTTAATTACAGTCTGAAAGCAAATACCAAACTGAAAAGGTATCTATCAATGAACTGTTTACAGAATTAGTTTTGATAGAATTGTTATTTGTAGCCTTGCTACTTGAAATCAAAGCATCTAAAGCAAGATCTACCTATTGAGTATCTAACCTTCTAGAATCAGTACAGAATTTAAATAGGCTGCCCTGTTTTCTATCAAGACAGAAGCAGAATTCTTAGCAAGCTTTGTGTATTATTAAGTTTCCTATTTGTAATCTTTCCTCTACCTTTTGTTTTTTACTAATACAATGTATAGAGTTGGAATTTCATTTAGCTAATAAAGAATAAACATAAACAAGTTACCCATAATCTAATAGGTTGATTAATATTAACCTTTCATGAATTTTCACAATGTGTTTGCATAACATTTTCACACGGTAGAAAGCAAATTACAATTGCTACTATCGTCTTAACATGTATGTCAATTTTTGAATTTCCCAACTTGGGAAAAAGACATTTTTTACAAGAAGGTGAATTCCCAGAGCAGCTCTCCCCCATGCTGTCCCAGCAACTGTTAGATCCTGCTCTTCCCACACTCTCTCTTCTCCTGGATTAAAACAATAAATACACTGCTCCGCCTCCATCTTCTATTCCACCAGCTTGTCATTTGCACCTCAGAAGCAAGGCAGTAGCAATGGCAAAGATCAAAGAACTGGCACACTGCTATCAACTGAGCAAGTCTGAAAATCAATTCAATGGACAAAGCAAAGCAGAAAGCCTGAACAGGCCGTGAGGGACACACACATCAAGCTACATGGCAGAATCACTTGACTTCTAGGCTGAAAGATGAGAGACCACAGGCAAATTTTATTAAAGTCTTAGTCAAATCCTTCTGTTAATCTCCTCATTTTTATCATCACATTTGCAAAAATCACGCTGCTAACAACAAAACTGAGGCAGAGAAGGACTATGCTGTGCTTCAGCAACAATGTAAATGTCTCCCCTTCGAAAGGGCTAGGACACCAGTGAGGACACAGTTAACACAGGCTAAACAACAGAGCATCAGACGCATAGTATTTTTTGTCTTCTTATCACAAGAAAACCCAAGAACAGCAATGAAATGAAAGTCAGCAACATAAACAAGGGAACAGCTGCTGTAAGAAGCCACTTAAGCAACTACGAAGGGCTAGAGTAGTAGAAACATCTGTGCACCTTAAAATAGGCTGTCTGAAAAGGAAGAGTTAAGAACAGCTATGGAACAAACACCAAAACCGGCTCCCACTTGTTCTCTCCTCACACCCCTTCCTAACTCTACAAAATAAAAGCACAGACTGCTACTGCAGCAGCACAGACATAACCTCCTGTTATCAACTTGCAATTTTGCCAGTTTGAGCCTTAATATGGAAGAAGAGAACAAAGTGTTGGTAAACCAACAAATCCTCCAAAGATGCTGAACTCCAACCTCCCTTACGATGCTTCAGAACTGAAAGGGTTTTATTGTGATTCGATCTGGTAGCACCCACACAGCTGGTAGCAGCAATAACAGGTGTTTTGGCTCACAAGAATTTCACAAGCCCAAGCAGCACAACAGGTTTTTCTTTTGCCTTCAGCATGTTTAGGCTGATAAAAACAGCATGGGAAAACACACACACCAAAACTGATCAGAGGAGTGATCAGAGCCAAAGTAAATAAAAGCCAATAGAACAAACTTCAGCATCAGCCCTGCAAGAAAGCTCTCCAACACAAACAGCTCCCTCTAAACTGAAGTGAAGGGCCAACACCACTCTGCTCTCTGTGAAAGGCTGTATCTTGGATCCAGGACCCTGCTTATGAAAAGAGAGGATGAAAGGCACCCTGCCAGTCCATACAAAGAAAGGGTGGTGGCTATTACCTCCGGGACCAAGGGTCCTACCTCTGCACAACAGTACCTGACTAAATTAACACAATCCCATTAATTAACACTGTAAAATTTGGATTTTGGCAAATTAAGATGTGTTCAAACAAGTAAAATGGCAAGAATCCTGATTCACAAATCTCATGATTCATTTGTTTTGACAGCTAGTTTAATATTGTATTTACACTGAAGGCTTTAACATCATCCAGAGGGGAATCTAATGGCAGCCATAGATGCCACTGCAGCCAATATGCTTGCAGAAAAGCAGATTACTAATGTAATCAGATGCACAGTAAGTCAAAATTAACCTGTGAGGGCTTAGATGGTTGGTTGTGAACCTAAGGAGTAAGAATCTGGTCATATAGTACTTTTCTGCTGTAAAGGGAGGCCAACAGAAGAAACACAAACATGACCCTGAGAGGAATTAAAGAAGAGTATCCTGGATATAGAGAAACTTCAAGCTGACAGACTTTGAATTCCCTAACCACAGGCTCCTCTCACTTTCAGGAAAACATGGCTGCATGCTCTTACTCTGTAAACAAACAGCACTTGCAGACCAATGAGTTCGCCTGACTCTTCTTCATTAAATTGCCTGAAGTCATCAATTTTTCTGCAAGCCCCTGTATTTCCTCTGACTGGTTAGTTCCAATGAGGTAACAGCATTTTACATCCAAAAGTGCATCATAAACCAGATAGGAAGATGTATGTTCTGCCTTAGCTTGCAGGTAAATTGTTAAACCTGACAGAAAGCTGTGACTAACTGCAAACACTGTAATACATAGTAATTAACTGAAATTAGGGCCTGAGTCTTTGATACCAAAAAGACATTCAAAGAACCATTAGTTTAATTAATGAGTCCACAGAAATCTCCTTGCCAAATCAAATTTTGCTTCAGTCAAAATACAACACTGTGGGTCAGCAAGATCAACAGGCAAAAAGAATTGAAAGGCGAAACACCAGCATGATAACTCAAAGGTAAGATCTTGAGAAAAAGGAAGATAATTCCACAGAAACAGCACTTCCCAGTGACTTCTCCATGTTTTATCCCTCACAAGATATGTTTATCTCTGAAAAGATAGAATGTCAAGAAAATGTACTGATTTTCACAACTAGCTAGAATGACTACAATTCTTGTAAAAAATAGAGTATTTATCGCAACATCTTCAGGACAGTCATGAGGGCTTAGTCTTAAGCAAGACTTCACATTTGCTGAAGTACATGTGCTTAAAACATAGAGCATCATCAAGATCTTGCTCCACATGTGTACTACTATGTGTTCTAAATGTGAAGCCTTGCTCTAGACTGAGCCAATTTGATTACCAAGAGAAAAGTAAGTGTACAAATAGGTAACAGCCACAAAAGCCATCTATTCCTAATGCACCAGGCCAGACTCACCAGTGGGATACTTTAATCAACATGGGGTGACTTCAGCTCAGTGTATTCACTAGCAGGTTTTACCATGATGAGAATTAATAAAATGCTGAATCCAATTTATTCCTCTGCAATTTGCAAGAAAGGACACTTTTCTACTGTTTTGTAGAATTTTATGGACAATAAAATTTAAATTGTCTAGAAAATTGAAATAGATTTCCATTTCATTTCCCAGCACTAATGAACAGATCACCATTTAAATGACAACTGAGCCATTTAAAGGCATCATTTTTCTTCTACAGTTTATACAGAGTAATGTATGGCATTTTCAATTACTTGGTTAAAATTAAATCTCCAGATACCGCTTCTAGATTTTTACTCATTTGCACCAATATGAAGGCTTTTGCTTTGAAAGCTCTTTCTTATCCACCCTCAACTTATCTAAAATGGTTTCCCCTGATTAGAAGCCAACTCTTCTCTTTTTAAAATCTGTTACTGAAGTAGAGCTACATATACAAAAACCCCCAAACAAACCACAACTAGGAAAAGTTCTCCTTTCATGTGAAACTGCTTACCTACATAGTTTTTATGGTTCCTCTGTTCACCATATTTCCTATGTTACTTGGATGATCTCTTCTACAAGGCCTTGCAGGACAGAAATCTATGGAGACTCAAGGAGCTCATCTGTTATCCATACTTTCTGACCCTTTCTCTACAATGCTGCTGCATGTTCTGCCGGGCTTTGTACTTCTGGCTCAGGTCTGTTCTGTTGGCAAATTCTGAGCCTGACTTTGCAGTAACCTACCTGTGGCCTTTGAGAGTCCAGAACTGGATCTGAATTTTGCACACCAAAGCCATGATGCAGCACTTGGGTGTATGGAATTCTGGACCAAACATGCCCCCATCACTGTTGCAAGGCAAGAGTTTGATGGCTAAAGTCACTTGCAATGCCTAAGCAACATACTTCCATCTGATTCCTTGTGGTCATTGCTTCAACCTCATTTAATTAAGGTATCTCACATCTGAGTGCAGCCTTTAGAGTAATTCTTTGTTCTAAACGATAGCTGGATTCAGGTAGCTTCCTTCTACTCCCACCAGAGCACCCATGTGGGAAGGAAGCTGATAGCTGGATTGTTGAGTACATTCAGATCTGAATCCATTAGTGAGAGCACAAGGAGGAAGGACCCAAGACCTCCCTTAAGACCGCAGTGATCTCATTTCTCATTAGGTTTAAAAATTCCACTCAGCTATGCACATAAACGGGGGCTTTGAACTACTCCACAGCTGTGATCACGTATGCCTGTGATGAAAGTTAGGGAGACACAAGACAATAGATTTCTCTTCGACCACTAACTTCCATCCAATGACTTACAAAAGATTTTGCTATCTATGTAGCAAGTACAGCAGGGTCTTTTTTAGGCTTTGTCTTCCCTGAGAACAAAAGAAAAGGTAAAATTTTAATGCCTATAAATTACCCAAATATAAAAGCAGAGTGGGATGGCTGTACTATCGTTTCATTGTGAAGTGAACCAGAGGTGGGTGGTAGAGTGCTGGCCTCATCCAGCCAGCTGATGTAAAAATTGCATAACTCTAGTCTCAGATTCCAGAGAGAAGTTACTTTTCTGGATTAACTCTATTGTCCCCAAGCCAAAAAAACTAATTAAACAAAATCCTGAAAACAACAGTAAGTGTTTAACTGAAAGCCTGTCTTTTGTAGCTCACCTGGTTTATGCTCACCAGCACCCTTCAAGCTGACTTTGCCTCAAGCTGTCACACTGTGAAACCACCAGTGACCCAAGTGCTTGTGGAGCACTAAGGAGCTGTCATGTCTCTTCAGCTGACAGACCAGACAGCAGGAGTTAAGAGTATTGTTGCATCTGGGAGGATGAATGGATATGGGACATAAAGACAACAATTAATTCTCAGTTCAGATCAAGTTTACTGTGGAATTAAACCCCTAAAACTATTATGTTTAACTGGATTGTGCTGTACCTGTCTGCTTTGCTTCTCTGCAGCTCAGCCTGAAGCTTCTGATGCAATAACCTTACTTAGTAAGCCAGACTCCTGGGGTGTTGCTACTTCAATACCACATCGAGACTGCAAGGTGCTCTTCAGCTGACACTGGCCTGCCAATCCTATCTGGCACACAAACAACTTTTACTTCTGGGTGCAATGAGTACAAAAAAGTTATGTGACTATGTTCCTTGAAGAGTTTTCAAACACTTCACAAAGAAACGTAAAGACAAACTGGTCTTAAACCTTCCCTTTTCTGGTATCATTAAACTGTTACAAATAATTAATGCTGCTCATAACACAAATAAGAATAATGAAGTTTTGAATTATGTTGAGTAAATCAACAAGGTCAGAGATGAATATGACATTTACAGATGAAGACTAATTTGAAGTGGTTAAAAAATAATTGTCATGGGAATGACTAGGTCTGAGTCATGCTCCTCCCCCACACTACTCACAGGTGCGCTTGCAGACCAAAATCGGTATGTGCAGGAATGTGAAATGGGAATAACTCATAGACAGTAGGTTCTCGGGGGGGGGGGGGCGCTGCTGTACTGGTGAGTGCAGTGACAGGGTAGTGAAGACACTTACGGCTTATCAAAAAATAACTGGAACAACAGTTTGTATTTTTAATGACAAGCCCTGTATGGCTGCATGGGAGAGGAATACTTTCCTTCCTTGGGAGTGATGAAAAGGGTTACAGCCTAACTTTAAGAAATGGGTATTCATTACTGTTCCTATGGCTTCAGTCTTGAAGATGCTTCTCCTCCAGGCTGAGTCTGTTGTTTTATTAAAACTCAGCAGGACTAAAAACAGCAGTAAACATGCATACAGCTGGGAGTTCCACACCTCACTTCTAAAAAGGATTTATCATTATATTCATGGGTAGATGTTATTGCATAAGACCTACTGCTAAATTCTTTTTGAAGAAAACATTATATGGAAATCATCTGACACCTGAAAAATGTCAGGTAGCTGCATTTTGTGCTTTGGTGAGTTTGTTAGCAAGTCACCACAAAATACAAATATATTTGCATATATACAAACATATACAGTCCAAAGTAATGATGCAGTAATATCCCACTGGGACCTTTTAAGTGCAGTGCCTACAACCAGTGTGGCACACAGGAATGGCATTTGCAGATGGTAATAAACTGACATTGGCCAAGAGAAAGTAGAGAGGACTCTCAAAGGTAATGAAATACCTCTGTTAGTAATTTGCAGCTACAGACTTCATCCAATACTTAGGCACACTAAGCTTTTCCTTGCTTAGGGACAAATTATTTTGGGAAGACTTGAACTACGCTCCCCTGCAATCAGTGAACAACTGGGATACAACAGGTTTATGTTTCAAGTATCAGTGCAAGAGTAGAGACCTGAACTCATTTTCCTGTAGAGTTCCTTAACCTAAAAGTGACTAGGTAGTTTGAGAGAGAGAAAGGAGACAAAAAGAGTTGTTATTATTGTTAGACTTGTTCCAATCTCCACAAATACAGCAGGAGTACAATCCCAGCTTTTCCACATCCTTGGAGTCTTTTAACCATGAATGCAAGAGGCAATATCTCAGGCCATAAACACAGACTTCTCCGCTCTTATCTCTCCACAGAGTAATGCATTTTCTGGCAGGCTCGCTCAGGGAAGCTTTACTTGACCAACCACAGTAGGTTGAGAATACCTGCTGTTCTAGAACTCCCAAAGATCCTAGGAAAAAGGTAGTTTCTAAGATTGATTAAAGTGATTTCAGATGTGTGCAAATCAACAATGTCTTTGGAAATCACAGGAACATAAGGTGGTTGTGATAATTGGCAAAAGTAGCCAAAATCTCAGTTTAAGTAAGACCTAGCACATCATTAGGAGTCAAACCTCAGAGTAAACTGTCCATCAATGTGACACAGGGCACATAAGATGAGAATAATGGCTCCTCCTGAACTTAAATCCTGATCTTTGAATTCTAAAATAAAAAGTCACCCCAGATCGCTGCACTCTGCTAACACAACACTGATCTAGCTTAACCCTGCAGCAGTCCCAAAGCAGTCACTATGGAAGCATTCCCTGAAAATTCTTGTAGACCAGGTATAACTCCCACAATATCAGAGAACTTTCAGAAGAGTTTTTGCAGTTATCAAAAATCTTTTCCTTGTTTAAGGAAAAGAACTTGTCTTCTGTAACTCTCTGCCATGTACAGGATCACCTAAGCAGCATCTTAAATCCTCCAGATCTTAAATTCTTCCATTCCACTGAGGGAGGCAACAAGATCTTACAGCTCATTGGAGACATATGGTAAGACTCAGGCAAACAATTGTGGTAAATATATTCCACATAATTTTACAGGCATTGAAGTTGTCAAAGGATGAAGAAGTGAAAATGCAAGAACTTATTTTAGCACTTAAATTGTGGCACTAACCTGTATGCTCATCTTTTGAAAGCTATGTGAGGTGAAGAACCATTTGTCAGCCGTGTGTGCTACCATGAATATTCATGAACTGGTCTTAGGCACAAGACAAGGCTAGAATGCTTTTAAATAGCTTGAATTTTTGATATTGTATAGCAACTACTGGCTGACAGATATAAATGATTCTTGACAGAATGCTTATCCTTGATCTGTTGCTGTAATCAATCAGCACAAGAGCAGCAGGCTATTAAAATATTTTTCTGTCAAGCTCACTTGACATGCTTTGAATTGTACACAGCATCAATGTTGTTTTGGGGTTTTTTAGGTTTTTGGTTTGTTGTAGGGTTGTTTTTTTGTTTGTTGGTTTTGCATTGTTGGTTTCATGGGGTTTTTGATGGCTCTGTTGTTGTCAGTTTTGGTTTTTAATAAGAAAATCTACCTATGAACTACACAGCTGGATTTTCTGGATCAGTGTCTCTTAGCTGTCCTTAGATATCACTCCTGATGTTGAGCATTCAGGATCCAGTCACCATAGTTTTGGCTCCCTCTGACAACTGCCCCTCTGTCTTCCTTCTCTCCTGCCTTTCTCCATCTGCACATGCACACACACACTCTTCTTTAAAACCATTTCTCCCTGTCAAATTCTTGTCATCTACCTGGCCCAAAATTACTCTTCAAGCTTCCTTCCAGAAGTTCTACCCTCCAGTTTTCTCTCATTTCTTCCAATTTTCTATTCAAACCCCTGTCTTCCTCCAGCCTTTCAGAAACCTGTCATGGGAACAGCGATTTAGCAGTCTCTCTGCATCACAGAGCCTGCAAAATTTAAATCAACAACTTAGAAAACCCATCAAAGAGGCTGCCAGACCTTCTTGGCCTCAATAGAGGAGCCTAATGACTAGGAGGGAAATCAAAGTTAAATTAGATGGTCAAGAGAATAGAGAGTCTTCATAGCTTGGAAGAGGGGAAGAAGTGGAGAGACAGGGATAGAAGCCTAAATATGTAAGGGCAGGGTGGAAGAGTAGAAAACAAATGCAGGTGAGATTAGGAATGCAGAACACAAAGCATCAGCCAATAACTGAACTGGTGAAAAGAAATACAGAGAGGCTTTAAAGGTCCCGTTTTCTGTCCAGGCTTGCCTTTATTGATATCAATACTCTTGAAGTTAAAAAGACACACTGGAGTAGTACTGCCGAGGGAGGGAATAGCTACACATTGGTATGGTATGTGCAGATCACAGTAAAAGACATTCTGTACTAATCAGATGTAAAGAATTAGAGTGGCAAGATAGACAAAGCAGAAACCAGGAGCAGTTTGCATAAGGCCACATAGGAGAGCGTGTGACAGAGCTGTGAACTCAGCACAAACTTGCCAGCTCAGGTCCTCTCCCCCATGCACTCCCTTCTGCACTGCACTTGCAGGATTTTTTAGCACTGATGAGATAAGGAGCAGGGTATTTTCACATTTTGCTTTGCCCTTTGTCTATCAGCTTATTTCTTTTGCAGGCTGTAACATCTGTTGGCTGTGCCCAGAACCTTCTTCAGATTCTAGAGGTCAACAAGCACCAATTCTCTCTGAATGTTTGGCAATCAGATCCCAGGAGAAAAGTGTTACACTGTCTCTGGGTGAATCTACACTACTCCAGTAAAAGGATACTGTGCCAAAATCCTGCTTACTGAAGAAATTCTTTGAGTTAGGACCATGTTCATTAAGATCAATAAGTGAAATGCAGCAGTGGAAGGTTTACGTGCATCCCTAAAGGCTTTGTTTGAAGAGTGTGCCAGCATTGTAACTTCAGTGCCAGCAAGACACTTCAGACTGAGCAAGTCAGACCAGGAGAAGACAGTGCCAGTAATAACAAATACCAAGGTGACAATGCTGTCTTTGCTAGAGGCTAACCAAAACAAATTGATCAATTCTTATATCTTAAAGCAAATACTCTATGATCTTTATTTGCTTTTCTCCATTATTTCAACGCTGAAAGCTTAGTCAATAGAACAAAGTCAAGGGGACTAGACAGCAAATACAAAGAGATTATTGCAGACAGCACTAAAGAGAACAAAAACATTGAGTCCAAACAGTATCATTCATACAAAGCCTAAGTAAACAGATTGTCACAAGCAAGGTGTGAAACAGAGGGACAAAGTTCTTTGTGCTAATCTGCAGACTGACAGGAAAGAGCTTCAAGACACAAATCTCTTCATGGCATTTTCACTTGCTCAAGTTCTGCTCATCACTATGCTATCAGACGCAGCATCCATCCATACAGAGACCCCTGCTCTGAATTTGGGTGGAGAGGACATAGAAGTTCTTCTGAGCACGCTGCCAACATTTTGAATCTTGAATCACTTCCTCCCCAGCTGCGTAAGATCTATCCCATTTGACATTAAATTTTCTATCACTAACAAGGCAGAGATGTTAAATCCTGAGCAATTCTAAAGGCTACATCATTTCATACCTCATATTAGTGTGGTCTGAGACGGGTACAGAAAAGAGGAAACTTGCTTAGAAAACCATGTTTGACTGGAATCACTATGAGGATACTCAAAATTGAATACTCAGGACTGTGTTTTCATATTCCTAATCCAAATGCAAACAGGAGAAAAACATATGCATATCACACAAAAAGTAGAAAATTCTCAAGGGAAATGTTTTCATACTTCACCCAAAAATTAAGAATTTGTTTGCGCTTCCAGATGATGACCACTGCAATCTGAAAGTTTCCAGTGACTAATGACCAATCCTGACTCCCTCTGCTGGCACTTGCATACAGTCTCCTCTTCCTCAGCCATAAAAAAAGGGGCAATGAGCCTTAACATTTCCAACAGCAGTGTGGTAGTGGGAAACTGCTGTCACAGCACTTTCATTAAAACATATAAATATTTTGTTAAGTGTTAAAAAATACTTTGGAGTCTTTGAATATTCATTATCAGGTTGTTTTTTTCCTTCCTGTGTTATACTGCCCTTGTACTTACTATCTGGTAAACTTAGACTTCCAGCAAGACCAAAGTTGGAACAGAGTTAAATTGTAAGGAAAATAAAACCTTTACTAGCCTTAATCCATAGTTTCATACTTCATGAAAAAGGACAATTGCTAATAAAATTTTTTAAAAAAGAAAAAAACCCCACATACACAGAAAAAAACAAAAACAAAAACAAAAAACCACACTTGATCAACATTACAGTAAAAGTGAAAGCACAAAAAGAGCTCTAAATACTAGAAGTTGCAAGCTGGAAGTGTGGGAGCTCATTAAAAAAGCACTGCACAAGAATGCTCAAGGCAAATGTCATTCAAACTTTTTCTACTCTGAAGTTATTTAATCATCAGAGCAATCACAAGGGACAAAGCAATGCATAAAGGAATTGGCTTCTGTAGGCTTGCTGCTGTTCAGTCTTCTGGAAAGGTATTCACTGTAAAAGTGCTATCAATTTAAAATGCTCCTTGGTTCTGAAAAGCAATCTTTCTAACCTGAGGCTCGATACTTCAAGCTGCAGAGCATTCTTAGCTGAAACAAACCAAATGACATGGAGCTTCTGAGTGCCCCAAAAGACCAGAACTACAAAACACAGGCAAACTGAAGTATTCTGCAGGTAGAAATACTTATTTGACACACACACAAAGTTAAATTTGTCCTTTTGTGTGTGTCACCAATTCAAATACTCCAGCATGAAGGCAACAGAGTTTCTGCATTAGTACTTTATGTTCATTTTCAGAGCATTAATAACTAAGATAGTGATGCAGTGTCAGGAAAGTCTAGGGTTTTACTTAATATACATTTACATGGAACTGCCCAGTTTCCCTTTTCACTGCATTTACAGTGACTTGACTGTTCTGCACAGACTGGATGAAAACATGCTACAAAATCAGCATGGAAATTTTTATAGGCATATAAATTATTACAATTGTTGCAAGGTTGTGGACAAACACTCTGAGGCATGTGCTTAAGTACTCAAATTTAAAAGATCTGAGTCATTCTGTAAAAGGTGTAGCAGCCTCAATGTTGCCACAGAAGTCAGTCCACCAGTTACAATATTTTCTTGCCAAAGTGTTAATTTCTTCACTATTCTCTGTCAGCAGACAACCTTTCACACAAAAACACAACCAGACAATACAATGAGTGGGGAAGAAAAGGTGTTTCTTCACTGACCAAGTCCTTCTCTCTGTTATATGTTCTTCAGGAAGGCACCCCTCAGTTGATAACCACCAAACCACTACACTGACTCTTCTGCAATGAGAATTAATAGCCACTGCAATATCTCTGTGCAGAAGATAAAGGATAAGCAAAAAGAATTAGCGTGCAATATTTAATCCATGAGTCTCTACCATTATCTGCTTCCAAGAACTCCAAGATGCTACATGTCTTTCTACCTAGAAGTAAACTTAAAAACTGCTTTCCACCGAAGCTCCACATTCTTGCTGATTTGCATCAGACCTCTGCTGACTTTCTAAATGACAGAAACACCAAAAATCACTGCTCATTTCAATACAACTACCAAAGCTGGGAATGTGTCATAAAGCCCAGAAACAATACCTTCACTTTGCTATCATGCTATGCCACTGCTGGTCCTGCCAAAACTGATTCTAGAGTCCACTATAGCCCAGCTCCCAAATCCTGCTCCTTTACATGTCAAGAGCTCTCCAAACCAATCTGTGATGCAAAACAGCTAATCGTAGCAGGAAAAAACCTCAAAAACAAACAAAAGAAACAAGAAAAAACAAACCAACATATTACTGCTACAGCACCAAAGCAAGATTTGTTTTTACTTTCATAGTCTGTGCATCCAGCACAACATCCATAAGCATACCACAAAGTACACACATGCACCAAAAGGCAAATTAACATAAACTGGTGTGATAGGCTCTCTCTCATTACCTTAGAGAAGAGACACATTGGGAAGAATTTCCAAAGAATCACTGCATAGAAATGGATCACTTACATTTAAATTTTTACAATAGGCTTGTAACTTAAGAAAGTTTAAGGGGGAAATGCAGTGTTAGTGCCAACACTGGTGTCAGTATCACACACTCAGTACTCAACTCTGCCAACCCAAACCAGGAGGTTTCAGAATGACCCAAGCTTAGGGAAACTCTGAAGACAAATAATTAATCAGGTGCTGTGTAGGACAAGACTTTAATTAATGTAATCAAACCCGTTATTAGGTTAATTTTGGCACACAGTCATCAACAATTAACTAATGGCCAGTCCCACATATCTAAAAATCAGTGCCTGAAATGAAGCACACACAACACACTGGTATTACACTGGTCTAGAGAGGAACACAGAAGGGAATTTATTCCACAAAAGAAGACACAAGGGAGGATGTTTTTAAGGCTCTCAGCAAACAAAATAATTCAAAAAGCTCCAATTTGTAAAATAAAAAGCAAAAAGTCACACCTGGCTGAAAATCAACCAGACATACTGCCAAGCACCTGTGCATAGCTTGGGAGAGGTCTAGCACAGAACCCACTGTGCAGAAAAGCGTGGTGTGCTGTTTGAGGCAAACTTACTAAGGCACAGGTACTAAAGATCAGTTTACTTAACCCAGTAGGTACATACTATCCACCATTTAAGAGTTCAATCTGCCTATCACTTATCACCTTTTCCCAGCTGCTCTTAAATTTCACATGTGCCCTGGGCTCCAGCAGCACAATTTCTCCACCAGATGTTACTGCTGCCACAGCTGGAGACCAGCCCATTCTGCTCTTCCGGTGGGTGCTTCCCCATAGCATGTGGCTCTGGTCAGCCTGCCAAGCTGGGCTGTGGGCACTGACAGCTAAAGGGTGGCAGCATGTCCTAGCTTGTGCTCAGAGCAGTGACTTTCAGGAGCTAAATATGCCCATCTTTTCCTAAGTCACACTAAAGTCAGGTATCTCGCTGTCATTTCCATGACTCATTCTCTTATGTTTCATGCGCAGAAGGCAATACATATAATTTTCATGTCTATTCAGCACTTCCACTGACATTAAACTACCTATATGGCTATCTCAGTAATTGCATAATCTTGCGTGTCTTTCAAGTTCAGCATTTTCCAACAGGTCATTTTTAAGAGTCCTTACATTGCTGGTATCTTTCTTGAAAGGAGGCTTGTTTTTTTTCTAAGAATTCTCTTCTACAAATATTCTCTTGCTGCAAAATTTCAATTTCCAGCCCTGCTGTTCTTACATACCTGCTCTGAACATCAAAATCTTGTTTTTCTAAATGGACAAACACCACACTTACTCTCAGAAATGACCAACCTTGATTATCTCAACTTGAAAATTCGAAGATTTAGAAAGCTACAAACATGAGCCAAATGGAAAATAGAGAGAAAATTTGTAGACAACCCTAATTATAGATGTTGCTACATTTTGTTTCTAATGCTATAGTGATGGCAGCAGAGAGATAATAGCAGTAAAATCATAAATGGCAGGAAGGACTCAGAACACAAGCAACAACACAAAGCACAGCATCAGCTTGTGGAATGAACAAAGCCATCAGTAAAAAAGCTCTTTGTTTTTGGGTTCTGCTTGTTTTCCCATTCTAATGAG
Organism: Hafferia zeledoni; assembly: GCA_035583235.1. Lineage (NCBI taxonomy): Eukaryota > Metazoa > Chordata > Aves > Passeriformes > Thamnophilidae > Hafferia > Hafferia zeledoni. The sequence continues at coordinate 22,850,232 of JAWWEV010000115.1, read as the reverse complement.
AAGACACTGGTTCAATCAATCTGTTTTGAACTGATGATCATAGAATTATTTAGGTTGAAAAAGACCTCTGAGATCATTGAGTCCAGCTGCCATCCCAGCACTACCATGTTCACCACTAAACCACGTCCCCCCACAAATCTTTTAAATACCTCCAGGATGGTGACTTCACCACTTCCCTGGGCCACCTGTTCCATTGCCTGAACATCTTTTCCACAAAGAAAACTTTCCTAATACCCAATATAAACCTCCCCCCAGTGCAAACTGAGGCTGTTTCCTCTCATCCTGCCACTTGTTACTAGTGAGAAGAGACCAATCCCCACTGGCTGTAACCTCCTTTCAGGTAGCTGTAGAGTGGGATAAGGTCCCCCCGAGCCTCCTTTTCTCAGGGCTAAACAACTGCAGCTGACTTAGCTGCTCTTTTTTAGACTTGTGTTCCAGACCCTTCACCAGCTTCACTGTGCTTCTCTGGACTTGCTTCAGCATCCCAATTTCTTTCTTGTAGTGAGGGGCGCAGAACTGAACACAGTATTCAAGGTGGGGCCTCACCAGTGCCAGATACAGGGAGATTATCATTGCCCTAGTCTTACTGGCTACACTATTTCTGGTAAGGAGTTGATTATATTTCTGTTATGCTCTGTTGCTTGTCTGATTGTAATTTTTAAAGTCCACAGCTTGAATGACAGCATACACAGTGTATTCACTACAAAATGATACAACACAAAAAGGGCACAGAGATCACACAAGACATACAAAAGCACAGAATGTTTTTGCTGTTGCACAGATATCAGTGCTAACCTTATCAGCTGACACTGGGAAGGTACAGTCATCTCTCTTGCTAGAGAGACTGTGTATCTGCATGTTGTAACTCCTTCCTGACAGGACCAAAAATATTAACACTGGCATCAAAAGTGCAGTTGTTTCCCCAAATAACTAGGTGGTTTAAGTTTGTAGAATTAACCTGTGCCACTTGGCTTCTCTATTCTAATTTTTCATTCACATTTTAACTTACACATTTCTATCTATATTTCCTCTATTATTCTGCTGAGGTCCCATTGACATACAGTTATGTACATCCTTAACTTGAAAAATCATATACTATTATGCCTGTATCTTCTCCTGTTGTCCAAGGTCAGAGTTTTCCAGTGGGTCACCAGTACAGGTAGTTATAATTCTTAATGTCAGGTTCACTGTTTTTTATTGGTGTGATAATAAAGATAACAAATTATAAATCTATTCTGACTCAGAGGCTTAGCAACATAAAGTCAGGTTTGCAGTGTACCAAGTGCAGGAAATCTGAAGCTAAAACAGAAGTTATTAAGCACCCGTGAAAATATTGTTCAAAATAATTTGCCAAGGGTTAATACAAAAATGATGTGACCACACACAAAATAGTCTCCAATTCTGCCAAAATGCAATTTTTTGTTTGAACATTCAAAATTGACATAATTTAATAATTTGCCCCAATAAGATGATATGATGAGGAGTAAGTGCATTTGCAAGCAGAGATTCTGAGTCAACCTCAGAAGAAAGCCAGCCCTTCAATGAAAGGTGTTTTGCCTTCCTTTAGTGCAAAAGATCTTGAAACACAGATAGTTCTCAAGGGGTCAAAGTCTTTGCAACTCCTCCCAGAACACTTCAGGAACAGCACAGCTGGAGTCAGCAGAGGAGAAACTGATGCAAAAGTAAAATCTGATCCTTAGGGTAAATTGGGTTTGTGGATTGTGTGTTATTTTCTTCAGCTTCTACATCTCCTAGTGGACCTGACCATTCAGGACTGGGGCACCAAAGAGCCTCTTGCTTTCCCTATGCCCCCTTGTC
>JAWWEV010000115.1:22815583-22848314 GCA_035583235.1 Hafferia zeledoni | reverse complement strand
TCTACATCTCCTAGTGGACCTGACCATTCAGGACTGGGGCACCAAAGAGCCTCTTGCTTTCCCTATGCCCCCTTGTCACGGGCTTAGCAGAGCCTGGGGAGGAAACTTGCTGCTTCTTAGCTATAATTACAATAAGTGCTCTTACTTCACTTTGGATGAATCTACAACCTGTTGAACTGTGAGAAGCAAGAAATCCTGCAGCATTGAAAATGGCCTACAACTAATGGGCATTTCAAACTCCAGGTTTATTGGGAAAGCAGCCCTGCCTTACAGGGATGCACTTGGCTCACCAGGCAACTGACAGCAAAGTCCTCCAAATCTGTGAAAACAGAAGTACTGCTATGTAGCTACTGAAGGACAAAACTTTCCTGTTAGCAACCAGTAGGAAATTTGGCTGTACAGCATCAGACAAACATTACTGCGTATCAACAATTTTGCGTATTGCTGCATAGAGAGTGGTACAAAACTAGATAGTTTCCTCTTAAAAGGTTAAAGCTGTACTCTCTGGCAGCTTAAGGGTGAAGACAGCAACTAAAGGAGGAAAAAGCAACATTAGCAGCACACACACATGCACAGACACAGCATTCTCAGATTTCTTTCTTTTCCTCTACCCATACAGCCTTCTTCTAAGAAGAAGATTTTTCCCTCTCCATTTACCCAAAATTAATCAAGCTCTTCAGCCATCTCAATGTTACCTTAAAGCCTGGGCTTACAGATCCTGCCCCCAACCCCTGACAATACTCAAAAAGCGTACAGGAAAGGTTTCTCATTCCTGTGCAGCCACCAAATGCTCGCACAGAATTCATCACCACTGCTCTCCCCTTCTGACATTGTCTCATATTAAACCTCTGCTAAAGAGAGAGTACAGCTATGATGTGGATTACAGAACAGACGTAGGAAGAAAAACATGTAACTACTATTTCAAGGTGCCATCCTGACATCCGATCTCAGAAGCTCAGCAGGGTCAGGCCCAGTTAGTACTTGGATGGGACACCTCCTGGGAATACCAGGGGCTGTAGGTTCTAGTCCTGAGGACTTCACTGTCGCCGTCCAAGCTTCACTTGGCCGTGGCAGATGAACCTTAGGAATTAAAGAGTGGGGTCAGTTGTGCACACGCTGTGCCTCACCTAAAAAATCCACTGTGCAGGCTCGAAGGACACACCGATGTGGGAAGAGCCCTGCCCAAATCTTCAGTCCCAAAGCCTAGCCATGAGGATGATGATGACTATTTCAAGGACACTATTTGTGTTATCAATTTACACATGTTTGTGCAGAGTGTGCAAGGCTACGAAGTTAGTTCTGCTCCTGACCGGTACTACCACAGCTACTCCCCCAATACATAAGGACAAGACAAGCTTTACCACAGACTGCTGTTGTTCCCAACAGCTTGAGAAGTGTGATTGCCCTCAGGCTCTTATCTTCCTTCCTTTTCTGAATACCTCATGTGCCCCAGTATTTCACTATTACACTGCCCATTTCACTGTGCTTTGGACCCTTGCAGCTCTACCAGCACTCCATGCACTGAACCATTCATACCTTTCAGCTATAGTTGCCTGCTGTATCATATTTTCCATTTCAACCAAACTGGTAACAACTCAGAGCATTTTCTCCTGTCTGACTGCCCAGTGATATAACACAATGGTCCCATAAAACAGTAGTCTTTCCTCCAGTCTTCTGTATTATTGGAAATTGTGTACGAATAAAAGATAACTCCATTCTGGATCTGAACTTCACTCCCATGAGAGGAGGTATCTTTTGTGTTGGTATAATCACAATCTAAATCTCATACACTTTGTACAGTACAATAATCAAGCCCGATAAAATCAGCACAGTCAACTGGCCATACTTACCTTGTGCTTCAGCATACATTTTTCCTCACATGAATAAGTATCTCAAATTCGTTTTTCAACTCTTTGTCTGCTGTAAAGCATCGTACTTCAAACCATGCTCTTTCAGGTGCAAGGGTGGAAGAAGAGAAATATTGCTCATCTGTTGGACTACAGGTCTGTAACTAGGATGAGGAAACAACCATCTTAAACTTGCACTGTGTAAGTTTCTGTTTGTTTTGAGAAGCAGTCAAAAAAGAAGTTTAAGAGTTTGTAAAGGGAAAAGGAGGAACCTTAGTTTCAACTTCAGGTTCTATTTATCTCTCTCAGCACCTGCTCTCCCTTCTGTCCACCTACACACACCTCAGCATAAGAGAAAAAGAAGCAAGGGAATCACAGTAGCTACCTGCTTCCTTTTCACACCTGTCAGTGCACTTACTAGAAGACCAGAAGGAGCCCAAAAAGCAGATGGTCAGCTGTACTGCCCTGAAAGGACCTTCTGATGCCATCTCTGGAAAACAGGAGCATCCATCCACTTGGTGTCTTCAAGTCATACCCCAGAAGGTGCTTGGCAGTGTCACACAAATCTCTGCCTCACAGGTACTGCTTTTCGCATACTTTTAAACATAAGTGGAGAAGCTTTGATTGATTTGTCTGTTGTCACAATGAGTGTGCTGTCTTACATAAGTGGGGAGAAAAAATTGTGACTCACCTGCCTCTCCCCTTTCCCTTTTTTTTTTTTTCCAGAACACTGCCCTCACGGTCAGACAGCATATTTCAGTGCAATTCCCAGCATGTAGTGGTGACTCAGTATACTCAGGTGCCCCTTGGAAACACCTACCCCAATGCAGACAGCATGGGGAAGAAACAGGAGGATCTAGAGTGACTAAGTACATTACAGGGAGATGACCTCATTGGGATCATGAAGACACGGTGTGATGGTTCACACAGGTGAGGTCCTACAACGGACAAACTCAGGCTCTTCAGGAAGGTCAGGAATGAGGAAGGAGACTGGCTCTTTATTTAGGAGAGCTGCTGGATGCATGGAGCTGTGCATAAGGATGGTTCAGGACCCAGTAGAGAATTTATGGCTTGCGACTAGCAGGTAGAAAAACACAGGTGCCATTGTAGTGGCTATCTGTAATAACACCTATAAGCATTTTAGCAGAACTTCAAGCTCAAGTCAAAACTGATGCTCTCTTGAGAGGCAGGTCCATCCTCACCTCCCTGCACAAAGCCTAAACACATAAGAATGGCAAACAAGGGAATATAGGTCATGGAAGGTAACACCACAGGTTAGCACCTCAGCTGGGTGTGGGACTCAGCTCCCCTGTGTCACACTACGGGGTGCTACCAACTGGATCACAAAGTCTCTTCCAGACAGCTTTGGGCACAGCCTTCTGTCACTTCAATTTACTCTATACATGAAGGTCCAAAGCACTATCAGACATTATTTTCTCTGCATGAGCAGATCAGAACAGTGTTACAGGCCAAAGGTGGCACATAGCTAAGGCCTCTTCTCCTTTTAGCCACCCACAGTCAGTGTGGCACCTACATGACACAGTGGCTTGCTCAAAGGGATTTCTCTATTTGGTAATTCCTCTGTGATTATCACAGCAGGTTTCTAACTTTATGTGGAATAAGGCTTTCTTCCAGAAAAACGTTCATTTTCCCCTCACACATTCTGTAGCTGTTATCTCATTATTAACCTGCAGTCAAGTTGTTTGCAAGGAGTGTGAGAAAGTTCCTGGAAATTTTAGTTTTGGCATACTAAGTTCCTGATCAAATTCATTTTATAATTTTCTTGGTCATTTGAAGAAAGGCTTTTAGGGAAACAGAATAAGTAGAATCAAAAATACTCAAAACAGAAATGAATCAAGAAATCAAAGCATATTTGCACCATTACAATATGGGAAATCACCTATCATTCATCCCCCCCCTCTACATTTAAGTGCACTAAACTGAACAAGAAGCTTTAAGCCCAGCAAACATCTAAGGAGTAAGAAGCTCAAAGAATTAAATTTTATAACAAATTCTCTCTCAAAATGCAAAGGGCTGGAACAAGTCAAATTGAGTATCTTTTCTGGTTCCTTGTTTCTTATGAGTTTCTTATTAAATTCTCTCTGTGAAATAAAAAATAAAAAATAGGTTGAAGCTGCTAATGTGAGGTGGCAAAGCTCAAAGTGGTGACAGGCCCAGAAATGACGTTATATAGAGACAAGTGAGAGAAAAGTAGGAGGAAGGAACTGGTGGTCCATTATAGGAAAGAGAACTGGAAATAGGAGAACAGAGACACCAGATTTAGGGTGCACTTCTGTGAACTATTCTCAGTGGATACTGGGCAATTTCCAACACCAAATCGTTGCCAAATCTGTGTGTTTGATGCAGAAGGATGCACTCTGTCCAGGACCACACACACAAAGCACTACAGTAGGCCTGACCATTAGGAAGTAGAATTCCACTCTTTTGCCCTCTGAGTATGAAAAGGGTGAAAGATTTTGGAAAAGTAACATTAAAATAGGGTTGGTTCAAATTGGAGCAAGTGTGCTACTTTATATTTTACAAAAGTTGTATTAAAAGTACAAGCTGCCAGTAGGTGATACAACATAACAAATAAGATTTTGATTTTCAGAATTCACTTAAGGAACTGACTGGAAGCTCTGAGCCTGCTTAAAATCTTTGTGGACTAGAATGACCCCAAACCCCTAATATTATTTTCCATGTTTTTTTAATAAATCTTAACTTTACAAGAAAAAAACTTGCAAAAAACACCCCCCAAAAAACACTCATTCAAATTCAAAGACAGGAATTAAACCTTTATCTGAAGTCCAATTTTCTCTCCTTCAATTTGGCCTCAGAACACTTAGAAGATATTACCAATCTCCAGTTCCCTCCTATTTTGTAGTGAAAATTGCCCAGGACTCTTCCATTAACAATGAAGAAGTTCCAAACTACAACCCTGAGTTGTCCCATTCACCTGCACTTATCAAGGAACCCATTTTTGTCTTTGAGATGGTGACAGCAGAAGGCAAGGTTTGCCTATTAACTCACCAGAGGAATTTACTTCCACACCACCTGGTACAGTTACTGGTTTGATTTCAAAGAAGAAATTAAAAAGCATTCCTAATTCATGTTGAGGTGAGTAAGAACAGTCAGGCCTTATTACTTCAACTATTTCAGCCTTTACCATAAGGCACTTAGGAGTTAAGACCCTACTGGCTGCTGAAATATTTTGGTTAAAAGAATAAATTTTCTACTTTTCTTCCAGGCAGTAGGACCTATTAATATATTATTTGTCTCCTTCCACATTTTTCACACCAGTTGCAGCAAGAGTTGCTGTACTGTGGATATAAGACACCAGTATTTTCACTTACATTCCACATTTTCTCAGGAGATCAGAATTTCTTCCATCAGGTTGCTGCTTATGATGGGATATGTCTTCAGATAATAACTCAAGTTCAGATCTAGTTTATTTCACAGCTCTCAACTCCAAGCAATAAACTGCATATGACCCACAGCAGTATCTGCCTCTTCTAAAACATTACCTATCATTGTTATAAACAGCCAAATCCTTCTTTAAAAGCAGCTGAACACATTAAAACTCACTGGTCTGGTAAGCACAACTAACCCTTATTCATTCTCAATATGTCAGGAGACAGCTCATTTGAGTGGTTAAGGACATATCATGATCTATACACCTCGTACACATCACAGCTAGGCAAGCTGTTTATACTCCTGCATTTTGCAACCTACAGCAGGCCTGTTTGAAGCCAGTAGCAGCTAGATATTAAAATAATGACATAATTATTTGAAGCTGATGCAGAAGTGAAAGGTGCCTTAGAAGTACTTCAGAACTTGTATCATATTCCACAGATTAGATGACAAGTGGCATGATGTGTCATATGAGTAGATGTGGTATTTTACTCTTTTTTCCCATGCCTATCTAATTGGATATTTCTTAGTCAGAAATGGACTTGGAAAAACAGATTATTCTTGTTTAAACCAAATCCTTGCCCAGGTTTTCTATCACTAGAGTTGGCTGCTTAAAGAAAGGCCTCCCTGGACTGCAGAGAGAAAGAAAAATGTGCCATGCTTTTTGTATGCTATATACATTTAGCCAGTTCCACAGGTGGGAATCCAGAATATAGTTCCAAGAGACAAACCATGCTCTTCTAAATTGCACTTGTGTACCTTAGTAACTTAAGAATAAAACTATAAACTGAACCCCCAACTTTGCTGTGCTGCATATCAAAGCAAAATGTCTCTGGCAGATTCTTGTTTTTTTCATAGGGAACAAAATATTTATCTTGTAGATTATCCTCTAGTTCACCTGCCTGAAATATTCTTTCTTCTTTTTACATTCCTCTTCTCTCTCATCCATGTTCTGGATGCATCAGGCGCTTCTTTCTCACAAATTAATTGGAGTTAATGATGTTCCCTCAGATTTTAAAACAAGTTGGTTTGCACATGCTGGTGAAAGTTTGATAAAGCTAACCTATTTCAGTGTTTTAAATCTACTTATAGGAAGACATGTTAGAATGGCCTAAAGAAAACAAAATCAAATAAGCATGTAGTATGAAAGACTTAGATGAAAAAGGGAGACACCCACAACTGAGAAATCTATTTATTTTCTTTACCCACTCATTCTGATTAAAATGTAAAAATTCATAAACATTGTGCAACAAAAAGAAAAAAGGCAATTATCTATGATACTACTGTAGTGTGAGCTCTCCCCAAATCCTGGAAAAAACAAACCATTAATACTTTATATCTTTCATCTTCTCTCCTGTCAAACAGAACTTTTTTTTCTCCATTTGTATTTACAGTCCTTTCAAAAGTTGTCCAGTGTCTTGAAGAGTAACATTAGGCTCTACAGGAGACAAATGGATTGTAAAAACCTTGAGAATTAGAAATTTTTAGAAAAATCTCACTTAAAAAATTGTCCTGGTTGGATTTGCAAGATACTGATAGAGATTTGGAATAAAATTTCATGAGATGACTTTAGCAACTAAATTCTAGTATATTCTGAGGTAGGGAAATTCTCTAGATCCATTAGGCTGAAGTACAGTCTGAAATTTTTAGTCATTAAGGCAAGCTGTCATATCATGATATGATTCATAAAGCATATATATGTGATATAGCTCTGGGACATTTATGTTCTTTTTCTCTAAAACCAAAAGTACATAGGCAATTTACCCTTGCCCTTTGCAAATTACATCTTGACAGAAATTTAATAGCAATAATTTAATACAGCTTTAATCTGGTCCTATACTCTTTAAATAACATGAATAAGAATACTGGTCATTCACTTTTGCATACTAAGAAATAACTTCTCACAAAGAGTTAGTTTATGTTTCCCCAAACCAAGCCAGGAAACAAAGTACTACCATATTAATATGCTCATAAAAGAAAATTTTCTTTCTTCTATAAATATTGCTTTGACTGTTTGGGGGTGAGGAGATGACTAAGTACATATGAATGGGCCGCTCCTCATATGGCCATGGTCATTACCTCAGACAGATTTATTACAGCATTAGCACAGGTGTTGTGAACCTGAAAAAGCTTTCCAGTCCATCTTAGTCTGGAAATTATGATTTTGGTAAGAATTTACAGGGGTGTCACCTAAAGGCTACCCTTTTGCTGGCTTTACCACCAGTGTTTCATCACAGGACCATAGAATCGTTCAAATTGGAAAAGATCTCTGAGATCACTCAGTCCAACTGCAATTCCAGAACTGCCATGTTCACCCCTAAATCACATCCCTAAGTGCCAGATCTACACATCTTTTAAATACCTTCAGGATGGTGACTCCACCACTCCCCTGGGCCGCCTGTTTCAATGTCTGAACACCTTTTCCATGAAGAAATCTTTTCTAATATCCAATATAAACCTCCCCCAGTGAAAAATGAGGTCATTTGCTCTCATCCTGTCACTTGTGACTAATGAGAAGAGACCGATCCCCACCTGCCTGTAACCTCCTTTCAGGTAGTTGTAGAGAGTGACAAAGTCCCCTCTGAGCCTCCTTTTCTCAGGGCTAAACAACCACAGCTCCCTCAGCCACTCCTCATCAGACTTATGTTACAGACCCTTCACCAGCTTTGGTGCCCTTCTCCGGACACCCTCCAGCACTTCACTGTCTTTCTTGTAGTGAATGGCCTAAAACTGAAAAAAAGTATTTGAGGTGCAGCCTCACCTGTGCCAAGTACAAGGGGATCATCCCTTCCCTGGTCCTGCTGTTCACAGTATTTCTGATACAGGCCAGGATGCCATGGGCTGTCTTGGCCACCTGGGCACTGCTGGCTCATGCTCAGCCACTGTCGACCAAGACTCCCAGGTCCTTTTCTGCTGGGCTGCTTTCCAGGCACTGTGCCCCCAGTTCTGGATGGGGTTGTTGTGACCTGTAGTGGGTTGACCCCAGCTGGATACCAGGTACCCGCTAGTGCCACTCTCTCACTCCCCTCTGCAACTGGACAGAGGAGGGAAAACATAACTAAGGTTTCAAGAGTTAAGGACTGTGAGAGATCACTTGCCAATCACCATCAAGGGGAAACAGACACAAAGTAGGGATATTAATTTATTAGTAACAGAATCAGAGCAGGAGAAGGAAAAGTAAAATAAATCCTAAAAACACCTTCATCCCACCCCAACATCCTTCCATGTCCTACCTCCTCCCTCTCCAGCGGTGCAGGGAGACAGGGAATGGGAGTTTCAGTCAGCTGTTGTTTCCGCTGCTGCTCAGGGAGAGGAGTCCTTCCTACCCCCTGTGGGGTCCCTCTCACAAGAGACAGTCCTTCATGAGCCCTTCCAATGTGAGTCTATCCCACGGGCAACAGTCCTTCACAAAACTGCTGCAATGTGGGTCACTTTTCCACAGGGTACAGTCCTTCAGGCAAGGCTGCTCCAGTGTGGGACCCTCACAGTCCAACCCTACAAGTCCTAGCAGGAAAACCTATTCCAGCGTAGGCTCCTCTCTCCATGGGTCAGCAGGTCTCTGGCAGCACCATGGGTCTAACACGGGGTCACAGTCTCCTTTAAGCATCCACCTGCTCCAGCATGGGTCTCCTCCACAGGCTGCAGGTGGATCTCTGCATCCCAGTGGACCTCCATGGACTAAAGAGGCACAGCCACTTCACCATGGGCTGCACCAAGGGCTGCAAGGGAACATCTACTCCAGCACCTGGAGCACCTCCTGCCCCTCCTTCTCCACTGACCTTGGTGTCTGCAGAGCTGTTCACTCCACTCTTCTCTGGCTGCAATTTTCATCTGCACAACTTCTTTTTCTCTTTCTTAAATATGCTACTCTTAAAGAAAATTGAGATATTTTCACATTTAGAGATATCCAGACCAAATCCTGCCCTAATAGCTAAACTCTCCTCCCAATCTTCAGAGAAACTCTATCCAGATTTTCTTCCACGCCTACCTCTTTGCTGAAACTTGGTGTAGCATGGAAACATATCCACAACACTTCTGGTGGTTCATTCTAATAGAGAAAGCATCCAAGCAAAATAACACTCAGAAATCCCAAATAACTGCTTAACAATTACAGCAATAAGACACCAGCTCTTCAAATACCATTACTTTAGCATCAAACAAGAAGTAATAAAGCACAGCATAGAGGGATGAAGGAACAGAACTGCAAATTCTACTCTATAGTTACTAAAAAGAAATTTTAAAAAATAAAAATCCAGGCCTTTAAATTAGGAAAAACTGGCTTGAGTAGCGTTGCTGATGGCTAAGATAGATGAGAATGAAAAGAAACACAAAACTCTCAGCCTTACAGAAAGCATGCCATTCACAACCTCAGGGCTAGCAAGAGGTCTGTGACATCTAAGAGATTTTTGTCATCTTGCCAGGGATGTGACAAAAAGCAGGTATCCAAGAGAGCACTTCTGCAAGGCAAGGTTTCTTTTTGCTTTCCCAGCATGTCCCCAAAACCAAAACATTGCACTGGAAATACTCACAAACACAGAAAACATTTGAAGTCTCATAGGCCTTTGTATTCAGGCCCTGAATTATATTTTCAGCAAACCCAAGCAGCTCTTGGCACATGGCTGGCCCTTGGTTTCAGGCCACCAGCTTCCAGCAGTAACAATTTCAACATGTCCCCCCATCCCCTAGAAGGGTTACTAGGGGTCCACATGCTTCTCTCATGATTAGATATGTGTTTAAGTATACAGAGCATGGCCACGTCCATTTGCTTATCTCCTGATGACCTGCTTTATGAGAGGGAAGTCGTGCCTCAGGAGCATAATCAAATAAGATGCTGCAATGCCTCTCTATTTTACTCAGGTATTTTGATAACAGTAGTCTAGTTTCCATCAGCTTCTGGCTAGCCTTGTTCATAAGAGCCTCTGAACATTTCCTGCTGGTGGTCACCAAAATACACTGATCACACCAATCCTCTGTGAGGCTGTGAAGGAGCAACATTGCCCCATGTGTCATGATACCTGCCACCAAAATTTTCTTACACTTCAGAGGGATAGTCATGTTACTGTTCCTTTCAGCAAAAGTGCTGTAAATAAAACTAGGTTGTCAAATTTACCTAATATTATCATTCCTACGTGGTTGGTGGTTTTTTGTATCATGAAAAAGAAGCTATTCACAGACAAAGCTGAACAAAGCTGAGACAGGTATTCCATTCTCCCTGAATTGTGTCTACCTTAATCAAAGACAACAGCAGAAGTGCTGAAGGACTTGTGTGATGCTTGGGTTGCACACCATCAATGAAGATAACTCGTTTGGGTTTCTGCTCTGTTTTGATTAATGAACTCAGTGGCTGACAATTGGTTACAGTATGTGAGGATGTCCTTAAGTCTGACTTTTTAACTCTTACTTTTGTTCTTTTTCCATGATCCTTCTCACTATCTGATCTAAGCATAGTGTTCACAGGGGAATTTAAGATTTACAGAATCACAGAATATGCTGAGTTGGAAGGGGCTCACAAGGATCATTGAGTCCAACCCTTAGTCCTACTATCCTCAAGAGTCACAGCAGGTACCTGAGAGTATCATCCAAACACTCCTTGAACTCTGTCAGGCTTGATGCTGTGACCACTTCCCTGGGGACCCTGTTCCAGTGCCCAACCACCCTCTGGGTGAAGAACCTTTTTCTCATATCCAGCCTAAATCTCCCCTGACACAACTTTAGGCCCTTCCCTTGGGTCCTGTCACTTGTCACCACAGAGAAGAGATCAGTGCCTGTCCTTCCTCTTCTTCTCACGAGGAAGTTGTAAGTGCAATGAGGTGTCCCCTCAGTCTCCTCTATTTAGTTTAACACTCAAATTCCAAATAGGCAAGCATCCGCCAGTATTATGGTATGTTAAAAGTCAAAAATGCAAAGCATTTTTAGAACTCTTCATTCCTACTCCACCTGCATGGCAAGGGAATTGCTGACACAGTGCCCAGATACAAAAACTGCAAATGAAAGTGCTCTGATTTCTGCTAATGCTTAGGAAAAATAAACAATATGCAACCCAACCTGACAGCTTCACTGAACAAAATATATGAAAACTGTTATTTCAAGGCATATGTCTCCACAGGGAAGAAACTAAAAATTGGAACAGCTTTTTTTTTTTTTTTTCCATGTATTAAAAATGGAAAATATATGTCTTTCCACAGCCCAGACAGTGGTTTTAAGCCTCATTTTATGTAACATCAGCCTCTCTGAAAGATCTGTCTGTAGACTTATTCCCTATTAATTAGCAGCTTAGTGGCCATCTGTGGAAAGGGATAAGCAAATATGTTTTTATTCATTTAAAATGAAGCTGAGGAGATAATTGCTTTTACTTCCTGTAGCAACACTCATCCTTCTCTTTATGTATACACATACACTCAATAAACAAAGTGAGGCAAAACCATACAGGTCAGTTCACAGATGTAAAGACAGTTTACTTTGCAAAACTGTAATTTACCATATGTTCAGGAAAAGCAGCTACATAGGAATATGAAGTACAACCCTCCACAGAACAGAAACCCTTAAAACCAGCCACTAGATACTTCATCTCTGTTTTAAAAATGATTTGTTCTTCCCAAACAGATGTGCACTATTTGAGGTCCAAAATCAAGGGCATTTTTCACCCACCAATGTTCCCCTCTGGTGGAGCTGAGCAACAGACCATGCATCTCCATATTTATGAGCATACCACAGTCCCTCACAAGTCTAATTATGGGTTGCACCTTCCCAGATCAAAATAACCAACAGTAAAACACTTTCTCCCTGAAAACTGCAGCTACAGTGAGGCTGGTAGGACAGTGTGTACAGTCACTACATTTGAGAGCACAAGAACAGCTCCCTGCAGAAAGTGGTCCTGAAGCAAAGACGACGGCCATTGAGATCAGGCCATGCTTTCTTATACTCTGCCTCAAGTGTGAACACAACTAACTGAGTCAGCTCCACAGGCTCAATACCCACACACAGCTTATTCACCTCTATCATCCCTTCCCACTCTTTGGGTGTCACCACAGTCCTGTGATGACTGTACCACAAGCCTTTCAGTCAGTTTGCCAGTGGATAAGACAGCAATGCACATCTTAAAATCACTTGTTTACACAGTAACACCTCTCCAGAAACAGAGAGGCTCAACAAACAACACTCCAAGATCAAAGAAAAAAGTATCACTGCTATTCACAACTTTCGTGTTCAGAAATTATTCAAGATACTCAGACAGTAAACCAAACAAATACTAAGACCCTAATTTGCTAGAAACAAGGACTTGAAAGCCTTGCAAAGCAATACCACCTGGCCATGTTCCTCAGGGTAGCACACACCATGATCAGCCTTCCCCAGAGATACAGGAACTTTGCACAATCAAATCCAGTGTATTAAAAATAACTCTAGAATATCAAACATGGAAAAGAATACCACACATATGGTCTTTTTTTCTTTTTTTTTTAAGCATCATAATGCACTGTTTCTCTCTCTAAATGTATACACATATAATACATGCATATGTGTGTGTGTATATATATATATAAAATTTATTTATTCTTAACTTCACTGAGTAGGAAGAGTTCACAACTCTACAAGTAAATTCTTCTTTTTGCTCTGCTTGATGCCAACATCTGCACTCCAGGGAAGCAGCACTTGGGTGCCCCTACCCAGCCATGGTGGCACAGCTCATGGAGCCAACAGAAGTCCAAACCAGCAGTCAGAGGGAGGCCCCAAAGGTCATGCTATGACTCTGAACTGGATCCAGGAACCACAGTGCTGTAGTTTCTTGGTCACCAGTGGGAGAAAAGTCCCTGCTGTGCACCGAAAGGGTACCTGCACCCCAACATACAGCCCAAACAAGCAACGTGGGGGTTGAAGACATTTTCACACATGTTCAGCATCATCTCCATTTCAAGAAAACTCAACTTCTTCTACAAGTAAAGAGAAGATCAAAATTTCAAATGCAACCTAATGAAATCATGATTCTAAGCTTAGCAGGTCTCTAGTTACTGTTTAAGCCCCTAGGTTCTTAACACAGCACTTATTGCTCTTCAAAATAAGCAGAGGATAAAACACATAAATAGAAGGCATAGTCATCATTTTCTTTCCACTCATTGATATCTGTCCCCATCAGGCTAATGAAAGTTTTACTATTTAATCACAGGAGCTTAATTAGCCCAAAAAGGCAAAAATAACCCTCCTATTTAAAGTAAAATTTTGCTGGAATCACTTAGAAATATTAATGCTGACTGTTATACATCTGTTCCCAAATACTATTTTTTTTATGATGCTATAGTGGAAGTTTTGGGATCTCAAAACCAGTCTTTTTAATGTATTGTCTTACTCAACTAAAAAAAAATTAGCTTAATTCTACAAAACAAGGTAATTTTAACATAAAATTTTGTGGTGGAAGAATGTCTATCAACAGCAAAGCTCTAAATAACTGCATATGAAACCAATCAGTTTTGTTCCTCCCATCTTGAGTAAAGGACAAAACTTCAGCATGTTAAAAGCAATCAATACCCTACAAAATCTACAGAGGTGAATTCAAAGACTGGATCACTTAACTGCTGTTCCTGCAAACAGATTTTGTGAATAGTCTTAATGGGTTTCACATAATTCTTCATGGGATACAGGTGCTTAGATATAAAGACAGTTACAGGGTTAGAAATGTAAGGTCATAAAAGTTCAAATACAAACAAAATTGTTTCCCTCAAGTGTGACTGGATTAATGAAATTTAAAATTACCAGAACACTATTTTTTACAACTTGTCAAAATTAAAGGTAATTTCAGAACTCAAAGCAGATATCTATCAACATTAATTATGCATAAAATCAGTTTCTTTCTGCTACATTGTCATATGTACAACTCCAAAATATCCCCATGTACATTTGTGACTTTATGAAGGTTATGTTCATTCAGTATTCATTGTACTAAACAACACTATCGAATAGTACTATCTATTCTTGTTCTAGCAAGAGATATGGTCATAACCCAATGAAAAACAAACCAAAGATCAGGATACTTCCATTTAAACTGGTACCTTCATCAGGAAATATGATTGGAAGCCTGCTTTGTACTACACCATTACATTGTCTAATGCCCCTTCTCATGAGCAAACTGCATAATTTTATCCAGGTTCTATATAAATTTCCCTTCTGCTATGGGGGTGTTTTATTAGGATGTTGGGACTCTTGGCAGTGGAAAATGTTAGAAGAACAAAATTAACAGTTTTTATAGCTAAAATAACCTAATCTCTATGTGATCAAGGATGCTTGTCTTTATACTTTTCAGTAACATCCAGCCTCCTTAACACTGCACACGTAATCTCAGTACACGACTTTGGTGTTGCTGTAAAATGACACATCAGAATTAAAGGCTGACATTTCTACAACAGGCATGGTGCTACTAATTGAGTTTAATTATATATTTGGGGTTAATTTTCTGCTTAGCAAGGATTGATTTTCTCCTCCTCTGGATGAAGTATTACCATAGAGAGGTTTCTGTCTTTCCACATATAATGACAAGCTCTTCCATGGACAAAGAAGATTTTTTTCCTTATTTTGGTTCTAATTCCACCCTTATCTAGAAAAACATAACCTAGTTTAGCAGTGGCCACCATATGGTTCTTAACTACATGTAGCTCTCAAGGCACTTTGAGTGCAGATATGCATTGAATGACAATATGGCCAAAAGCAGGACAGCTTGGCAATATGTATCCATTCTAATAAGGAAATGGGAGCCAGAGGTGCCCAAGGACAGCATCATCTCTATCGCTTTAGGATCTGTTTGTATGCTCAGCTCAGAGTGGAGTTTGTGGTTTCTAGAGAGCCCCTGTTCTCTCTCCCTTCCAAGATGATGCTCCCTGACTTCCTCCCACACACCAACCCACTTATCCAATATGTAGAGATCTCAGATATACAAAGATTTTGCCACATGCCAAATGGAGGCACAAAGGTTGATACATTAATTTTTGACAGTTCAGGCTTTAAACATTTTATGGTTTACTTACAAGAGACTATTGAAAGGATGTGGACAGAATATTCTTTCCAAAATACTGATTTTTTTTCTAGTAACAACAATACTCTCCACAATACTCTCTTATGAGTATTGTGATTTAAAACTAACTAAGAAAGTGTGTAACACCTATATTGCCACCAAATATATTTTAGATGCATAATATTTCACATGATTCCAGATGTGCTTATGAAATCAGTATTCACTTGGCACTGTGTGTTAGAGAGATTCTCTAATACTTACAGCCAATCATCATCATAGCAACAGCAAAGATCTTCTCCCCATCTGTAGTAGGAGCGATGTTCCCAAATCCAACACTGGTGAGGCTGGTCATTGTAAAATACAATGAGGAGATGTAGACTGAGTCCTTGCTTGGTCCACCTTCCCATTTCCCAAAGCCTGATGCGTTAAAGCGGTACGGAGTTCCTATTGACATCCCCAGCTGATACAGCCAGCTCTCAGTTCGGATGGTGTTCGTATCCTCATCAATGACTTCATAGTCTCCTATGCTGTACCAAATGCAGGCCAGCCAGTGTGCAGCAAGACCAAACACACAAACCAGCAGAACCAAGACTGCTGCTCCGTATTCAATGTAGTGGTCCAACTTCCGAGCGACACGACCCAGCCGAAGTAGCCTGACCACTTTCAGGGAACTGAAGAGGCTACTGATGCCCTGGAAGGATAAAGCACAGGGAACATTAGAATTTTTCATGAAAGCAGCAACATGCATAACTGCCATTTCCAAAGACACAAAGTGATCCACAACGAACAGATGGTCACCAGGTAACACCTGAAAAGAGAGATTGTGAACCATAAGAAGGTTAGTGACCCATTCCAGGATACACGTATGCACTCTTGTCTTCATCCACTAACATTTTGTGGCTTGCTCTCAACTCCCTGTTCAGATTATTTGAATAGGTCTACAAATTGTGTGAAAAGTTCAAATCACATCCAGTTGTGCATTCCAACACAACACATCAGATATAAAGCCTCAGCTAAAATACAGATTGCAATATTTAGTTCAGACATATCAGAAAGATAAATAAGGAAGGCCAAAAAATACTGCAAGCACTTGGTAATTTTTAATTTTTCAGTGTAACTATGCATTTCCTATTACTTCCCTTTGCTATAAGAATTCATGCACTCATAATAAGTCTTCTGACATTTCTCACATGGACTACATAAGGCTTAACTATTTCAAATATCTCACTAATCCCCAAGTCATGTCCTTCTTATGACAGCTTTGGTAGCAACGCAGTATTTCTGTGTTGATAATAAAATGGCTCCCATAAAACAGAATTAAGCCAACGTGTATGATTTTGTATTGTATTATTAACTCTTATACAGATTTGTACAAGAAGTTAAATAAAACAAATCAAAGCCATTTGGGGCATGAGAAGATCTGAACAGCCTTTCATAAAAATCCTTTTTTTTTTTTTTTTTTTTTAACTACTTCCTCTTACCAAGACTGTTTCATACATAGAAGTCTGATTAAAATTTAAGCAGACTGGTTTAATGAGTATTTCTGGAAATGTGTAATTGAGTACTTCTGGTCACCAGCTTTTACTGGAAGTTTGTTTACTCCTGCATAAATACAACTGCCTCAGTATCTTAGGCTGCTTCAATGCACTAGAAGAGAGGTTTCATTAAATAATTACATACAGCATATTGACTCATGTTGCCCAGGACTGCAGCAATATATTTCCCCTTTATTTCATGAATTTGTCATGATTATGTTGACTCATTTTCAGAGGCAGATGTCGTTTGTTACCTGGGAACACACTATCAATTTTCATTAAGTATCTGGACAAGATCTAAGGCATTCAGGGGGAGGGTAGAATAAAAGACAGGGCGAAAGAAAAAAAAAAGAGAGAGAGAAAAAAATTCTTCCTTTAAATCACATATTTGCAGAGAATTATTCCTTTCATGACTATCTATGCCAAACTTTTCAAGTCACTAATGCAAAAAATCCTACACAAAGTAAGTTAATTTCTATTTCCCATTGATTCCATATCCAGCTTTGTTTCGTAAACATTGTAGCAAAACCTCTACTCCAATTCAGAGAATACAACACAAAAGGCCTTAATTTCCAGATGATGGAAAGCAAGTATCTCTAAACACTTGGTATGGAGAGGAAAACCAAATGGGAAAATACAAAAAATTATAAATTATAGCCAGCAAGTCACTGAGTGACAAGCACACGTAGCCCCTACATTCTAAACATTGTGACACTACAACACAGCCTTCTGACTTATTCCCTTAGGACCAGTGCCCATTTTTCCCTTTCTTCTTTACAAACTTTAACAGGAAAACATTTCTTTTTTAATTTTTTTTTTTTTTTTTTTTTTTTTTACATTTTGAGAGGTCTTCAGTAATGTTGTACTTTTAGCTTCAGGCTCAAAATCAAGCTTTTTAATCACACAGTACATCAAAGTCTCAGACAAGGACAGGAATGTCTACACCCCAACATTTGAAAAAACAGTTTTATTTTTGTTCAAAAATAGTGGTGCAAAACCTGTTCTTCAAATAAAACTCATCACTGTGATTAAAAAAAAAACCCAAACCAAAAAAAGTAATGCTCTTTGTGAGTGAGAATCTTACTAAAGCCAAAAAATAATAATGATCTAGGAAGGACTTAAGAGTTTAGAATGAGGCTAATTCTGAATTTTAAAAAAAAATTAATGAAAGAGTAGAAATACTTGAGGACAGAAAAAAATCATGGAAGGAGAGTTTAAAAAATTGGATATGAAAAGTGGCAATATGAAATAAAATATGTGAAATTAAATTTATAACATTTAAGGCAAACTAGTTTGTTTCCAGAGTACTCTTATCCTAATTTCCTTTATGAAATTCAGCAAAAGAAATTTTGTTAGAATACTTAAAATAGGATTGAGCTGTGTCATTTAGGAGAAAGTGATTCTATTAAAATTCTGACCAGAGATAGAGATTTAGGCTTTTTGTACAAAAAGAACTTGTGTATTTACAGAAAATAGATACTTGAGTTGGTTGCATTGAAAGAATGTAATTACGATTCAAATTACTCATAATACTTCACCTGCCTGCATTGCCAATAAGATTCTGAAAGTCTAAAAAAAGCTAAATAAAAAAAAAAAATACTTCAGTGTTAACAGTATTTTTGCTTTGATTTTCTCAGAGGAAAGGATTTGTCTATTCCCAATGGATCAATACCAAGAGCAAGAAATGCCCGGGGATATCCTTATTCACACAACTCTCTTAAAAATTTCTAAGCAACAGAATTTCAAATGGGTTTTTAACAACAGAAACTTAATAGACTGTTTCACAGATGATAAAGTAGAAAAAAATCAGATCATTCTCCAATGCTTTAAAACAGTACTTTTTGGCACTAGATTTAGCACGTTATATTTTAATACTCAATGGAATAGATCTGCTGGATTCAAAATTGACAATTTTAGACTACCACTTTCAAAAATAAAATTGTACTTTCAGATTACTGTCCATTCTAATGCTCTTATCAGTGCAGATTATTTCTGTGCTTTTATCATAGAGATGGCTCCAGGATGTCACGCAAAGGAGCCTGAACTCAATTTACTTTCCTTGATGCGTGTCCCACCCTCTTAGCTCTGCTAGTCCCATCAGCTTTGAGAGGGAGATGAAGAGACACTCACACCTCCTTCTTCCCCAAGGAAATAGATGAGCCTCAGTTAAAAAAGAGCTGGAATTTGCACCATGGGTCCCAAGCAGGCACCCCCAGATGCTCTGCTCTAAAGGATCACCATAAGGAAAGTCTATGTGGCAGTCAAGGAAAAGGCAGGACTAAGTAGTATCCCATAAAGATCTACCTGTGTCTGATTTACTCTGACACAGTTGCAAACATTAGTATTCTATCCAAGAGAAATTTTCCCCTGGGGCTATGCAAAAGCTAAGAAATCTGTTATATGGCCAGACTAGACCCATAGTACAGTTTTACTGTATTTGGTTATAGAGAGAACTTACTTAAATATGCAGCACTTAGTCATGTCTTCAGAAAATGCTGAATTTCACACACATATATTTCAAATTGTATGAAGCAACAGAATCACACTAAAAAAATTCCACTGCTGATACCTGCATACATAGAGGTTTTGCTAAATATTTCATAGGTTGCCAGGTTTCCTTTCACTGACAGTGACAGCTGATGCATAAAAACAGAAGACTGTGTAGCAAGTCCCCTCCAAACCAAAGGGCAAGCTCAAAGTGCTGAGACCCTGAAGAAATCTCTAGTCATTGATTGAGCAAACCTGAATGTCAAAAGCCCTTAAAATAATAAACACAACCAATTCCTCCTCCCTTTCCTCCTACACAATCCTTGTAGAGTGGAACTGCACCCCAAACACAACAGAAAAACAGAGGAGTCTCAGTCCTAGAAGAAAGCAGGACCCACATTTTATGTTCAAAGAGAATGCTTCATAATTTTGTTCATGAAATACTGCAAAAGTAAATTTGTCATTAATTAGACCTACTCACTATAGACTGTGCACATTTACACAGGTCTTCCTCTGTATCTCCTGGTTTTCTGCTAGACCTGATCTACTGTCAGTGCACCCCATGTCTCACACGTGTATCTCAGCCATGTAAGTAATCTTTCCAAACAAGGGATCCAGGATATCTGTGGTTTGGCTCTAGCTCTGTATCAGACAACATAAGATTTGTGCCATTACTTCCATATCCAGAAAAAGAAATTAAGACACTGTGAAGTGTTTTGAAAACACAAGCGAAGAGCTGTAAGCAGAGTAATTATTGTTACTTGTGTTGTCATGGTCCCTGAGAACAGTAATAGTGGACACTCCAGTCCTAGACACTGTGCAAATAAACAACAGTTGCTGTTGTTTATTTGCCATGCAAAACTAAATTAAACTCAATTCATTTAATAATAAAATTTCACCTAGGAAAAAACCAAAACACAAATTGTTTAAAGAACAGCAATAAAAATTAAGAGCAGTCCCTCTCCTCCCCCTGATAAAAAAAGAAAAAAGTGAGAAATAATTCACTTGCCCTTCCAAATAAGATGTAGGATGAACAACTTTAGGAAAGAACTAAAATGCAATGTTCACTCCACCTCCTACAGCTGCAGTACCACTAGTACTTTAGTAAAAGGTTCAATATCCATGACAGTATCTATTTTTCATGCAATTATTCACTTTCTACATGTACAGAAAGAAAATGCACTTAGTCCAAGCATTAAGATTTTTTTTCTAGGCTCAAAGGAAGGATAATTTACTTCCTACTTACTATCTGTTTTTTAAAAGAGAAACATTCAATATTGGCACAAATCTTTCCTAAGTTTTTCACCACTTTCTTCTCATATGGAACTGCTGAAGTTCAGGCTTCATCCTAATTTAAGGGAGATGCAGGAGACTAAAAGCTAACCATTAAAAGAGAGAGAATGAGACAGACAAACCCCACCCCACCCCACCCCCCCCTCCAAATTTATTCCAAAAAGGGAGGCAATGAACCAAATTTATCACTACCATAAGTGAGGCAAGAGCCATGGAAAGCACTACCATTTTTCTTGCCACTTGATTCTGAAGCCAGCCATGCCACAGCCTGGCTCTGCCTATCTGCAGTAACGAGGCAGCCCTGTCAGGTCATTATTAGGACTTCTCATTTTTGTCATTTGCCTCTTCTGATTTTCTTAATTAGGTCTGAGAACATGACCTTTCCTACAGATTGCCACATTTAGCAACCAAGAGATGAGATAATGTTATGAGCACAGGTCAAAATCAATATCTAAGCCCTCTGGATGCTGCTGTGGTTTTCAGCACTGAAGAAAACAGATCTCTAGACTCCCAAAGACTACTTTAGTCAGACATCTGTGAGCTTGGTTGGAATTGAGGGAGGAACAACAATAATTCATGTATAGGAGCATGTGGTGTGAGAAAACATGGGGAGGCTGATCTTTCATTTGTAAAACTATGGCCAAGCTTGCCTTGCTTGCCTTGCCTGCATATGTGCACACTCAGAAAACCAACAAAACCAGGAAACAAACTCATATATTTTTGTTTTTACTTTGAGAGGAAGAACAAGAAGAAAGATAATACGTAAGTAATCTAAAGAAATCTCACTTTCTGCATTAGCAAATAAAAATTAACCCCTGATAGACAGCAATCTGGTTAGCTGGTAGACAGCTTCAAAGAAACCATCAATTCCAGAAGATTTGTACTTATCTCAAGGAGTCAAAACACCCCAGTAAGACTTAGTGTTACTGGCATCTAAACCACTCCATCTTTCCAATTCTGATCCCATATCTAATACAAAATAAACTACAGAGCAACCACTTAGCCACTCAAATAAACACCTTTTGTCATCTCATCTGACTTTCTGCCTCAGATCGATACCAGTATGCTGAATGGGGGGAAAGAACAGAGCAACTGATCCCTGTCTCTGAAACATGATTCCCTTTATATGCAGTCTAAGTCTCACTCTAGCAGCAATTTTTTGCAATAATTCAGAATCTAATACATTCAATTAGCTCTCCTTCTTCAACAAAGGCTATCACCATATATTATCACTGAAAATGTAATTCAGCGTTTTAATTCTTTTAGCCTTATACAGACTGAATAGCTTATGTAGATTACTATTCTCTCTTTAACAGAATGATAAATCATGTCATGCCTTTCAAAGCCATGAAGAAAGCCATGAAGAAGTAGCCCTGAAATCCAATAACACCCTTACTTATTCGTGACTTAGCAAAAAGACTAATCTGAACATTAGGACTGCAGAAAAAGAGGAGTTAATTGGCACCTCAACAGCACAGCAGAACCTACAGAGCAGGTCAGCCCAGGCAGGGATACAGCAACACATCCTACTCTGGTATTCTCTTTTGTGAGGGGCTATTCATCAGCAGACAGAACCGATGTCTCTAAGCCACAAAGCTTTATGAACCTGAAGAAGACCAGGAAAGGTAGCAGAATCCTTCCACTTCACAGCATAAAAGAAGCACTTCATTGGTAGCATGGAGTTTTGGGTTTTAAGGAGGGAAGTTGGAGAAATTCATATTTGACTAGGAAAAGAAAATAGGGGGTGGGAGAGTGTGGAACAAAATAGACAAGAGAGATACGCTTACTTGAATCCTCAAGAGACTCTGAATGGCAAGTGCTTCTTTGCCTGCCTGGTTTGTATCCTAGCTGTCCACTTTACCCGAGGAATCTTCTTTATGTCACTTACAATTCCCCAAATACTCCTACATATCTGTTTGTTAAGGAGTAATTGCTGCTTGGCACAGCCCCGTAGGGCCATGCTGTAGTACAGAGGCACTTTCAAAAGTCAGACAAGCAGCCCTTCTCCACCACCCCCTTTCCTTTCCATTGCACTCCCCTTCTTCCACAGTTCAAGGCCCCCAAGTTCCTTCTGAAGCTCCAAACACTACTTAGGAGCTACACCAATAACCTTCCTAGCCATGCTCCAAGGGTCTCTGACAGGTTACAGTCCACAGCACACACCTCCCTTGGGTTTTGTCCTATTTCTCAGGGGTCACTCACACCGGGACACCCAACCAAGTACAGCTTCATCACCACACCTCCAATCTGAGGTCCATGTGCCAGCCCTCCCACTGCCCCGCCAGGGTACAGTAACCCCATTGTTTGATTCTTCCCCAGAAGGAATCACCCAGTCCACAGGGTCTCATTAATCCCTTCTCATCTCCTTTATCTTGTCCAAGAACCACAATTTGCCAACATTTCTGCTATGAGTGGATCATACATGATACTCAGGTGCTCTGTTATAGACATTACATAGAAAGTAGGTTATGACTACCTTAAAATTTTAATTAGCCAGATTTATCAATAGACTCACATGTAAAACACAGTATTGCCTAACTGGACATATCCAAATAAGTGTGGTGAACTACTGTTGCAAACAGATTTCATATTACTCAGCTGTTTACAGTTTAAAAATACTTCCAAAAATTGTATTTTCCAGTTTGCAAAATTCATCTAACTTGAAATCTTTCTTTATAGGTCCCTGTTTATTTCATAAAACTGTAAATATGAGAATTTATTCCCTTGTTACTTACTGCATGCAATGGTAAAAAAAAGCCTAGGGAAGTTGCATGCTTTCCAGTGTAGCTACTTCAGTAACTCCTAGATAGCTAATTTGTATTAGCATGAGAGATTATTCCACTAATAAGGTTTAAATTAATCTATTGCAAAAGCACTGCCTCAGAGAGTTGCCAACAATTTGACCAGCAACACATTCATTTTTTCCTCTCTCAACTCACTGTTTACTTTCTAGCTACACTACGCTCACTTAGCACTAAATAGCTTAATTTACGTCTATTACTTCTGTATTGTGTTTTTTCTGGAACTTTTTTTGTCATCATAAATGTTGTCCTTTCAAAGCTGTATGTCTTCTTTGCCTGTATGTTAGCTTCTCTTATTCATTCACTTAAGAGAACACTAGATCATTTATATTGAATACATCTTTCCTGATGATCTTTTGCTGTGCATTTATTCCTCTTCTACCTCAACTAATAGAGTTATATACAGTTCTCAATTTGGCATCAGCTAACAATTGATCATAGTGTACCCTTCAAATAGACATAGCAATTACTACTCAAAACTCCCTATTTCAGAGATTTATATGGTGGTGACAGGACTGGATTCCACTTCTACCATGAGATTTCACAACAATGGCATCACATGTAATAAGTCAAATTTTTTCCAATATAAATTGTATCTTATGGTATTATGGCCGAAAACCACAGCATAAAAATGCTCAAGCTGACACGGCAAAAAAATGCTTTGGAATTCAAAGCCTTAAATTACACTGTTCTTGGCAAAAATTGTGGAATTTTCTTTAAGCCTGGTTTTTGTTAAATTTACTGATTGGCGCCTGAACACAAGAAGATAACATTATCCCCCAAAGTAGGTGGTATTTCCTTAAGTGAGGAATAATATTAATTACTGTAAAGGATTACTGACAAATGCTACTGTGATCATTCAAATTTGAAAGAGACTAATGCCACATGTTTTAAAGGCTGTGTAAATTCTAGACCAATATTTTCTTTTCTTACTCAAACTAAATTAGAGCATGATGCATTGTCTTAACAATAGAAAGTTCAAGCCTAGCATTAAATTGATTCATCAATCAGTGGTATATTTTCTTCTCTTGAAATTCTATGGCAGGTCAAAAAAGTAATTAGTATTTAACTCCACAATTAGCTTCCCATATATAAAAGCCAGGAGAAACATTTATAACTTTTCTTTTATTTGGGCAACAATAGAAATTTCTCTATAGCTATTCATTTTTTTTCATTTGTTGAATTCTGTTCATGTCTGAATATGAGATGTTGTACTGCCTCTTTGAGCACAGCACTTGAGATCAGAAACTTCATACAGTCTCATATTTAATTATACAGCCATGAACAAAGACATTGATGTTTTTTCTTTCCTCTTCCATCTGTAGAATGTGGCTATTCATACTTAAGTGCCTCTTGAATTAACTGTAGTTATTAATAGTGATATTGATTAATAGTTAATGAATTCAAATGATTTTTGTGAACAAAAATATTCTCAACCATGTGCAGAGGGGGAACTGGAATTTTAATGATATTGAAAAATGTAAATTGAAAATATACTAATGTTCCAAACTGCAACAAACCCAAAGACTTTTGAAACTGTCTGAAAACCACAGAAATCACACTCAATTTTGTTTCAAGAAAATATTTTCTATTATATCTTATATTGGAATAATGAAGCAAATCACAAAACAAAAAGTTACTTCAAAATAGAAAAAATTCCAATAGCAGAATTTTTTTCAATTGAGTATTTGCTTGTCAAAAGTATTGATCAACTCTAGTTTCATCTATTATAATTATTCTTATACTAGTCGATAATTTTTAAAATTACAAAACTGGTTTAACCATTAATCTATCCAGAGCTAAGTGATGGGACAGTCCAAAAATTGCCCAGAGCCAAAAAACAGCCTCAGTACCCCATTAAACAGTGCTTTACCTCTTCAGTGCTCAAGGTCCCGTGCCCCTTGCAAATCAATTAGTCTCCATCACAGTAATTACAGCATTCTTAAAAACAAATTGACTTGTCAAACTAGTTCCTCCATGACATCCTCAGTGTCTTCAGTGACAGTTTTTTTAACAGAGAATGACAGCAGACAGAAAAACAAGGGAGCTTCCACCTGCCCCAGTCCCCCTTCATTATAGGACTGCAACAAAGGCAGGATTCTATTTCCTCCTGTTTAAAATCATACATGCAAAACATCAAAACAGGAAAATAGCAATTCATATCCTTCTTCTCATTTTATCACCACTGTTAACACTGGTTATCATTTACTCTCTGGCAGTTTTTTCAAGAGTATTCACATTAGGACTTAAAAAACATCCCTGCAGTGTCCACAGTCACCTACTAACTCCAGTGCAATGGCTCCAAGGGAATTCCTTTTAGCAAAATTAAGGTGACACATAGATAACAATTCAGTTTGTTTACTTGTAAGTTGAGCAGTGCAGCCTCACACCTGACTTAATCCAATTGTGAAGTAATACAGTGTGCAATCCAGGGCAAGAGATAGGTAAAATTTAAACCAGAAAAAAAGGAAGGGAGTTGACCCTCAAGGAAATGCTCTACACAGCAGAGAAGAAGATATCAGGCAAAGATTTTCTACTTTCAAAATTCCTTGAATGTCGCTTTTATTTTTTTTCTTCTTTAATAAAAGGTTATCTTTCTCTCTACAGGCAGTTCTTGAAACAGTGATCAGCCTATACTGTCCTAAACCTCCACCTGATATTCACTGTGTTATTCTGTCAGCATTGCTGGCAAATCCCTTCAGGTCCTATAAACCAGACTATGAGTCCTTAATAGATGTATAGCAATTTACACCAGTGGAAACTTCGCTCTAATGACTCTACAATGATTTATAGCAGCTAAATGTCAGAACCCACTAAGGGAAATGGAGATGAGAAGTCTTGGAAAGACAGAATCAAGTAAAATGTTGGTTATTTTTTTTCTTGGGTACTATAATAGAATAACTGAAACTAACATGGTTATACTGATTAAGAGACTGTTGAAGAGCCATAGGAAAATTGAAGTACCAATCAGCTTCTTGTTGTTAGAAGGCAACACTGAGATGGAGAACCTGGAGAAATTCAAACTCAAGAATTTCTCTGCAGAATTGCTACCATGTGCACCTGTGCTCAGCTCAAGGGCTGTCACAGCCACTGGTATGGACATTTTCCTCAGGGATATTCTGTAGGTCACATCACCAGTCTAAAGTTGCAAAGTGTTCCTCCAGCAATATCATCATCAGGGTGTTACTAAGAAAACCTTCATTCCTTTTTTTTTGTATCTTGTTTAATTCCTATTATTATTATTATTATTATTATTATTATTATTTCTTTATTTTTACTCTTTCAGTCTATATGTCAGAACCTGACATATGGTCACTGCTTCCACCATTTTATCAGTCCCACAGCAAAGTAATATGCGAAAGCCTTGCAGAATAATCTGCAATCTGGGCCCTTTTTATGACAAACAAATATTTAAGGACAGATCTCACAAGGCTTTTTTGTTTGATTTCATTTGTGTGATTTCTGTCTGTAGATTGATAAGAAAATGAAAATTTCTCTAGGAAATTAAATATCAAACAGCATCATGTTTTTTCCACTACACTCAATAGTTTGCCTTGAGCCATTGAGAAAACCACTTTAAATACTTTAAATTTTGTTGAAACCTGCACAGTGTATTTTTTAAAAAGTAATGTCATTTTGGTTTTGCCCATATATTTCACTTGGCTTAGTTTTCTTTTGATAGCTAGGCTGTCCTTTGAAACATGGTCATATTTTAAAGGAATTCAAAAAATTTAAATGTTACGGGCTAAAAATTAAATAGTAAGCCCTGATGAGATATGTATTCATATCCCTCTTCTTCTCTTGAATTATTCAAACCCACCTGGATGCAATTCATTGCAACCTGCTCTGGGTGGATCTGCTTTAGCAGGAGGGCTGGAGGAGGTGATCTCCAGAGATCCCTTCCAACCCCACTCACCTGGGAAAATACCTAACAAATGCCTTCAATTGCTTTACCTTCCTCTAAAACAACTGCTGCCAAACCATGCTGTGAGGATCACCAGATACCCACACTGTGCTTTCGGGTGGTCTAAGATTCAGTGACTCACTACCTGTCTCTTTGCCACCTGCTGTAGGGGACTAGAAGCAGCTGAGAAAAGTGTGTTTTACTTCCCAATTGTTCATGTGAAGATTTGCCATTAGGAGATGTACCCTGTTCAGTCAACAGTGAAAGCAAGAGAAGCCTGCCCAAGAGTCTGTCCTGACACACCAGTTCAAGTTATCCATGGTAAGTCAGACAGAGCAGTTTTTCTCAGTGCTGTACAGAGGTTGTGCTGTTTCTCATGTCTATCCTCCTGAACTCTGAGGATGCAAAATGAAGGAAAGTAAACACAGATTTCTAACACCAAAACCTACAGCTTTTCCCAGTGCAGCTAAAGAATGACCCGTCTGGCTAGAATTTATAGGCAAAATTTTATGCACACTGTGGGTGGCTACTAGAGACATGTGAACAATAATTCAATATATTTAAAAGCATACATTTCTTTCTTCTCTCCCACACCTCCCCTCAAGTAAGTAATAAATAAAGGGTGGAAGTAGGACTAGTATACTGACCTCATCGACATTCTCAAATGCATTGATGACATCATATGGCAAGCACGAGAGCAGATCGATCACAAACCAGGTCTTCAAGTAATTCATGCGAATCAGCTTGGGGTCAGAGATCACCTCTCCTGCTGGTCCCACAAAGGTGGTATGGAAATTAAGCACAATGTCAACCAAAAATATGACATCCACAATGCTGTCAACTACCAGCCATGCCACGTTGTTCTGTTTGGTTTTAAAGGAGACATTGTAAGGAACCAAAATAGCAGTGTAGAAGGTTAAAATCAAGATGATCCAGTCCCAGGTAGTCTTGAAAACACAATAATGTAAAATTATATGTGGCGGAGTCTTTGGTGCCTCTTGTTTGTACTGTGGAAGGATTTCAGAGCCCAGCTGCAATACCTGTAGTGACAGAGATTTCAGGAGAAAAGGAAAACATACTTAATATTTTCATGGTGTTAGATTGTCAAACTCAGTACAACAGTTGATAAAAATACATATCTATTAACTACTTTTATCACCACCAAATTGTAAGCAAGTCAAGATAAGTATTCTGTTAAACAGATCACCATCGAACTAAGAAAAGTTTTTGTTTAATGTCATTAATTATCTTTCAACACTAAGTCTAATATGTGGTGCGTCCAAGACATCTCCTTCAGCAATCCCAGTAGACGAGACAGATAAATGATGGGCAAGAATGGGCAGAGAGGCAGCTGTGAATGGCAAAACCAGGAATAACATTGCAACTTCTGAGCTCCATTCCAGGACCAGGACCACTGGACCACATTGTTTTTCAACACTGGCTATTTAAGACCATACTGTTTGAAACAGGCTTATACTACAATCCATCATCCTCTTCTCTGGACTGCACAAGTCTAAAGTCCATGGATAACTATCATTAGCCTCAATAAACTCATTTTGAACTTCAACTTTTCCCTGAGAGACATTCAGTGTCTTAACTACTTGGTGGTGTAGAATTACAGAAGGTTAGAATCCTTAAGGTTGGAAAAGACCTCTTAGACAGTTGAGTCCAAACATTAACCTACTACCACCATGTTCTCCAATAAACCATGTGCCCAGGTGCCACATTACATGCCTTTTGAACAATTCCAAGCATGGTGATTCCACTACTTCCCTGGGAAACCTGTTCCAATGCTTGACAACCCTTTCAGTGAAAGACTTTTACCTAATCTAATCTAAACCTCCCCTGGCGTAACTTGATGCCATTTCCTCTGGTCCAGTCACTTGTTATCCAGGAAAAGAGATTAACCTCCCCCTCATTACAACCTTCTTCCAGGTAGTTGTAGAGAGTAATATGGTCCCTCTGAAGCCTCTTTTTCTCCAGGCTAATCAACGCCAGCTCCCTCAGCTGGTCCTCACCAAACTTGTTCTCTAGAGCCTTCACCACCTTTGCTACCCTTCTTTGGACATGCTTTAGCACGTTGGTGTCCTCCTTATAGTGGGGGGCCCAGAACTGAACTGACCTGTTGAGGTGTACAGTCCAGTTACAATGCAGTCAGGTCTCAATTCAAAAAAGCACTACTGCAAAAGCTCCTCTGCCAGCCCATGCTTTAATCCCTGGACCTCAAGCTGAGTACAAGGTGACACTGAGTGCTGTTTTCCATAAGTGCAGTCCTGATCAGTGTCTACTGCCTCTCCAGTTCTGCACACTAGTGTGAAAACAGTATTATTACATATTTAATTCTTGGGAAATCAAGTTTCTTTCACATGTCTATGAACAAAAATAAGTGTGTTTATGTCTATAGATATACATGAAATCAACATGAAGAACCTGTGTCCAAATAAAGACAAATTAAATTTTAAAATTAAATTTACCCCAGATGAGTTATGGAGGAAAACTGAAAGGAGGATGGAGGTTTGCTAGAGTGAAATGTATTTGCTAGTGCCAAACTCAGAGAACCTATAAGAATTTAGAAGCATTGTTCCTTTTTCACATTTATTTACACATAGTTCAGAGCAATAGCAAGCAGAGAAGGAAATTAAATGGCCACATTTCTCAGGGAAAAGATCAGACAGCATAGCTATAATAGAAGGGTGTCTTCCTTTCAAGCTCCTTAGCTTTTTAATGTCAATTATTTAGACATGGATTTTTATCTGCAGGCTTTTCTGAGTGAGTTTTTTGTTGTTGTTGTGTTTGGGGTTTTTTTTGTGAACTGGTGGGCTTTTTTCCAACAGTTTAAGCTGAAGGGGACAAAAGAAAACAATCAGCTACAAGAATCCTACTTTGACAAAACAGTCTCTGATCAAATTCCCTGCTGCTTTGAACCTCACATAATCACTTACGTTTGTACACAACAGGGGTCAGACACTGTCAGATCACAGTCCCTTGCACATGTGTAAATGACAATGGGAATTGCAAGCCTGCTGACTTTGAGCCCAGTATGTTCTACCAAAGAGAATTAGCATGACCTGCTCAGAGACCTGCATGTTAGCACAGAAGCAACAACAGTTTGAACAAAAAATTTTAAAAAATAAGGCAATAATATTTTTCTTTTACTGAGTTTCTAAAATGACAGCAAAGAGGAAAAAGGAATATTTCCCCTGCAGTCCAAACGGAGTCAGACATGTTCCCTGCCATATTAAGTAGTCCATGACTCCTGACCCTGATTCAAGTAGGCTACCCACAATACAAAAAAAAAAAAAAAAAAAAAAAAAAAAATTTAAAAAGTTGTCATGTGGAGAGAAAAGCTGGAAGAAGCACAAGACAGAAGTAGTCTCTGTCTTCTCTGCAGGAGACACTGGCCAGCCCATGCAGTCCCCAGAAGTCACTGTTAGTGACTGGAAGAGGCAGAGGTGATGTATTGAGTTAGTATGTGTATTCAGAGTGCCATTCCCTTCAAGACTTGTTTGCAATCCTGGTGACAAATGTTAGGATGCCTTTTGTCAACAAAAGCTCTAGCCCAAGATCAATATTGCAAGTATCTCCTGCCCTCCCTTTTGCACATCGCAGCTGTACCTCAATCAGTGGGAGAGAAAAGAGCTACTACTGGGTTTTATGAGGGTCTACATGAGTAGTGGTTCTAGCATAAGATCCTAAGCCTGAAATATGCTGCACTGGGCAAGGAGAGTCCTCTGAAATATTAACCCACTGGAATAACTGAGCAGGAAAACCAAGCATCTCTATCACATGGTAACATTTACCAGTCAGTTAACCGAACTTCAAATGTTGAGATGTTACTACTGTGGGGAGACAGTACCCCCTTGTAAATGCATAATTGCTTATTTTGCAATCACAGGCCTATTACAGCTTATTTTTTTAGCCTCTGCTATTAAATGAATAAGTTAAACATTTTGGTAACCATTCTAATTAGCACAGGAACCTCAACCATGAAACACTGAAAAAAATACTTTATTTAGTTCTTGTCAGATTGGTTCTCATACATAAGTTCATAAGTTCCAGACCAAGAATTGTATAATGCACTCTATTTTGGCCACTGCTGGTCTCTTTGTACTCCAAGAACTCGTGGAGATTTTGCATCAATCAAACTATAGGTACTGGAAAATGTACTAATATATTCTTATATACCCAAATAATAGGAAAAAAGGCAAAAACAATCTTTTTGGCAATAAAGCAGGGCCGAAATTATGGTGTCCATTATTTTGCTGCAAATAAAAAAGAAATAAAGTCAAGCCAGTGGAACTGCAGGAATGTAAAACTGAACTGAAAGCAGAAAAACCGCAGACTTCTAGTTACAACTCGCTAAGAAAATAAACAACTTTGCTGCTTCAGTGTTTTAAAATGTCATCAGCAAATATGAAGCACTCTCTCCCAGCTTATTCGAGATTCAAAGGCTCAGAGCACAGGAAAATAAAAGGATTGATGCCTCCTTCCTTTTCTATTTAGAAAGTAAATGCACTCTAAACTATCTGGTTGGCTAGGGACCTTATTAGTTAAGTCTTTTGTTCTGTTACCACCTCGGAGTCTCTATCAATGGCTATTTAAAGTGACATGGGGCCATGGCTTTAACTGTCTCCAGCAGAAGACTGTGCCCCAGCACTGTGGGCATGAACCTTGAATGGAGGGGCAGGGACAGGGCAGGAGGTGGGCATTGAGGAATGACATAGGGATATCAATCCCTCACCAGGTGGGGAAAGCCACCTGCAGCAAGCCTGAGGTGCCTCCAGTCCCTTGTTTGAGTAGAGTGAAGGTGACAAGTTCTAGCCCAGGCTCCCTCTCACTACCTCACTTACATGCACCTTGTATAACCACTCCACCTCTCTGGCATTGCTATAGAGATGAACCATCATTTCACAGCTTCAGACGGAAGAAGGACACTTCATGCTCATGCTACCTCTCCCAGGAAAGGCAACTTGCTTTGCAGACTGGCAAAGATCTTGCAGCATCTGGGACTGCCAGCCAAGACCTTTCAAAGGCACCAAATTCTTAATTTCATTGAAGGAAGCAAAACACACCTATTAACAAAGCTTAATTATCTTGGAGAACAAGCATGTGCCTTTAGCATAAAGAACAACAAAAGAGTTCAGTACTGCACAAAAATCATGGAAGGGAGCCCACAGAGCTTAGTGATAAAGATCTAGGTTTTGTCAAGTCACTGCATTGGAAGTCACAAATGCTCCTTTCTCTATTTTTCATACCAAGGGCCACACATAGTCTATTTCTTTACCATTTTTTCCAAACACACACCACTCCTGAATCATCTGGAGATTAAGAGCTGTAAACCCCATTCTCTCTGCACCATATAGCAAGCCCAGATAGATGCCAAGATAAGTACTTCCGCCCTACTCCAAGGTGTTCCTGCTGCACTCCAGCCTCTAGGCAGAGCAGTGCCAACCTCA
>JAWWEV010000115.1:22787704-22815483 GCA_035583235.1 Hafferia zeledoni | reverse complement strand
CCAAGATAAGTACTTCCGCCCTACTCCAAGGTGTTCCTGCTGCACTCCAGCCTCTAGGCAGAGCAGTGCCAACCTCACAGGTTTGCTGAAGTTGTCAGGTGTGGTTACCCACCCGCAGGAACTACCTAAATTCAAAATGCTTATAAAGGTACTTCTCCTGGAGAGGAGGAAAAAAAAACCAATAAAAACAACCAAAAAACCCAAAAACAAAAACAAAAACCAAAAACAAACAACAAACAAAGACAAAACAAAACAAAACAAAAAACAAAAACACAAACACAAACCCCAACAGATTAATATAAAAGTAATCATGAAGAAAATGTATACAACTATATAAACCAATATACTGAGTTTCCACCTATGTGCACTGGAGAATTTCATGACTGTAATTTTCTAAGTGATTGAAACAGCTTTGAGTTTGGAAGATATTTTCACCATTATACAGTTTTATCATAGTAAAATAGTATTTTTTCAGAAAGTTATTAATGAAAGTATTATTTCAATTACTTATGATTCATCAGATAATACAGCTGTATTATCTGCGTCTATTATTTGTGGCAAGGATGCATGATGTTTAATAGCTCTCTAAAGCTGCAGAATTTTATTTCAAGAGAAGAAATACCAAATTTCATCATGGATTTCACAAGGCTGTGGGATATTTGGGTGGTTTCATGGGGCTAACACACACATAAACACACATAATCACTCATTTCCTGCTTAATCTCTCCTTTCTGTGTTTTCAACTGCACATATTTGCTTTCTCTTACTCTCCTTCACTTTAGTTTTCACAGGCATCCACACAAATTGCTCCCAAGCTAAGGGCTAGGTGCAAAGCCTCAACCTGAAGTAGATTTTAATGTCAGTTTTGAGTTCCTAATAAACAAGGTTTGAAAAAACAAAAGCAGAAGCTCCATTACTAAGTAGTGCTGCTAAGCACCATTATAATTTTTCTGCTTTTATTTCTTAAAACCATTGCATTTTTTAAATTATGACACAATCTTGTTTACCAGAACTGCCTAGAAAATGTACAGAACACATCAGCTAGGGCCATAGGTGCAGAGGATATACATCCTATGCAGTGACCAGGAAGAATCATACCTACAATTAGCTTCTCAGTGATTAAGTCACAGAAAATTATTATTTTACACTCTTACTGCAAAATGTAGCCTCAGAGTTACCTAACACCCCTGTGTTAATTGCATAATTTATTTAAGTAGTTTTCATATGACTGTTATTAGAGAAGTCAGGCTAAAAAAATCTATGCCTACTGGCAAAAATCAGAGACTGAAGCTGCATAGACACTGCTTGTATTATCCATGGCCTGAGGATAAATCAAAATAGTTTGTCACTAACACCTTTCTTAAACTGTTTCATAAAAACAAAAGAAATTGTAAGCTTTTGTGGCAGTCTCCTGTTTCATATTTGTACACCACCTTCCTCCACTCAGGTTCTAGGATACAACTGACTTACTCAAGTATTCAAAAATATAAGTGATAAAGAATTTAAGAGCAACACAAATAGTACTCCAATAAATTAAGAGCCTTCACATGCAAACAAGAATGATGGGAAATGTCATAGTGAGTAGGAAAAGAAAAAAGAATTAATTTTAATTTGAACTTAAAATTTCAAATAGGTTACTGCAGGGATGAAGGAAAAAAAAAAGAAGAAAATATTTGAAAATACAACAAGGAACAGTTAGGGATCACATATTCAGTATTATCAGGAGATCTTTCCAGACTAAGAAGTCTGGCATCCCATATATCTTCAAAGGAAGAAAAGTAGCCTTGTCTGTATGATTATCTGCACTCTGCTTTTCTCTAGTGTAGTTCTATTGACTTAAGTGGAATTAAAGCAGAAATTCAATGAGCTACCTAACACCACAGTTGGGGCTAATGTTCTTTGTAAAATAATGACTGCAATATTCAGTCAGCAATTAAAGAAACTAATTTCAGACATGTAAACTATATACTTGCCCTTTATTATTTGTAATTAATCAGTTGGCTGTGCCAGTTAGAACACTTGCAAAGACTTGTTGAGCACATGGGCTTGCAAGAAATTTCAGTAACATGTAGTCACTGAGGTCCAGACTGAGGTTCACTGAGCCAAACAAAATAACCTTAGACCCTTTCCCTTACATTCTACTGACTACATTTTAGCATGAAGTAAAATTCAAGCACAGACACCTAGAGAGAAGACAGGATTATTTGATGCTAAGCCTTGAATAGTATTAGGAGGACGACTATTCCAAATTCCAGGACACTAAAGCAACCTCAGGGTGGACATGTGCTAATCACATGGTATTCTTACAATATGGTATATATGTGAATGTCTGCCTCTCCCCTGTGCTAGTATGATCTATGTTATTTCTGTACTTCCAACATGAATCAGTTTTCCCTTCTTGAATAGTTCTGTATTAAACATTGAAGAGGTAAGCACCTGTCCATGGGAATTTCATCATTAGCTGTGATAACAGTACAGGCCTGGGCAGGAGGCAAAAATAAGAGAGTACTGACTATATGGAGACCTCATGGAACCCATTGATGTCTTATACCTCCAGCTACACAGGAAGATGAAGAATTTTTGACAAGAGTCACAGCTGCTGCCATGGCATTCACAGCGATAAGTCAAACGGGACTGACACGTTATATTGGCCATGCTGTCATTAACACCATATATCAAGCCTTTCCCTAAGCTGTTTTTACACCAGGGAGACCCTGCTACTGGCCCAGGAGACAGCTACAAGGAAACTTGGGACAGTCTCTCCCCCTCGTGGTGAAAGGCTTCAAACCCTAAGTACTTCAAGGAGCCTTCTCTGACTGGAGCTCAAAACTCTGAAGGACTACTTAAATCACAAATTTCCTTTTTCCTAATCTGTCTGCAGTGTTACTTGTGCCACCTTAAAGTTCTTCTGTCTGTAAAACCAGCAACCCAAATAGACATTTTGACCAGTCGTAAAGCGGAGTTGGGATCTCACTGAAAAGTAATTAGACATAAATGAATTCAGACAACGACCATGTCAAAGATTGTCCAGAATTTCCTTGTGCACTAGCCTGAGTTTTTCTCACCACAATTTTATATAAGTAAATAGTCCAAGATACTACTACCATTCAGATCCTCAAAAGAATGGAAACAAAGCAAGAACTACTTTAATAATAATGCCATAATAAGACATGGATAAGATATGGAACACAACACTGCAATTAGGTTACATGAAGTCTTTTGGACATCTGCTTCCATTCCACTGCCATGGGACACATTTCACAGCACATGTACCTGAGCTCCCATGCCTGCCACCAGGCTTTGGATTCCCAGGGCAAGTACGACACACTGTGCTTGGCTCACAGAGAGACAACACACTCAAAAAGGTTAAAAACACTTCTTTACAGCCTCTCAGGGAAATAAAATATTACCTCGGCAAGTCGGGAATGCTTATGAACATTCTCTCCTTTCTGGACGCTCGGAGCGAGCTGCTGTAACACACCTCGGCTGCTGGTGAGGGCACGGGTCAAGCGAGCAAACTTCCCCCACCCTGCAAGAAAATGTGCAAGATTATAAGCATTACCAAAAGAAGTTGCAAGTGCACTACAAAAAAACTCTTGTAAGTCAGGGAGGGAAAAAAAGTTCAAACAGCACAATCTGCTTTAATACTGACCACAAGGGACTATAATTTAAGCAAGTACCAGATAAAAGCAAGTCACAAAATAGGTGTCAGTGTGGTACAGTAATAAAACCCATTACTGCAGTGATTTTGTATTCAGTGGCTCTACAAGAGTGCTGTTACATGAACTGCATATTTTGCAAGGATGAATGTCCACTATACAATAATCTTCTATTAAATCCAGTGACCAGATTTGGATCTGAGAGCACTGCAGAAGGCACTCCAGACTAATCAAGATGTAAGACTAGAGTCACGCACAATGAAAATTATAGTTGTCTGTAACAGAAGTGAATCTGGCCTCAGATGCATCAAGCATAGGTCTGGCATAAGCAGAGAAATATACATAAAATAATAAAAAGCAGAGCAGAGAAGCAAAACAAAATCATTAATTTTATCCTCTCTAAACAAAAGGGGGAATATACTAATAGATTTTTCTCAAACTCTAATAAAATATTTAGCAGCTTCTGGCAGAGAAGTCATATGCCAAATTTTAATTCACAATATCTTTTTAGAGTGATTTCACATACCTCTCAAAATAGAAGACCTTGAACAACAGTCACAAGAGCTACCTACAACTACAACAACTATGAGAAGTAATTTGCCATAAGAGAAAGTCAATAGAGTATACATCTGGATAATTTTGGTACACTGAAAGGAAAATATCACTGCATTTAGTCCCAGTCTTGAAAAATGCTAGCAGCACCTGGGAATTGTGGAGCAATCTCATCTCCAACTCCAAACAAGGATGCTCAGCACTTTGATGATTCGGTTTATAATGAAAATCTGGTTCTGGAAAAAGTTCCTTTCACAGCAATGTTGTAGACATCCCTCTGGTGCTATAATGTCTCCCTGGAGTCTTCTCCTCTCCAGGCTAAACAACCACAAGTCTCTCAGCATGTCTGCACAGCAGAGGTGCCCCATCTCTCTGGGCACCTTTGTGACTCTCTTCTGGACTCATTCAACAGGTCCCCATCCTTCTTATGCTGAGGGCCTTGGAGATGAATGCAGTACCCTAGGTGGGATCACTCAAGCTTGGAGTAGAGCAGGAGGATCATCTCTCTCGACTTGCTGACCACACTGGTTTTGACACATCTCAGGATGCAGTTGCCTTTATGAGCTTCAAGTGCATATCGCCTGGTCATGTGAAGCTTCCCATTCAACACCCCCCAAGCCTTGTCTGCAGGGCTGCTCTCCATTCAGCCTATACTCGTGCTTAGGATTGCCGCAATCCAGGTGCAAGACTTTGCAGCTGGCCAGACCGGCGAAGCCCGAGGGGGCTGTGTTCCAAGAGGACACAAGCATTAGCTCCCTCTCCAGCGCCGGCGAGGGACCGCTGTGGCCGGAGCGGACGGTCCGAGGTGCGCCGGGCCCGGCGCTGGCCGTGGTGCTGAACCGGGACGAACGGGGCTGGTCTGCAAAGGGCGGCCCCGGCGACAAACCCAACGGACCACAGAGCTCCAGCTTCACACAGGAACTTGAAATCTGCCTCCCTTACCAGACACAAAATGTTTCTAATGACGTATAAACATAGGCAGCTCCTTTTACTAACTCAAAACAGATTGATGGATACGGCATTTTCCTGGAAGATTCAAAATTTGATTCAAAACCTGGGGACAAACTTCCTGCATGTATTTTCTTCCTAACATCAAAAGTTCTAAGATTTGAGCTATTCAGACATAGAGAAATGAGGAAAAGGAAGCACCTTACTTGAGCTTTCTTGCACAAAAGCACTGCTGGACAACTCTGTGGCATGATTTGTGGCTATGAATGCTGAGCACCTTTGGGTATCTGCATCTCCTTTAGAAAAGTACTCCTAAACCCATTCTTCTCTCCTCAGCATCCCCTATAAAGCATGTCCTCTGCCCTACATGTTGCATTTCTCACTTGTGAGTGTCTAAATGGTACACAAAAGAATTGTTCTGACAAACATTAGATCTATCCCCCTATACTCCAAACTCTGATCAGAAAACAACACAACTGTTCATTACAGGCAAGAGACTGTCAAGAGACAGGGCTTTTTAGCTTGGCTTTCTAATTGAGTGCTGATATGAAAATGGCAGGCTGGGAGTACATCCCCAAACTCTCTCTTTACATAAGTTAAAATACATGGGAGCCCAGCCTGGAGGACCATGTGCCACTGTGTAATTTATGCCTAAAAACCCAGGCACTGAATCAACGTGCAAATGTTGCAGCTGTATGAGTATCATCTTTAGAATAGAACACTCTTCTCCTTGTGCTGCCTTTTGGGGTTTTTTCGTTGTTGTTGTTGTTGTTTTTGTTTTGTTTTGGGGGGGTTTTTTGTTTTGCTTTGGTTTTGATGGGGGTTTTTGAGTCTTTTTTTTTTTTTTGGTTGGTTGGTTGATTTTGGTTTTGGGGTTTTGTTGGTTGGTTGGTATTCTTTGTGAAAGAAAAAGATACAAGTGTGGGAAATTTAACATACAATTAGAGTAGACCAGTAGATTGTGGCATAGAAAAAAGAAAATGAAAGAGAATACCAGTATTAATAGTACTGAATGATAACTTCTTCTGAAAAGACAGCAGTATCTGTTGAATTTATTGCAATTTTTCCTCCAGAACCCTAGGGACAGATGCAGCCTACAGCAAGTCAGACATTTATCCAGTGAAGACAGGTCAAGTAATAGACCTAAGCCACAGAACTGAACATAAACACTAAATTTTAAGGGTCATGGAGCTATGCAAGACAAGAAACAAAGTTACAGAATGGTGTGAGTATACAGTGGTGCCAGTCCTCCTAGAGTAAAGGAACCAGCTGGTATAGATTACACATTCTTTTTCAACACAAGCATATCCTTACATCCACACTTTTCCTCCAGAAATAGGAAAAATAAAAAATAAACTGATATCTCCTGAGCCTAGGTGATTCTAATATAGGTGTATATATATTCCTCAAACAAGACAAGAGCTGACATAGCAGAAAAGACAGGAATTCAGGAACCAAATGTTAAGCTGAATACCAGCCCCACGGTCATGCTTGCCTGTGCCCGCCTTTGATTCTAATCCATTTGTATTGTTGCTTGGTCTCCTTTTTCAGTTATGCAGAAAATATCATGCAGGGACAAAACAATAAGATGGCACTAAATTATCTCCAGCTTCAAAAGGATGAAGAGCCTTCAAGATTAACAGCACTGATTTCAGTGCTCCTGCATTCCATAATGCTATTTCAGTTTTCCACCATTTCTTTGCAAAAAGCTGAATAGAAATTGCTTCTGAAAACACCCAAGACAAGATGCCTACAAGGACAAAAGTTGTCTTCTGAGCTTTGTTTCATGGGAAAACACAGCACTGAAATGTACTTTTGTGGTGTGATATATAACTCATCAAACCTTTTCTTCTTTAAAGCACAAAGCTTCATTTAACAATAGTCTCAAGTTGAAGAAACCAATTTTCTGTATTTTGAGGTATGATCTGTTGATACTCAACCACAACAGTGTTTATTATTTATTTGAAGGTAGTTATTTGTTTCTTACTACTCTCCTCGATTTGATTATGATGACTCATAAATCTAAACATTAGAAACTGAGGTAGTTACAGAACCCTTGTTATCAAGTTGTAGATCTGTGAATTCCACAATTCCTGGAGTTAGAACAAGGAGCCGTTGCCTGCTAAAGAATGAGCTTGTTTGTCCACAGGTCTCATCATGTCTAGGCTTCACAAATGAAGAGTTTGGGCAGGGCTCTCCCCACATGGGCATGCCCTTCCAGCCTGCACAATGAATTTTTTATGTGAGGCACAGCGTGCACAGAACTGACCCCCCCTTTATAACTCCTGAGGTTCATCTGCCACGGCTGAGTGAGCTTGGATGGTGACAGTGAAGTCCTCAGGACTAGAACCTACACACCCCAGTATTCCCAGGAGGTCTCCCATCCAAGTACTAACCAGGCCTGACCCTGCTTAGCTTCCAAGATCTGATGGGATCAGGTGTCAGGGAGGCATTTAACTGCCTACTGTCCACAGGTCTATTGTCACACAACTGTGTAAGAGTGAGTAAAACAGGATTCCAGCAGTTCTTGCCTCCACTCAATCTACCTTTGTATTCCTTCGCATCAAAGATCCCTGCTTACATCCATCATGGTTCTCTGCAATGCTCCTTCCCTTTGAAACCTCATGACTAAAGCTGTACTATTTTTCCATCTGGACTGGGAAAGCATAGCAAAGTTTTTTAAGACACTCACCACTTCCCTTTCATTTGTTTCCTTTTTTAAGAAAACATTTCATCCAGATGAAAGCACAGTATAACTTAATCAAAATATTTCAAACACTGGCTCTGTTCATATAAATACATCTTTAAAGCAGAACAAAAAATTAGACAGCAACAAAAAAACCCACACACAATAGAATCCCAGAAACAAAAAGGAAAAATAAAAAGGAAATATGGATTTTTCCCTGAATTAAGATGAAGGAGGCAATCAAAATATTTTCTTGCGTGCAGCCCCACTTGTTATGCAAAGGACAGCTTAGCTGTAAAACAAAATAAAGCTTTTTCTGCAAAGAACATGATAACTGGTGGTTGCTACAAAGCGCAGGAGGCTACAATATCTAGGAGGTTACAATACCTAGGAGGGTAATAAACATTCTCTTGTATGATTCAGTGATGTTGAATCTGATCACCTTTTTTATAAAAACAAAATATCAAAAGGAAAAATTAGGATCCAAAGCATCACTTCCAAACTTTTATAAGGCAGCATAGATGCATCTGGATAGGTTTGCATTGTATTCATACATTCAAAACCTGTTCAGGAAACTATGAGCTACTCAGAGGGCAAGAACCAATTCTATTTGTCTTCACAAACAGTTTTTTTCATAAAGTGATGCATTTCATTTTATACACTATTCTCAAACACCTCATACTTGATGTGTCAGATATCAAAACAAGAGAGAGGTATACAGGTAAAATGCATTAATACCAAATATAGCATATACTCTAAAATTCAGCTAAGAAGGTGACCTACCACTTGACAAGCCAAATTTAGCTATGCTATAGCTTGATTTTTTCCTACTTCTAGTCAAGTAAACCTAGTTTCCCTGATTTTTTAAAGGGGGCAAGCATACTGGAAAGAGTGGAAAGAGGTAGTTTAAAAATATTACATCATCAACATCACTGACATACTATTTTTAAGTAGTTTGATTTAGAATGCACTATTTTTAAAGCTGCTGCATTTAAAAGCAAGCTTACTTAACTTCCATTGCAGTTATAAAACATTTTCTAAATTATCTGAATCAATTCACAAAGACTACAATGAGAAGTCTACTTTTTAGATGACTTTAGAAAAATTTTCCTGTTTCATCTATCCCAATGTCTAATATTATTCATAAATTTAAAAAATAATTAAAATGAAAAATGGTACTGACACCTTCAGTCTCTCTGAGTCACCTTAGATAAAAGATGCTTATTCATTTTTGCATAGTCAAACACCTGCCATTAGAGTTCAACACTTCAGTCAAGAAGTCACTACATCATCTGCAGCTGAACAATCAGGCTTAAAATTGCCAGCAGGTGATAGAAAACTAAAATATACCACAACTATGCAGATTTAGCCTGACATTATTTGCTCTTTAAATTGATCATGTTCTTGTACTACATAACATTTTTCTCGAAATAGACATAAAGGCATTAATTTTTAAAAACTTGAATACTTTATATTATGTCACTCTGCAACCCTGCAAATAGCACACATGCTAATAAAATACATGCATCTCTACACAGCCTATTACATATTAAGTGGTCATATGCATAGGAAACTAATGTCACAT
Source organism: Hafferia zeledoni (assembly GCA_035583235.1). Classification (NCBI taxonomy): domain Eukaryota; kingdom Metazoa; phylum Chordata; class Aves; order Passeriformes; family Thamnophilidae; genus Hafferia; species Hafferia zeledoni. The sequence continues at coordinate 22,806,053 of JAWWEV010000115.1, read as the reverse complement.
ATAAACTCAGTAAAAATGACCAAAGCTGGTTGAAGTTTAAAGAAGGAAAAATAATTAATTTGGCAATCGGTTTTCAATTGTTTCAGTTAAACAATGAATCTCTAAATTCTCAGTTTTAGTTTTTCAGATTGAGGGTTCATCTCAGTTTAGAATATGAGAAGCATTCTTTTGAAAATTGCTCTCTCTCAAAACCAAGCTACAAAATTCCTGTGTAATGTTGTATACAGCAAAAAGAATATGCCCTCTTCAAAGCTCTCATCTGTTGAAATAATGATTCTTGGAAGAAGCTAATGCAATTTTACCATTTTTACATCTTCCAAAACTGTTTATCCACTCCATAAATTCTAGAGCCTACTACAGACATATGTCTGACACTCCATAACTATCTTTCCCCCTCCTCCCCTCACAGTATGAGTTCAAATATTAAATATTACATATATGTAAACTTCTGTTTAACTAATCAGCTCTTCCCAGAAATTGCCTGTTTAGCCATCAAATAACTGATGCACTATCACATTCTTACATGCACACAACAAAATTCCAAAGCTAGCCTACAGCAACTAACTAACAGGAGAAAGATGTAGGGGTTAAATTAACGATGAAAACAGAAAGTGCATTTTCATTTATATCATGCCTAATAATGTGTATACAGTGACAGAGAACTCTTTACCAGCATGAAACTACTGCAACTTTATTCATTTTAGGACATCCAGAAATTATATTTGGAAGACTCATCCAGTGCACAAACCCTTTTGTACATAAAGACACAGCACTCAGGGAAGGAGTACAGAGCTGTGAATCAGTGGCCTCTATATAACATATACAACTCTTCTGTCTGCAACCTTTGTTAGGCACTTCACCAGGTTCCATGGACCAGAGGAAATAATATTGCATATCATTAACTCTTCTGCAAGTCCATGCAATTTTATGCAGGTTTAGTGCTTATATTGCTGTAGATATGCAACTGCTATGAATTACCACCATCACTGAGAGAACAGCATGATTTCAAAATCCAATGAGATTTTTTTAACAAATAAATAAATAAATAAAATTAGCATTCTCTTTCTTCAACATACTTCTCTCAAAAACACAAAAAAGTCATGGCATTTCTTTTTGTTGAAAGTGAAGGACAAACTGCCTATCTCTACCACATTAAGGAACTCCGGTGAAAGCAAAGAGAAAAGACACAGCTACCACTCCTGACGCAAAGTCCTGCCTATCAGCTGGCTAAGTGAAACAAAGGTCTTCACTACCAGCAAACAAAGGAGAGCCAGCTTTACTGCATCACACTGATTTATCATCGCTGTCAGTCCTCATCAGGATACAGTGAAGACCACTAGGCAGGGGAAAAAATATACTGTAGACCCAAACTTTCTGACAAGGTAAGCTTTTTAGTTTTGTTAAATCAATAAAAACCCAAATGAATAGCATTTAAATGAGGGGAAAAAATTACCCACATAGCCTGGAAGAGGATATGTTTGTCAAGGTTGTGCTTCCTTTTTCATGGTAACAGGTGTTTCCACTTTGAGAAACTATGTTTTTAAAGAATAACATTTTGAAAATAAATGTAAATCAGTTCATCTTCACAGTAAGTTTCCTGTTTAATTTAATACTACAAATATTATTAAATACTACAAAAATGCAAACAACAGAAGAACTTGCTTTTTACCCCAGAGGACACAAGTCTCTGTAAAGCTTCATATGGGTACAAAAGGTCTATTTCTGACAGGATCTGAGCCTGAGAGCAAGTTTATGCTGCTGTCACAGCTGAGTTTACTTCCAGGTTTCCAGGCTGTAACTCAGCCAAGGGTTAACAGCAGAACACTGCAATGTTACTTCACACACCAGGGGAGAGTAAACCTGATTCAACTTAAGATGACTGGAATCTCTTCATATAGGTTAAAGGAATCTAGTCCAGAACTTTAATATAAGGAATCCCACAATAACATCAAGAAACATCAATACAGGCAGAATGAAATTATTCAGATCTTTGCTAGACTCAGCCAGGGTTAATTCTTCCGTTCTTGCATACAGTTTCATGCACAATTTGTACAGAGCTGTTTAGCAACATTGTGAATCCTTGAAAGCTATGCTGTACTGTGGGTTAATAATGTATTTAAAAAGAAGAGCAGTACCTATTTGCTAAGTAAACTGTGCTTTCTGAAGCACTTGGGGGTTTCATTAGCAATGACCCTTTCCAGTGCGGGCCAGAGCCAATTTGCTTAAGAAACCATCAACCATTCCTTGCAAAAATGCCATCTCCAATGACACGGCTACAAGCTATTTTAACATTTAATTCTCTGGCTTTGGTATTTAAAGGACTTAATCTCTTTCGAGACCAGGGCAAACAAACAAAAGCAGCATAAATATATAATTGTGAAAAAGACCAACCTTTACATGAATCATCCTCAATGGGCTGCTTGAAAGCCGTTATGTCATTGAAAGTGCAAAGAAATAAAACCACTTTATCCTGCTCATTTCGAATTGGAGCAATTTTCACAAAGAACCAGACAGGTGTTCCTGGAAACAAACATATCAAAACATTGGTCAGTGGTAGGCAGAACAGTAAATGTGGTAGTTTAGATGTTTCCATCTCATATCAGCCATCTGTAAATGTTACTTTAATGTTGGGGATTTTGCAAACACCTATTAGGAAAAATGACAAAGCAGCTGAAAAGAGTGTTATTTAAGTTCTCTGTTCTGACTCTTGATCTTCACCAGTTACTCATTTTCTGAATTTCACTTACCAAGTGAATACTTGAATTTACAAACTGCTTTATGATCTCCTGAAGGAAGAGTCCCATGTATGTGAAAGGGTGCACACAACAGAGTCTTGCTGGTTATGTAAAGGAATTAAGAACAGGCCAACTGTGTCTAGACCATGACCACAATACAAAGCCTCAACTAAAGAGAAAGACCAGTTTGGTTAACCTTATACTTGTCTGCAAACAGGGAGCAACATGCCCTAACAACTATACTAGCCTTTGTCAAGCTTCAAGAGCCAGGCTGGGAACTCTGGTCTAGCCTGCAAATCCCCCCATGCAAAGGAAACCCTTTGCAAGCTGCTTTCCAGCTTGCCTTGTCCTAAGTGTGCTCACAATCACTCCAGTGTGAAGAAAGACTTCACTGAATTCAGTAGAGAACAAGCCATTAGGACCAGACCATGAGCTGTGGATGGGATCAAGCTGTACTGCATAAAACTGTACTTTTCTAATTACTGCAGTAGATAAACTACTAATGAAAATTGCTTGCGAGAACAAAGCCTGCACATCACAGAAAAAGATGATCCCACAAACTGACCCTCCAGATGCTGCTGTCAATTTTCCATGACATCTATCCACACAGATCACCTTGAGGAGAGAATCTGTCAGCCAGTCCTGCCTTTCTATATTTCTGGCAGTTTTACTGAGACCGCTGAGAAGATCCTAGAGATAGCAGTGAAGTTCCATGTAACAAGACAATGTCTACCACTCATTTCACAGGACTCACCACACGGATTTTAGTGATACTTGCGTATAAGCTCATTGGAGGGCTCAGAACAAAGCCCTCATCTCCTGTATGTCATAACATGGCCTCCCTGAAGGCATCATTTTTAAGTCTGCAGTCTTAACTTTAGACATAAAAAGATAAATTCTCCAACTCGAGGTGTGTGGCAATAGGGAGAGTCCAGATCTGGGCTTTCAGGGAGTTTGTACATGAGTTTTCAGACTGTGCCTACACCACCAGTGATGATGAAAAAAACTCATCATTACTTTTGCATGCACAAGAAGTAAGAGCCAAAGACAGGATTTTTGCTTCTGTGTCACTTGTGAGCTACGTTTGGAGAGAAGGGTCTGCATAGCAGGGGCCAAAATAAGATCAGGATCATCAGGATTTTGATAATCTGGGAAAGCCAGAATAAAGAACACTACACAATTTTTGTCACTCATGCAGCAAAGTCTGTTTCAGAAACAATGGTCTTAGAAGACAGTTTCTTGCCTTCTTCAATTACAGAACCCTCCTCTATGCTAGTGATTAGATTCTCTTTCACCTCAATTGCTCAGTATTTTAACATGCACACTACAAGTTACATTTCATGGAGTAGTTTTTAACAACAAGGGCTATTTGTGCTTCCTGACTGTGAAAGGATCATCAAGAAACCTCAGGTATTTCACAAGTTACTGTTCAGCAAAGCAAGCAACGGTAGCTTTTTTTCCAACTATGTTAATATAACACAGGTTGTTGCTACTAGTATCTCACCTGGCTGTTTCCCAGCCTCAGTGCTAAGCAATCTTTGCTGGCTACAGAAAGATAGGGCATCTCCAAAAACCATGGACAACTTCCATAAATGAAGTTCAATTCCTAAGGCTCCCACTGTGCCTACATAGCACAAGCAGTTTCAAAGCCTGGCTGAGGTTCCATGCCATATGTACACCACCTCTATAAACAGCAGGTTATATGATGCATGGAGGCCTCTGCTCAACAAGCAGAGAAATCCAGATGGAATTACTGGTGGCCATTTCTGAAGTGTGCCTGGATGGCAGAACGTATTAAAGGGTCTCTACATATATATCTATATATATTTTTTTAAAGTTAACATTCCTGAGCAACCCCTTCCAATAAACTATGAACAAACAAAAATGCAAAGTGCAAAAAAAGATTCAAAGTAACTGTGCCAGTAAAATCGTCACTAACTCACTAATGAGCTTAGAAGACACTGACACAAAGCAGCCAACAGCAATTTTCTAGACAGTAACACCCTTTACACTACCCTTTCCCAGGAACTCCTAAAATTGCCTACCCCAATTTCTTCTTGCCTACTTGTTTTTCCCATCTTCACATGTGAACTATTCTGAGGCTGACCAAATCTGTCCTGCTTTTACACAGACTCCTTGGTGACTAATTGCTTTTCATTTTATCCCCTTCAACACTCTTCACTAACACTGCAACTTTTTCAACAGCCAAGATCTCCATCTACAGCCTTGCTCTTTGATCTCTATCTACATGCACTTATTTTTTTGATTAGGGATTTTTTTTCCCCTCCCCAAAATCACTTGTATTTTTTGCTACTTCATGCTACAGCTACTCTGCTATGGGCTGCTCACAATATTAACCCTCATGGCACAGAGGCTGAATTACAGTCAGCTTCATCTCTGCCTCTCACAGCTATAAACATGCTTTTGAAGATGCTGTACACAACCCAGAAACAGAAAGGATGCAATTCATCCTCTTATTCTGGCTATTTGTCAGATGCATGCTGTCATTTTCTCCTTATGATTATGCTATAGGATGATGTTGCAATATTTTTCTAACACATTCTGAATGCAGCAAAAGGAAAGACTTTTCCCAATAACCTGTTCAAGAGTGCCGCAGGGCAAGAGCTTATATCAGCAGGGTTCTTACTCTCTGACTCCCTTGACTCCCACTCCTGTGCTGCATTATTTATAATAATAAGGAAAACAAAACACTTTTTTATCTAGAACCAAGTGTAGAACTTAGTCCCAAAATCTTCTCCACAGGCTGAAAAAAGAGACAGATATTCTTGACAGCTAAAAGGAGGTGTGTTTGCTGCATTACACTACTTGGGTACCCTTATAATTTCCAGAGTGCCATAAACAGGGCAGAATGTAAAATCAAGGTGGTCTGCATGAGTCATCCTCCAGTTTGGGAACTGCACAGTAACACTGCAAGAGCAGAAATAAGTAGATGGGATTTTCTGCCAGGCCATGTATCTGCCTTCACAACATTGTATTTTCCCTGCAGTCTATTCCCCAGCATCTTGTCAGTCTCTTTTGTGAATAGGAGACAAGTGGATATAAAAACACAGTCATGAGGTAAGTGCTCACAGTGCTGGGTTACATGAGCTTTCCACAGTGCTTTGCAGCCAGGAGATCTTTCAAATCAGAACTGGGATCTGAACTGTGGGAACACACAAAAAGGCTGAGCCAAGATGTGGCCATGCTCAGCTTTCTTCCTGCATACTGGTTTAATTATCAGAAAAATTTTACTTTTTAAACATTAAACAGTTTATTTAACTACTAAACAGGAAAGCTTAAAGTATAAACTACTTATAAATCAGGTCAGAAAACAGAATTTCAATGTCCTAGAGGCAGCCCTCATTCTGTTCATGTCAAAGCCAATGTCCCTGCTCAGCCAGATAACCACTACTGGCAAGAGGAACAGACAAGGCCATTTTCATGAAAAATGCGACTTTCAGATTCAGCCTATGGGTTATTCAGGCAGTGAAACTGCAGCATGTTCCAGAGTTCTCACTGCGAAACAGGAGTAACTTCTCAGACTGCATTGATGTACAGCCACAGAGAACGTGTTTACCAGTATTTCCAACAATACATCTACTTGCATTTACATTTTGTGTTTAGTCCTGGCAACTTCTCTCACTGGTAAAGTTAAGTGATAATACCAGTGCACAAACAAAGAGGTAAACACTCATGAGCTACATTGGCTTCTGTTGGATTTGGAATCAAGAGCGAAAGAATCCAGAGTTTGTCTAATGGCATAGGACCAATCATACTACAAAAAGATATGTATCTTTAAAGCTGCAGGAGAAGCAGCATGAACAACTGGGAAGAAATCAAAATCTACAGTGAATGTCTGACAGTAGCCATAGGACCAGCCTGGCTCATGGTACCAAAGTTATGTAGCTAATTCCAGAATTAACAGGTGCAGTTCCTAATAGTCTTCACTAGCCTGAGCACAGTCCTTATGGTGCCTCAAAGGTAAGACAATTTTAAGGGCTGTGATTCAAGTCCCAAATCTTCTCCAGACTGACACAGTAAACGTCTGCACATCTTTTAATTTCACCTCTGCAACATAAATACTACTGTCTCCTCCATAGCCTCATTTCCAGTCCTGTGTATTTCAACAGTGATGCCCTCAGTCTCTTGCTAGGCAGGAACACCAGCATTTACTATGCTATTTAACTTTGGCTGAGGTCCTTCAGAAACTCTTATAGCATCAAGGTGAATGAAACCATATAGGTCTATTCCAGCTTCTACCTCTGAATATACCACTGATCTCTCCAAAGTTTCGTCTCCTGTCAAATAAAAATAGGCTATAATGAAAATCAAAATCACAATTTGAATATGCTCTTTGCCCATACCTTGACCAATTTAACCAGAGGGCAGCTGTTTTTCAAAACTACAAAAAGCACATTGTTTAAATAAAACTGCAATATGCAATTTTTTCCACAAACTAAACCAAAATTAATTTATAAATACAATTTTAAAAGCCTGTTTTGACAATTCAGCTGACATCTTCACTGCCCTTAATGAAAGGAGCAAATTCCTCAAAGCAGCACAATCTCTGTATTAGTTGATAATCTTTCAGTCAAACAGTCATCAGACAGGTATTGCCCTGAAGAAACACAGTGGAGCAATATTGAAATGAAAAGGATAGAGGCATGCGCCCTGTCTCCACCAATTCCTGCATGCAGTGATGCAGACAGCAGGCCTTCAGTTATATGAACAGCCCAGCTGATCATTGCAGTCATCCCTTTTGGGGTTTCACTTATTCCCAGGTGCTCAGTATGAGATTGTCTCTCTCTGTCCCACACAGACTGAATAGTTTGTCCAATATCAAGTGAGAGAGCGAACCAGCTGATGAGGCGTGATCAGAAAGAAATTGTCAAGTCACTGTATCCACACAGATTCTAACTAGGTGCTCAGAGAAGCCCATGACATTTAGCCATGCAGGACAAAGAGCAAAAGTTTCCTATAGATTCTACCTTAAGCAGAGAGTGTGTATCAAAAGAAAACACACCAATTCAATACCCAGCTCACCACTCTGTGCCAATACAAATAGATCTTGAAATACATTTCCAGCACTTTAAAAGCTACTACCTTCATGTTTCCTGCATCTGGTGCTGGGATGCTCTGGCAGCTAGTGCTTCTAAAGGTCAGATCTTTACATGCTAAGATAAGGAAAATCAATTTTAGTCCCCAAAGGTGGAATCACTACTCACAAGGGTTGTTCTATGACACTGAAACAACACAGTAGGAAAAAGTTTCATCACACACCCTTGTACTGCAGCAATGTTGGTATGGTTTACCTGATTCTGAGTTCTCTGAAGAACAAAACATGAGTATAAGGAAAAGGAAGACACAGTAAACTCTTGAAACTTTCTTTCCATTTACCCCAGACAAAATATTTAAGGTTTACTACCCGCAAGTCTTACTGTTCTATGTATGTTTGAGGAGATAACAGCAGGTCTTGTTTGGCAACACATTTGAAGTTGACAAGATCAATGGGAATGATCAGTTTGATTAATCCAAAATACTTAGATCTGACCATGCTGAAAGTAACTGAACTCACACAGCTGCAGGTGTGCATACTGTCTGACAAACATGGAGCTGGACTTCAATGGGAGGCCCAGGAGGATACATGCCCCTTGACTCCAACAACCTCGTTCTTTCCTGACTCTGGTCCTATGCAATGATATGATTTGGTGAAGGTTTCCATCTGGAGACACTAGTGCCATAGCACACACAAATATAAATAGTTTAAATTGGTTTAACCAGAAACATTCCATTTAGTGGTGGCAATCACAGGTCTACCACCCTTAAGTGAATTTTGCAAATTAGGATGGGGTTGTTTGTTTTTTAACCTCTATAGAAAGCACTAGTCCTAAAGATAAATCCAAGCAGAATCTATCAAATCACTATTTGGGGCTTATTTGTCATTCTTTGACATCTAAAAGCTTTCTAATACACTGGGGGAAGAAGGGAGGAGATGGTGCAAATGCTAAAATAAAAATTTTTAAAAATCAAATTTAAAAAGCCCCAGGTAAATATTCATGGTATAAAATTTGTTTAACATTCAAGCACCTAGAAACCAGGGAAGTAAACCCAGTACAAGCTGAAGGTGAATACCAGCCTTTGGAACTCTCAGAATAATATATCTAGTCAGCAAAGAGCTACTGCTTAACCAAATTACCTTGCAATGTGCAAAATAGTTACCTACAGCCAAACTAACATTCTGGCAAGCATTATCCTGGCCCCATCTGTAGAAAACCTCTCAGCAAATAAAAAAAAAGAAAAGGTGTCTTACTCTCTGCAGCACAGCTGCAGACCATAAGCAATGGGAATGCCTTTGCTCAGACAGGGGACACTTAGAGACTCTTTGTAACTCTTGATGCACTTTAGTTTTGAAGAGTTCACCCCACTTCAGATATTCTTACACTGAAGTAGATCAAGTACTGCAGAGAAAAAGGGGTTAGATTTCAAATGGGCACCACCTCTTCAGAGGCAGACAGAAGCAAATAAATTTATATTCTAACCAAAAATTTACTTCATTAATAATGGAAGTATTATTAATACTGGAAGCAAGTGCATATACCGCAAGCCTCCTTTTGCCTCCAGGCCTACATTGTAGATGAAAAACTAGGCAAGGAAAATTCAAGTTTAATTTACTCAGCCATTTTTTAATCCAAGAGGCTGACCATAAAGTGTAAAAACCTAAAAAATGGCTGTCAAAGTTTCATAAAATTAGATGTTTAAACTGAATCAATTCAGATAAGGTAGGATAGGACTAAGACTAGATACAAAATATTTTCTAATACATTAGACTGTACCCTTCCTTGGTGTAAATTAACATATCTCCACTGATTTGAGACTTAGAAATGTTTTGAGTTTTCCATATAAAAATAAACAATACTTCCAGCATCACTAGACATTCATATCTAAACAAACAATGGAACTGATGCTCTCCTGTGAAATTACTGTCAACCTGTCTGTTGTCATTGTGCAGCACAGACTAAAGAAAGCTTTTGCTTTGTCTCTTTCCAGGTATGACCATGAATCTCCACTGAATGCAACGGGATGGCATCAAAGCAACAATGACAAAAATCTGGTGGCTGTGCACCTGCTTCCTCTAATTGCATCCAATTATCCTGAAGGAGCTCTGCGTTTCTGGGAAGCAATTGTTCCAGAGAGTAACAATGATTGTCACATATCTGCTGAGCAATCAAGGGCCTAGCCCAAGGAATCATCAATTCTCTATCATATCTTAACATCAAGATCTGAAAACAGGGAATATAGTCACATTTGTATAGGGAGAGGATTGAACAAAGAAAGGAAAGGTCAGGGTAGAGGCAGCATCCATAAATGAAAACGTGCTGAAGCTAGAAAATTCACTCAAAACTCCTGTTTTGTTTTTCTTTTTTCCTCCAAAAGGATAGAGATTGTATTTTTAAAACAGCCAGAATTACATTAAATGTGCAGGCTGTGAAAAATGACCAATTATCAAACAACTCAAAAATTGAAGAAAAACGCGACTGTTAGTTTATAAGGAGGGAGTAGACAAGGAAAGAACAAGAAAAACCTATTTCCTGTCTATTTTATTGGCTAATTTGAACAAGAAAAATAGAATTAGGAAAGAACAGAGAGACAAAACAGAGGGAAAAAAGAGCAGGAAAAAAGATGTCTAACAAAATTCAGGGTCCTTTCCAAAACCTTCAAACTGAGAGCAGGTTGAAACCAACTCTGTTTATCACCTGAGGTGGCAGCAGCAATAGTTGCAGGCAGACATAAAGGTGACCACAAAAGAAAGGCCACTCAGCAATCTGGGTGCTAAGTGACTGGTAATTATGACAGTGTTTTTCTGTGATGTGGCTTTTTTTGAGAAAGAGCTGCAAGATGTTCCCTTTCTGATATTTTTCAGTTACAACTCTCTAGTGTTATTAGGCAGTCTCTGCAACAGTAGTTAATGTATCTCTAAAGCTACAAATCTAACAAACATTGTGTGTCCTGCGTTTTGTTAAACGTAAAAGCAAACTCTGTGCTTTTCTTTTTCACATGCCTCTGACCCTCTGTGTAAAGAGCAGAACCACTGCAGCTCTGTCTTTTGGCATGTCACACAACACAGCTACTGCACAGCTGGACTTTGTTCTAGGCTGCCTCTCCTCAGGGAATTGCACAGCAGGGCAGGAAACATTCCTCACTCCACGGTTACCTTGCTTTAAATCTGCATAAAAGACAGAGAGGCCCCAGGCTCTACTACAGGCCATATGCTGCAGCAACAACAGAAGAGTAGCTGCATAGTCTCTTGGTGCCAAATCACTGTTAACTAAGAGAGAATTCCAGAGCCTCCTAGAGCCCATGACTGCTGTTTATTTACTTGGCTTTGCATGCATAGATGTGAGATGCATATGGTCCCCATGGCCACTAAGCTAGGAACCGAAATCAGCTTTAAAAAATTGGTAAACATTGGAGGCAGGAGGAAAGCAGCACAAAGCAAGGCCGTTCAGATAGTGCATAGAGCTTTCCAAAGGAGTTGGACCAGAAAAGCCAAGCTCCAGAAGAGTCCTGAGCAATGGCAGCATGTCAAAGGTCATGATGATTGCAACAGGCTAAAAAGGGAAGAAAAGGACTAGAGGAGAGATGAAACAAAAATTTCTCAGGGATTTTTTTTTTCTCTCTAAAAGATAACAGAAACCAATTCCATGTACTCTGGCATCAACACCTGTTAAAAGAACAGTTTAGTTATTATAGAAAACAAGCAGCTCCACATATCCAGTGATTAGCAGTAGCATACATAAGTATTATCTTTTAGCTCTTGTGAAGTGCCTGTGTTTCTCTCACCCAACTCCATCAGTACTAGCTGGTCATTCCAAAAGAAACAGCAGTGATTCATACATACAGATAGATTGGATAATATTTCCCCAGAAAACTGGTCTTTCTAACAAAAAAAAAAAAAAAAAAAAAAGGCAGCAATGAGATTAAGTGTCAAAAATCATAGAAGTTTAAGTTACATTTTGTGGTTAAAGTCCCCCATGCCCACTAATAGCCTGATGCTTCTGCAAGGTACCCTCCCCTGTACACAGACAGTACCAGTTTCATGATTAGAAGGTAAAATTGTTAAGAGCAAAATAAGTCACAGAATGTAAACTTTCAGCTTAACATCTGGCCTGACTAAGACCTCTGTGTATTTGCACTTCAGGTGACATTATGCATATGAAAATAACTGTAACATGACATAATCCACACTAGATGGGGCAAAAAGTTTGGGGCAAGTAGTTCATCTCCTGACATGTATAGTTACAGACAGACTGAATTTCTGAGGAAAAGAAATCACATCCCAATTAAAGAAGTTTTGTCCAAAACAAAAGACAGTTTCATCTGAAAACATCAGAAGTAATTCAGCTTCTAAAACAAAAGATGAGTTCTTTTTATTCCAAAACTACTAAACTCTGGCTTTGCTATAACAAGTTTTTAAAAATTGAAAAGGTATGTTCTCTGTAGCAGAAAGTATTTGCACAAACCTAGCTTGTGTATTATCACTGCTGATGGAATCTTCAGTGTTGTCTTAAAGCATTACACACAAATTACTCGAAACGTCAGAACAAATTAGAGAGCTTCCTCTGCCTCCCTGAGTGACTTTCATCTCTAATGTTCTTATTTCTCCCTTCTAGATCTAATGGCAGAACTGGGGCTTGTTTAGCCCTAGATAAAGCACAGTCCTCCACGTTGACAGAATTGCAGTTTACACTACAACTTAAAACAACTTTGCCCACTTACATTAATGAACAAACCAATCAACTACTTACTGTTCTTCTTGTACATCAAGATTTCAAAGGAGTTCATCTCATAGTTCTCAAATGTTTGTCGGACCTTGTCAATTGTATCTTTGTCTGTCAGCTCTCCATACATAAAACTGCAAATAAAGCAAGAAATTCAAGTCAGGTACTAGACAAAGACACAAAGCAATTTGTTTACAGTGTGAAAAGGACCCATTTACAAATAGCTCTTATTTGATTTTGTTTTACCTGAAAAACATATTTGACAGATGTAGCTCCAGGAGATAAAAGTCAAAACTGGAATAAACAAATTACTTTTCTCCTCAAGCAACAAGCACAACACTACAAACTATTTAACAGAAAAGAAATCTGTTCTCAAATACCTGCAGGTGCTGCTTTTTTGCATAACTTCTGCTCTGTGATATCCTGATAACTTGCAAAATCCATCATTGCTGTAAACAATGGGCCAATCCACTATCTGGGCATTACCCAGGACAAAATTAGTATCTGTTTGAAAAAGCACATCAGTTAGACATTAGACAAGGCTACAGTTGCATTAGAGGAAATACTCATTTCAGGACCCCATCCCGATTGCTTCAGTCCCAGCCCAGTTTTCCCCAGATATTATTCCCACTGCAGTCAACTTTATTATTCCTGGGTTTAATTTTAAGTAAATTCTTAATTTTAAAAAAGTATTAATTAAAAGGATGGGCTTATGCAAATGAAACACATGATGGTCAAGCAGATAAAATTCATCTCTTGACAGACGACAGATTCCCTCTGTCACATGCACTGATCCACCATGACACTCAGCTTGAATGTGAAGCCCCTTACAGTGGTCAAACCAACACATGAGCAATATTTCTCCTTCCTGAATGTAGATACAGTGACTCCTCTCAATATTGTCTTCACTGGTGGCCACACAAGCTCAAATATTTCTTGTGTGATGGATACAGCACAGCACTCGAAACAAGACACCCAAGAACTAAGGTTAGCACTTACACCAGTAGGAGGAACTTTTTGTTTGCAATAAAAGCCAGGAGCTTCAACCAGTAAGAAAAAAAGCTAAGCAAGATTCACACCTCCATTCTCACTGGATCTGTGTGTGACACCTTCTTTATGGCTGCTATCTTAAAACTACACCTGTGCCAAGACAGACAGCAGTGCTGCTGCCTGGGCACTGCCAGGCAGGAGAAGATGGTGGCTCCCCTCCCAGCTGCAAAGACCCTCTGGCTTTTGAAAGAAAGCCTGAGCAGACACAGGAGATCAAGAGGCATTCATATTTAAGGGGAGCTTTTAAGGGAGTCCACCAGTCTACTTTTCAGGATCTATCCCCAGCTGCTCAAACATACATAGTCATCATTAATGCCTCCTGCAACCAAAAGACACAAGCAAGACATTTTACCTGTTAATTGCATAGAGTTCTGTTTATTTTAACTTCTTTCAAAATCTCACCCCATGGCAAACTTCAAGTGGGTTTGAATAAGACATTTCTGTAGCTATCTAAACCCATTGCTCAATTCCATGAGCATGACTAAGTGTATGCTCATACACTCTTTAGAATGAAATACACCAGTAGCATAACTTCAAGATATTTTAGCTCCTTTGTTTCCCACAGCCTCTTTTAAATACCATGGGGTTTGCTTTCTTCTTTGGAAGAAGCACTTTCTTCCAAAAACAATACTTGTCTTTTACCCCTTCCTAAGTAAGCCAAGTCAATTCTCATTGCTAAAGCAAGTGCTTTTGTGCATATATTATAAACACTATGTTATATTGTGTTACTATATTTTTAAATTTCATCAGGAAGTACAAAAGAATGACAAAAAAATATGCAAATACAAATGTTAGGCCAGGTCCTGCCCTGATCTGAATGGTGTTATTTCATGCGCTAATTACTTCTCACTGTCTCCCCTTCTCAAAAGGTAACTTTCCTTCACTTTCTAAAGAGTTTTTGTTAAGCATTTGCCTGCCTTTCACTTAAACCTCATTGTCTTCAGATAAATAATCTTTTCTTTTTTTTTTTTTTTTTAGTGAAGGGCTACATAGGGCACATTTTTGAGGACCATCACTGTGTTCATCCTACTTTTATCTGGCCTTGCAATGCTTTTGGTGAGATACAACAATGCTCGTCTTCTTTTTACATGAAAAACAAAGCCCTAAGTCCATAAGGGGATTTAAGCATCAAAAGGTGAGACTGCAACAGTCTGGACCCCAGGTGCCCAGCTCTCCAAGACTTTGGACCTGGAAGCTCCATGAGTAGTGGTGGAGAAGAGAGGTGAAAAAATTAGCACAGCAAATAGAAACCTGCCCAAGTTAAACCACGGAAAACAATGAAAAAAGGGGGATATTTTAAGGCTGTGTTTTTTCCTCATTCCTATATTACTTACAATACCTAATACTTTATAAGCTTATAATATAAGCTCAGATCTCACAGACAATACGCAAGATTCTTTGCCATTACTGCAGAAGCTAAAGAATCATATTCCCACTTGCTTACATTTTGGCCCATTGAGGCCTGATTTTTTCAGACTGGCAGTTTCCAAAGGATGCACAGACACCGTGCACACATTTCCCTCCTCCAACAGCAGTTAGGATGTTCTCCTGCAAGATGCAGGTGTGCCTGAAGACAGTGAAAGCTCAGCCTTTATTTCAGCTCCTGAATAATTATCAAGCTACCAAGTAGAACAGATGTCAACATACTCATCATAAGAGTTTTTAAGTCAGTGTGACGTGGCAGTTGTATTTTATGCACCTTTATTAGGCAACCCTGTTAGTCTACACTGAGTGAACCTCTCTGGGAGGTGGAAGTAGAATGTTCCATCAGAGAGTCCAGGCTGGGTTTAGTTGTGAGTTACAAGCAAGCTGAGAGATCTTTATATACCTAAAAAGCTTTAAGAGAAAAATCTTGGGCACCCAACAATTCAAAGAACAAGTTGGAGGTTTTGATGATCCCACTGCTTCAAAAGTGTTTTTCCCTTCTAGACAGTTCCCACTTCACGCAACTTCACCTTTCTTTGATCCAGGCTTTACATAGCTGAAAAACACACTGAATTTCTTTGGAAGGAGTGCCTCTGACAATGGTGTTTGCCTGTGTGAACACTGGTAAGACACAGCATAAAATAAAGACTCCCACTTATAATTCCCCTGCATAGTATATTCTGAAAGATAACCCAGAGGTAGAAGGGCTGTCCTCATTGCTATCATTTACATTCAATTGCCTTGACATTCCTGACAATGTGCTGCTTGAAGACAGCTCATAATCTGTTAAAAAATTTTTCCTAACAAAAGAAAATACTAACATCCAGTGAGGCAAATACTGCCACTCAATCTGCAGGGACACAGGGTCCCAGAGGCCAGGAAACAGCTGTGGCTATGTTACACAACAAGCATGAGGGATGCTCTAGTGAACTCTAAGCATCAGAGAAGAGCCTCTTGGGGACTCACAAGTGGGTCAACAAGGCCAGAAAATGAGTTGGTCAGAGAAGGACCATGAAGAAATCCACTGCTAAATTCTCTTCAAAGGCACTGGTAAAATGGACACGCGATAGCTGCAGTACTCAAACTATTTAGTGACTTCAGGCACCTCTTTGAAAGGACTCAATGGACTCCCTTACCAGGAAATCAATTTCTATCACAATGGCAATTGGATTAGCAGTATTGCCTGGCCCAAGGAGAAGCTTTAAGCATCACTAGCCCTTCTTATGCTCCAAGATGAACTGAACTAGGACTGGAGAGGGCAGGTGCACATAAAAGACCTGGGGTTCTGGCTTGTGTTACATTTGGCACAGTCTGAGCAAGACCATTGGGAGGCAAGGAAATTTATAGAGGTGTAGCACACATGCTCCAGAAACACAAGAACTGTAGTATCACAAAGGCTGCACAATTAATTGCAAGAGTAGGGCAGGTTTCTGTGGTGAGGGTCTGCAGAGCTGGTTACTTTGGGCAGTGCCTCACTTCATATTTTCCAGCCTGCATTTTATACAGGTCAGTTCTGCTCACTGCAGTATACTCACATGTCAGCCTTTACACACTCAAATGTCAGATCCATTTTGGATTATCACTTTAAAGTAGACATGGCCACTTTAAAGCAACAAGAAAAACATTTTAACTCCTTCCAAAATGTAAGAATGGATTTCACTCAGTCACTAAAACCAGTACTTTCCTCCACTCAGAAAATAGACCATTACAGAAGAATCAGAAAATGTCTTTCCAAATAACATGGGTCCTTTAAAAACAGCAATAGCAAGTCTAGAACATCCATCTTCATCAAAACTGTCTACTGAATCCCTATGTTATATATAGTGCTTTGTTTAACCACCACTGTTCATCAACTCAAACATCCAAAATGCCTGAAGACAAGACGCACTCACAGATATGTACCTCGCCAGGACTTGCTGGATGAGAAGAGGTCACCTCCTTGGAAGAGCATGGAGCAAGTTACTGAAATGCTTCCTCCCTACCATTCCCTTACACAGCTACACATTGACACCCATTGCAGCCCAGCCTCTCCTGTGAGGTGGACCTTGCCAAGCTGAGACCCCACCTTTTTCCAGAGGCCAGCACGCTACTGCTCCCTCTCCCTTCACTGATGCACAGGTCCTCTTCTGGGACACACTGGCAAAAGGTCAGAGACAAGCAGCCAGACATATTCCCACAATGCTGCCAGACATGTTCCCACATTGCACTGCCCAGAGCTGTAGTGCAGACCTTGGCAATGATAGAGGCTGTTGCCCACTGGACCATCACACGTGTGGATCTGTGAAAGTCCCCACAGGTGTGCTTAGGTTTGTGTAATGCACAAAGGTAATTTAAAGATATTAGTGTCTTTTCCCACAGTCATCACACAAATACAAAACTCAAAATGTTTGCTCCTAATTTATTCCCCTCTCAGTGAAAGGAGAACCAGGCCCACCTGCTCCTCACCCAACTTGCTGGTTCTCCCATCAGTCTCCAATGGAACAGGAATTGCCCTCTTCATTCCAGACCACAGCCTCCCTCATGTTGTGTGAGGACATTGCCCTGGTTACTGAGACCAGCCAGTCACTTTTTATCAGGTCTCAAACTCCTCTCATGGATCTTCAGCCAAGCAAACCTAGACCTCCAGCATTACTACACACAAACCACTTCTACAGCAGAACTAAAAGTACTGCAGAGTACGTACATTTCTTACCTTACCCACAGTCACTGGGAACAGGGGTGGGGGATACAGCTCCTTAGCTCCTGCTCCCTTAGCTGGACACAAAGCTGCAGGTGCTTTGTCACAGCCAGCGTAAGAAACGTGCAGCAGGCAAAAATCATGTGCCACTGCTATTTGATAAGACTGTATCATAGAGCTTAAGAATAAGGGGCAGATGAGTTTCTAAACAATTCAGTGTTGTAGTTTGGAATTATTATGTAAATTCTCTCTCCTGCCACTAAACAGCCCAGGCCAGCAGTTAACAAAGACGGTAGTTAACTGTTGATCACCAGGGTGGAGGCAAGTTGTCTCTTTTGTTTCTGGGGACACTTTCCATTCGTAGCTCAGCAGAACGCAGGAGCGGGGTCTGTGTGTGTGTGGGTGCTGGGGATAGGAGAAGCTGTCTCGTGGTTGCTGCTGGCTGCCCGGACTGCCTCTCCCCTGCTCCTGCTCCTCACTGCTGGCTGCTGCTTTCTGCGTGAGGCATTTCTTTCATCCTCACCACAGCTGTTTTCCTGGTTCCTGCATCTGGGATCCTGGCTTCTGCTCCAGTCTCACCACTACTTGCAGCATCACGGCCCGCCCGCCCCGGCTGGGCAGCGACCTGAGAGAGAGAACCTGCAGCTGCTTTCTTCCAGGACACTTGGCAGTTTTCTCTGCTT
>JAWWEV010000115.1:22771333-22787604 GCA_035583235.1 Hafferia zeledoni | reverse complement strand
GTTGGGGGGGTTTTGTTGTGTTTTTTTTTCTCTTGTGGTGTTGGGGAAGCAGTTTGCTCTGATCTGTGTACACATATATATAGATATATATAGCAGTTAAGAACAGTTATCCTTTTTGTATTAAAGTTCTTTTTTCTTTCCTTAAATTTGATAAAGAGTGGCGTGATTATTTGAGGAGGAAGTCCCCTCCTCCTTTTGTGAGTAAACATCTTGGTTTTTCCCCTCAAACCAAGACATTCAGCTATTTACAAACTTGTGACTTTGCATCACAAACAGCATCACTTGGACAGGGTGGAAAGAGACATTGCTTCATTTCTGTTTAATTTTTTTCCCAGTGCATGGAAATTGAACAATGTTTCTAAGTAGACCTGTCAAAATTGCTACCAAAGGATAGGTATATGTGAATTTTTGCTCATGTTTAGTCGTAGTTTTGAAAAAAAAGAAAAGTAAAACAGAAGCATTTAGTCACACTGATTACTTACATTGTTCAAATGTAACTTCCCAGATTAACATATGGCCCAAAATCAGTACAAATAAGTCAAGCTAATTCCAAGTATTTATTCAATCCTTTCTTTGAATACATGGGATTCAAGGCTTGCACTTCAGACACCAACCACATTTTCATCCTAATAAAAGTGCTGTAACTGTAATCAAACCAAGTGCAGACATGCTCGAGTGACGGAAAGATCAATCATGTGGTAGAATAAAAGCAATAAGATATAATTCTGTTCTTCCACCCACATCCTCCTGAAGAAGTCAATGGTGTTACATGGATACTTGCATCCACTCAGTATCTTCTTATATTCATTCCTAGAGTGGAAATGTATAGTTGTTTAAATATTCCATTGAACAACTTGACCTATATATAGGATAATGATATAGTGGCCTCAAAATTGTACACCCTTAATATTGAGGTAAAAATTTTTAACCTTTAGCCTCACTCTGATACAAAAAACGCATATTATAAAACCCTATAGGTAAGTCCATTTGGGCTTGCGTGTTTTATATAACTATTTTCTTTACAGAAACAAAAATGGATATAAAAGTTCCTTGGTTGTTACAAGATGAACACAATCCACTAAAAGCAGGCATTCATGTTTATTCAAACAAAATTTACACTCTCATGTGTGCTCCAGAGCATAGTGCAAGTGCAGGCTGAAAAGAAATATTAAAAAATGTACTTCTTCATATCTACCACAAATTACGAGACACTAAAACAACATCTTCAACTGACTCTGTTTAAATCATTACAGAAAATGAAAGTTAACTGCAATAGACAGTAGAAATAAAAATTATTTGTTCCATTTTAACATTTGCTACTTAGTATTGTTATAGAAAATATTTAACTGTAGCCCTCTACCATGAGAAAAAATTAAATTGAAAATAATACATCTTTCCAACACTAGTAGCTGTAAAATCTTGATAATATCTGTATTTTTTTAAAAAATAAACTGAATTACTGCAGAATAATGGCACAAAAATAGCTGAAATTGCACCACAAGGGCACCAGAGCCATCATGTGCATTTTATGCATAGCATAGTTCTTCACCTATCCTTGAAGTAGACTCCATACTGAGGAACAAATAACAGTAACAACAAAACAAAACAACAAAGAAACCCAAACTCACAACATTTACACAAATGTGACTTTATCATGAGATAAATAGGTAATTTTCAGAAATGAGAAAGTTCATCAGTTGTTAAGAGTCATACATTGCACCACTCTTATTAAAGAACAAAACCACTGTTTAGCAGTGAGTCTTCATCATTCAGTTGGTCAGGGGGTTTTTCCCCTCCCATCTGATGGTAAAATTAATCCAGGAAAACATATGCTTGTAGTTGAACTGATTATGAGTCTTTCTTCAGTTTAAAGAAGCCGTTTGATTTACCGATTACAGCCTTAAAAGCATTTGACAAGACCTTACTCCCTGCTCACTTTTATCTATATGAGTTTCAAAAATGCATTAACAAATTCTCCAATGAATGGGTTTCATTAAGATTTGTTTTACAATCTTGTTCTAGGATTTAATGTAGAAAGGGATTGATATGTTGAATTATCACAGTAGAACCTCTTGAGCTTTCAGAACATTAATTTTAAAACACATTACTATCATCTCTGTGTTGAACATTTTTTTCTTACAACCTATAAAAGTAATTTTAAGGAAACCGGGTCTTACATTTCTAAATGCATAAAGGTGCACACAAAAAACTAGACTTCTGGCTAGGAAAAAAAAAACACACAACACCATTTTATATTTAATTCAAGTGATACCGAGAAGAAAAAATGTCAATAGTGAATAGATATTTCAATGTACTGACCAATTGTATGAAAACATCGATGAAAATATATGCTCTCCACAGTTGTTAAGGTAGAAAAGAAAGAAGATCAAGAAGTAACAAAACCCTTTGTTTCATTCTGTTTGGGAAAATGTCCTTCAGGAGGAGCTTAGAAGTTGTGGCCTTGCAGTTTCCAAAGGTTTCCTGCTCTCATGGTCTTGTTTTAATCAATACCAACAGACCCATACTTTGCTCAGCTAAAGGTGATTTTACAGAAAATCCTGAATAAACTTGGCCTTTCAGGATTAGATACAAAAGGCTGGAGACTCAAATTCAATCCCTGGATGGCTGATTTGTAGAGGGTAACATTCACTTTGCCTTTCATGGGGCAAGCCATACTAATGGCAAGAGAAACAGTTTTCAGCTAAAGGCATCTGTGCATACAGTACCATCTCATTACTGATCCAATAACTTCCCATGCACTTTTTGCAAGGTGTGACTTGGGCAAAGAGCCTTTCATGCAGGGGAAGAAGAGCATTCTCAAGGGTAGATCTCTCTATTCCATAACATTGCAGGGAAGGGGGTTAATACTGAAATTAACCCACTCAAGTTTGGAAGGTGGACGAGCCTTTAAACAGGCAGCATGGAGCAGAAAACCTCCTGACAGCCTTACAAGTCAGCCCATTTGGGAGCTGGCATTGCACTTCATAAGGAATACCTCAATATTGCCCTTTTCTATGCAGTTAACTTTGTCCTTTTCAATACTTTCATGTCTAAAACAGTCACTAAAATGCATTTCCCTATTTAAAAGACCCCCACTAGAATGTAATTTACTTGCAGCACAAGGTTTCTGAGCTGTTCCTTAGCAAGTAATGAATTTCACCCAGTGTTGCCTATGGATTCATTGAAAATTATGGAAATTTAGGAATTGTCAGGAAACCAAATGTATTCTGTCTAAAGGAAATAGGAAAGTCTACTCCAGCAGAAATATGTGTTTGCTAATTTCAACAAAAGCAGTTTTGCTCTCAGTATGAACACATTTTCTCTACCACTGATGCTATTTACCCAAAGTGTTGCAGTAATATCAGGTACTCCAGAGATACCCAACATGTTGGTGCATCCCACATGGAAGAGTGATGCAGAGCTTGCCATGTTAATACATGTTCCTTCCCAACACAACAGCTCAGGTAAGTTAAACCCACAACACTTCAACCCTACATTTGGGAAATCACACCTACACTGCTGCTTCTGGATCCAAATGGCATTAGCTGCAGCCAGGTCTGCATCTCCATGCCATGCTGCTTACTGCCTTAGGTTTTGAAGGAAGGACAGGCAGGGCCAGATTGCACCAGACACAGCACTGGCAGGTTAAGGATCCCTTGCAAACTTTTCATTTAAATGAGCATGCTATTTGTGTGGAAAAGTATGAAAATCAGACTCACTTTTGTTCTTTTTTCTCTGTTAGTTTCTTTGCATTTCTTTCCAGCTAAGCACAAAGCCAGTTGTTTCAGAAGTGCTTAAAATAAAGTTAATTTCTCTCCTAGGTTTCAGGTGATGGTACAAGGTTAGGGTCCCAGGTTGCAAAATGTCTATTGTACTGGGACTTTATAGCCTCTAATGAAAGCAATGCTACAAATCATGGAAATATCTGTTATACTCAGAATCTGTGTCTGAAGGTGCTTTTTCTTTCCCTCTACAGGGAACACTTTGCATTCTCCATCAAAAGGTTTGGGTTTGCTTCCATACCTGACATCTCCTTAGGGTGTTTGCAAGGGATTTAGTGAAAGCAAAACTAAATTCACACAAGACTTATGCCTTCTAACTTCCCCTTCTTCCAATCTCCCCATTTTGTCCATAAATCAGAAAAGCATCTGTGACTTCCATTGAAATTCCAAAGCCACATAAACAGAGGGCTTACTTTTGCCATCCTTACACATGCACAACTATCACATACCTCAACGAGAATTTTGATAAAGGACGGACTAAAGAATCCAACCTGCATTTACATAAACTGAAAGTTGTTTTTGTATCCAGTTATTGATAAAGCTTTGGAATATCACAAAGAATCAGTATTTCCTGCAATATACTACACCATTTGTGTTGGGCATCCTGGCCATGATCCAGGTTTATAACTGTTATTATTATAGTGCTTGTATATTGTGGATGTATTACATTACCAAGAAAAACATTAATATCACATTAGCAGTAACCATCAGGGGCTACTGATTCTTTATATACTGCACTGTTTTACAGCATGGACTCATTTTCCGTCCCAGTGGGTGTTCTGATCTTTAAATATTTCAATGCTTCAAACAAATTTTTGTCAACCAAGCACTGCATGCAACATTTATTTTTCTAGCTCTGCATGGCTAGTATAGAAACAGAGCTTTTAAACATTAAATACAAGAAGCTAGAATTATGGTGTCCCTCATTTCAAAGAAGAAAAAACTACCTAAAGTTTGCACTTCATCTAGATCTTGTGAGATAAAATCACAGGGGACCAGATGAGGTCCACAGGTCTAGATAAAGATGGCATTTTATGTACTCCTTCCTGTGTGTGCTATCATAAGGCTATCCCAACCAAGGGTGGGTTGAGAAATTCTCAATTCCTTCTTTACTCCAACGTGTGGGAAAGAAATACTGTGCAGCTTCTAACTCTAGCACAGCTCCTTTAGCTTGCATTCAGTGCATGAGAGCCCATCTCGGTGGATTTGCAACCTAAGAAGAACCTCTCATCCCTAGTTACTCGAAAGGAGATGATTCAGACCAAAGGAGTTTGAAGTGAATCTTGCTGCAGATGGGGGGTGTGTGTATAAACATGAACAAAATATTAACCCTAATGGAAAAAAAATCTGAACTTTCATGGCTAGGTACACTCTATTACCTCTAGCCATTAAACATGCATCAGCTTACAAGTCCCACATCTAATATGAAAGGTTGTCCAAAGAATTCCTTGTTAAACTACCAGTAAAAAAATGTAATCAGTGCTTTCCTTACTGCAATGCTTCTAAAAGAGCCTGCATGCCAGTTCCTTTGTTATTGCCATACGGCCTCTTTCACTGAGTTATCACCCCTTGCCCTGAAATATAACACATTGCAAGAACATTCTTTCCTCAGTTCACCTGTGACTGCTGATATGTATATCATATACAAGTTCTTTAAGTGATGTGCTTATTCAGTACATATTTCCTTTAAGTGACCAATTTCCTCTCCTTTCAAAGGGAATCCTCCCCAAATTAGGAATGTTCCTATATCTGTGTCAACTCAATATCTGTTGGCATTCCTTAACTTGCTTGCGTGTGCCAGCAAATATAGTTTGACAACAAGCCCAAGGTTTATTTGGCAAATGCCAAATGGCCTAGATAGTTTCATTGTGGGTCACATTACTACCCAATCAAATGAAACCAAGGGAGCCAAACCTCAAGCTTTATGGGCCCACTTAAGCACTCATGCTGTGGGCATCCCAAATCATCTCAATGGTGAAGCAGGCAGGCCAAGACAAGACAGGCAACAAGGAACCTGCATGTTTCCATACTGCCCCCATGCTGGTCAGCACAGCCCTGTCTCATATGGAGAGAAAAGTCTATGCCTGTCTCCTGAAAGGGGCAGACATTAATGAGGTTGATGGTCCCATATTAGAACTGATTCCGGGTCCAGCAAAATCCTGAAGGCATATTACAGAAGAAATGGGCTTCTAAGTCACTTTCCCAGTCTACTCCTAAGATGTCTGAACTGTGCATCATTTCCTACCAAGCTTAATCTAAAAACTTTTATTGATTACAGCCCTCAGGACTTGCTGAGCATTTGGAAATGGAATGCTGTCATTTTACCTGTGCTGTCTGGCACCACAATCTGTTATGACACCTTCTTAATAATGGGGGAAGACAAGAAAAAACAGAGCATAGCTTCTGCTGCATGATTTCCCCCCGTCACCAAGCCTCAACTGATTTATTGCATCAAGGCTTTGGCACTGAAAGCCAGAAGAGAAAATGGTTTTCTAATGAAGAAAATAATCTACAAAGTCAAGAGAATTTTGAGAAAAGCCTTCGATAACTGTTGTTGGAAGATTAGAGAAGCAATCCGAATGTGACGAAATGTAACATTCATTTAAAAAAAAAAAAAGAACAGAGTGCAAGATTTATTGTAAGATTGGGATTTTTTTCAGAAATGCAGTTTCCAATCCCTTCCCTTCTACAGGAAAGTTACAGAGAGAAATAACCTATAAAAAGAGCCTCAATTTTATGTGAAAATACGGTCTTATCAAAGGGTATTTCTACAATAAGGCTGCCTAATTGGAAAAAAAATTGAAAGCCATTCTTGGGATCATTTGAGTTTTTAGCTGCTTATCAAGAGGGTTAATTGTCTTTGCCTTATCAGAACAAACTGACTATGTTTTTAATTAATTATCATGTCTTGTCTTCAAAAGGAGCTTGATCCTGCATATTCTCAACCATACTACAAAGTTGTTAATCCCTTAAGCAACCCCATTGAAGTCAATGGAAACATTAAAAATGGCACAACTTAGGCTCGGGGCTTTAAAAGAAATGCACATGCCTAGGTTAAACAAATACATGAATGCTCGCATGGTCACCGGCTTACTGAGGAGCAGCTTTTGGTAAGTCCTTAAGTGAAAGAATCTGGATAACATTAATGCATATTTCCATGCAATTGTGAAATTCGAGGCATTTTCCACTCCACAGTTTTCCAAGAGACAGACCTGGTTACAGTGCACTTAGAAAAAAAAAGAAATTATCTGCCCTCAGCCCTCAAAATGGCAAACTCTCTCCTCACTTATGACAAACCTTCCACTGCAACTCGGGCAGGCAGCCCTCTCCGATGCCCCCGCATCGGGCTCTCCGTGCCCAGAGACCATCTTGAATCCTCGCACCTCCTCCCCGGCCGGAGCCGCAGCCGGCACCGACCACCCCGAGCCCCGAGCCCCGGGTCGGGCGCTGCCCCGCTCGCCCCTCGGCACAGCGCGGCCGGCGGGTCTCTCTGGCCGCCCCTCCGTGCCGGCGCACCTGCAGCCCGAGCCCCGCCGCCCGGGCCGGGGGCTCCCCGCCGGACTCGGGTGGCGCAGCCGGCACCGGCTGCCGCACCTGGATGCGCGGAACCGCCCGGCAGCGCTGCCCCCGCAGGAGGGGCGGCGGGCTGCTCGCCCCACCGAGAGCTCGCCCGTGGTGCCCCCTCACCGTTAGACCTTCGCACGATGTTCTCCAGGAACGTGTTCTGAGGCGCCACCAGCCCTCTCCTTCCCCCGGCCATAGTCGCTCTGCGGGAGCGCAGCGCGGCGCGGAGGCTCCGCTCAGGGCCGCGCCGACCCGCGCTCTGCCGCGCCGCCGCCCGCCCGCCCCGCGCTCCTCATGCCTCCGCCGGGACCGGCACCCGCGGCTGTGCGGCACCGCCGCTCCCGCCGCCGCCTCCCGCGCACCGCAGCTCCGCGCCGCCGCCGGACCGCCCCGCAGCGACCCCCGCCGGCCGCAGCCGCTCCGCAGCGCCGGGGCTGCAGCGCCATCGTCTGGGGCCGGCGCGGCGGCGGAGCGCGGGGAGGCGGCAGCCAGGCTGCGCTCTGCCCTTCGCGGGCGGACAGCGCATCCCGGTGGCCTCATGCCCCGCGAAGGGGTAGCTGCGGCGGAGTTCGACCCCACGCCGGTGCGCCCCGGGAGATGAGAAACTCGGAGTGGTTAAAAATCACTCACAAAACGACCGGCGGCAGCATTCCGGATCGGCGGGAGGCACCACTGTGTCTCGCCCCGGGTGGGTTGCTGCCGCGAAGCCTCGGAGTCTTCAGTTGCCCCCTTCATTGCAGATCGCGCTTCACGCTTCACTGTCATGATTTCTGTCAGAAAACTACTCAGTATTATGTGGTCAAACTGATTAACACCTCAGTGGAGCAGCGAGTCAAACTGAGTTGAAGAAGCGTTTGAACAACGCTCTCAGGCACACAGTGTGATTCTTGGGGTGTCCTGTGCAGGGCCAGCAGTTGGACTCGATGATCCTGATGGGTCCCTTCCCATTCATCGTGTTCTCTGATTCTCTGATTCTCTGAACCTCTGAAAGGTCCTAAACTCTCTGAGATATTTAATTTACAACAGTTTTTCACTGAGAGATTAATTGACTTTGTTCTTCCCCCCTTACCAGTCTACCAGCAAATGGAAAATAGTCAGATCTTTTAAATTTGAAAGGCAGATTTTCTTGCTGGCATTGGCATTTACTTTCTGTAATGCCTCATTAGGTGCAGCACCTTCAGGCTCCACAGCATTTTCAAGACATGAATATGTTTCCTCATGATCACATGCCTGAGGAAAAGCTATTGCTCACAGTACAAGAAAATAAAGTATGGCAAACACAATGACCTGTGTCACCCGGGCTTTTTAATCAATAGCACTGCTCCCACAGAGTCCTGGCACTGCACCGCTAGCTCTCTCCTGGGTAGGGTTTGGGCCAGGACCACAGCACAGCTGGGAACTGCAGGCAGGTCCAGCACAGCACAGGCACAAGCCAATTCAGGCACACAGCTGTGACCAAACACTGAGTGTAACACCCCCACAGCCACAAAAGTCCAATCTCCCTGCTGCCAGCCTTCTGCCTCCCACAGCATTTTTAAGTGAAGAGTATGAGAGAGTCAAGGGTGGAGGCAGGTGACAATACTATTGCAGCAGGAGCCAGTGATCAAGTCCCTGAGCAGTGCCAGCACTCCTTCTCACAGCTGGGCACCTGTGAGACCCCTAAAGCTCCTCCACGGCCCAGCCTCTTGCCAGGCATATGAAGTAGCTGTGCCGTGGTAGCTGCTTTTAAACTGGTGATGAACTTTATGCTGAGCACCCCTGCATTTGCTGCCAAAACCAGGTAGGTTAGGAGCTGCAAAAAGGCTACTAATTCTCCCTGAAAAGTTGCTGGGCTTTGAAAATTCCCACGGAAGCATTTATTTGTGTCTCTACACATCTAAATCTATCCCCAAAGACATATACAAAGGCCCCAGGTTATTTAGCTCCTGCTGGTTTCCGCAGCACAGGGCAAACCTGAGGAGATCTTAAACACTCTGACAATTTCCACAGAAAAATTGTGAGTGTAACCTTTGACACTAAATTTGCTGCTTACAACCAAGAGTGAGGTTTTGAAAAACTGGGATGTGAAAGACAATTTTATTATCCCTCAAAGCACTGCACTAGAGGAATAAGTGCATGCTATATCTCAGTTTCTGCTGGGCTCTGCAGGAATGTCTATGGCTTGGAGACACCTGGCAGTTGACATACATTGCAGAAAATAAGAGGCTTTTAAAGAAAAAATATTTTAAACTGAATCAGCAAGTACACAGAAGTGGGAAGGAAGATGACACAGAGTAAGAAACAAAAGACATTTTTCCTAGAACTCCATGAAGGGTGGGCTGGCTGCAGTTTGTGTTGCATTTTGTGGTTCCAGCCTCTAATTATCTAATTTTTCAGATCATCACATTTAATCCCAGAAGTTCCATGTCAAAGGTACTGTTTTATCTAGGTTGAGGTTTACATCTACTCTGTAACCCTGCAAATAACTAAAATGCTATAGCAAACTCCGGTGGGTTGGCCTTGCCTGGATGCCAAGTGCCCACTAAACTGCTCTATCCCTCCCCTCCTCAGCAAAACAGGGAAGGAAAATAGATGAAAAAAAACTTATACGTCAAGATAAGGGAGTTTACTAAAGCCAAAACAAAACACGTGCACAAAAGGAAAGGAAAAAAGATTTTACTCTCTACTTTCCACCAGCAAGCAACATCTTTCCACTTCCCAGAAAGCAGGGCTTCAGCACACATAGCAGTTGCTTGAGAAGGTAAATATTGTAAAAACCAAATTTCTCCCCTTCCTTCTCCTTTTTCGTGGCTTTTATATTTAAGCAGATGATTATGTGTGAGAGTACTGCAGTAAATGGTGGTGGCTAAAAACAAGGAGGCACAGCTCACAGGTATCACACACAAAGATAGTTTATTAAATCACTCCATGAAGAAAGGAAAAAACAGGGAGAAATAAAATCCAAGCTCTAACTTCAAATTACACAATATATATCCTTAATTCCCACCCATAGCCTCCTCTTACAGGCTGAATCACAGTGTCTATAAAACTCATCACAGCTTTTAATTGGATGACACTCTTGGACAGATGTTCACTTTGCCATGAGAACCTTATCTCTCCAACATTCCATTCTCATGGGCAGGCTGACCCAAAACCTTCTTATCTTCTTTTGTTTTTGCTAGCTGTTGGTCTTTCTCACAGGACTAATTTAGCACCTGCCAGTAGGCCTTAGAAACTGCCCGCAGTTCTAAAACCCTCTCTCAACTCAAAAATCCTTCTGTTCTACCATAAGTATGGAATATTCCTTCGGTCAGTTTGGGTCAGTTGTCCTGGCTATGGCCCCTCTGAAGATTTTTCCCAGTCCCCAACCCCATCCTGCTGGTGAGGAGAAGATGTTGGAGAGACTGATGTTCAGCAGAAGGCAAAACACTGGTGTGTTGTGGGCACCTTCGTTGCTGCCAATGCAAAGCACAACACTGAGTGCTGCTATAGCACTATTAACTCCATCTCAGCTAGACCTAATATACAAATGGCTTCGAGTTTCTTCAGACTTTCTCCCCTCTACAAAATATGATTCCTGCTGGCAGTATGAATTTTTCACCCCCAGTGCAGAGGGACACTATGTTTTACTGTGGTTATTCAAATTCTATACTAATTTTCTTACCACTACTGGTAAATTTTGCAAGTGATACAAAGCTGCAGGCAAAGCCCCACTTGAGTGTGTGCACATGCACTGTCTGACTTCATTGTTAGATGGTTACTTCTCCAGCTATCACTTTTTTTGAAAGTTGAAAAGTGGATTTCCTGCATTTGGGTGTTCGCTAAAGCCTATTGGGCAGAACTTAATACCTAACACTTCCACTGAAGGCTAATACAAAGCATCATAGCTTGCTGTAGAGGACATTCAGCTGTCTTGCATTATGTTGCTCTTCAGTCGGTTATTTTTCCCTCAAAAAGGCCCTATGTCAGGTCTTGTAGTATGAACCATCCCTGTAAGTGACTGTCCTTGGTTTCAGAGCCTTAAGCTCCTGCTTCATGGACACATTAAGCAGCTGCTGTTGCAAAAGGGACAGATTTTTCTTCATCCAGGCTGTGCATATTTGCCACCCTATTGAACAGAAAACCAGCCTGAAAAGAAACCCAGCAGTGTGGTGCATAAGGTAAGGCAGCAGAGTCACCTCCCAGACAGAAGCCTGTATTTATGCCAACCCGTTTAATAACATGGCCAGAACTTTCAATGCTGATACAGACAAACACCTTGAAAATCTACCATCAATAAAAACATTAGTTCCAGGGACTAATTTGTGGGAATGTCACTAAATCCCCTGGCATGTATGAAATAAAAACACTGAAACAGAACAGAGCTCACTTCTGCTTTGTCACAAGGTTCATTCCTGAGAGATACTGCAGTAACTTCCTTTAAAAACTTACCCTTAGTCAGCCATACAGTCTCTAGGTAAGCTAGAAACATGTAACAAATCTCGTAAGGAAGCTTCTCCTGAAATACCACTGTGTCATCTGGTGTTTAAAGACAGTAAAAATGCTTTCTTCTGCAGGCACAAAAATCACTGACCCTTTTGCAAGTTTTCAAACGCATGAGAAGTTCCTGTAATGTTCCTCTGTCAGCTCTTGCTGCCTTTATGTCTGAACAAACCCAATTCTTCCAAAGTTGCACAAGACTTCTGCTGTTAGACTCTGTCAGGGCTTTGGGACTTGTCATTTCACTGTCACAGCATAAAATCAGTAAAGAAACGTGGTGGTTTGGGACATCTCATATGCTCAGAACTTAGGTAATTTATATTGAAAAGCACTGGTTTTATTTATGGTCCTTTTAATTTCTACTCTATTTTGCGTACCACCTTTTGTTTTTTGTGAAAAAGAAACTGTCAAAAACCAGGATCATAAGGAGTTATAACAAACTGTCACCAATTGAAAATAAAAAGAACATTCAATCTTTACAATGAGTTTCATTTGTTTACTACCACATGGTTTTTACTAAACTGTCAAAATAAAATACATAAATTGATAGGATAACAAATTACAGGAGGCAATGCACAAGTTACTCTGACATACAGACACTAAAACAAAAAAGAAAGAAATTCTGAATTCAAACTAAGATGGAGAAATAATTATAACTTTATTTATTCATTTTTACATTAAAATAAATAAAGCAGTCATTATTCTACAAATTCTTACCCTCAAAGTTTTGCAGTCTAAGGCCCCATTCTCAGTCATAGCATACACAAATACTTACTTGCTTGTGATTAACATTAACAGTATTCATTTGCTTATGGTTAAAGCAATGAGAAACAAAAGTTAGTCCTTAAAAGTAAGGCATGTCAGTAGTTTAACAAGTACAAGGTGTGTCCAGCAAAAGAAAAGAATGTGGGAAGACATGTGTGCATCTTACTGAAACAGTTTAATTTATTTTTACAACTCATTTGAACCAAAATGCTCCAGACATTTGCAAAGTTCAGCCTGAGATTCCTAAAGGTCCAATTATTTCTGGGATCTAAAATCCAAGGAATCTTTTAATTCAAAGAAACATCCAGTTGCAGAGACCTAAAAATTGAGGTATGTTAGTATTCCAGAACAGCCACAACAAATTTGTCAAAAAATAAATATGGACACTTTTCCAGTTTTGGAATTACTGAATTTTCTTCACAGTTCTTATGTGCAACAAATATGGAAAAATAACTAAAAACAAATTCTAATGTTCTGAAAGGAAGGGGGGGAAATCTCAAAATAAAACTGGTGAGAGTACACAGCCACTCTTTTATTTATACATCTAACATTTGGAGTGTGGGCTAACAGGGAAGAACTGTTCCTTCTGAGAACACCTCAAAAGGGCATAGAAAATTTTTCCCCATTTGGACAGCATGTCCATCTCCATTTATTTCAACAGGAGGTAGCATGCTGGCTTTCCAGATTTAGGGGGGAAAAAAAAAAAAAACCAAAAAAAAAACAAAAAAAACAACAAAAAAAAAAACCAAAGTCCTCCAAAATACAGCAACAAAAAAAGTTCCCACACATCCAGATTAAGACAACAGCTACTATCACCATTCCCCTCATTGCAGCTGTCTCCACTCAATCCCCTTGGTTCAACCCTGTCCTCACCTGGCCACATCTCTTCCAGTCTCAGAGCAGACCAGTGACCACAGTAGTGTTATTACTCAGAGGAGAGATAGAAAATAACTATGGGGGTTTTGGTTCCAAGTCTGCTAGGATTTTTTATTAACATTTTTGTTATGTATTTCAGTTGGCTTCATTTTTCCATTGCCTGGGTCAACATAAAACAAGGCAAAATTTAGTAATTCAGGCACAGTTTGCTTGAATTCTAACAGAATGCAGAGCCCCTGCTAAGTAGTTGTAATAAATAATTTTATTTGCCTGCCCTGTCCACAATAAGCCTAGGAACGCATAGTTATGGGTGATTGTTTTTTGTTAACTAGCAAGATGCTCTGCAGGCTGAATTACTGTGTTGTTACTAATCCTGTCTTAATTTCTCAACTGTTGTCTAGTAGTCCTTAATTTAACAATATTTTAAAAAGCCACTTTTAATCCTACATTTTCACTATATGGTCTCCAAAGAATAAACCCCAAAATTAGCTGCTTTAGGCCCAGATTCAGAAAAATAAGTCTAGTTAGGAATATGCTTGTACTAGCTAGCAAATCCTTTCTTTTTGTTTTTTTTTTTTTCTATTTTGACCCTAAAACATCCTCTTTTAGCCACTGCCTTTGGTCTAAATCACCTGACTAGCTTTCTGAACAAACCTTGTACAATACTATATACCAGTTTCCATGAATGTAATGATACAAAGAATTCCCAAATAATACCAGGTCAGACTCCCCAAATTATAACATAGAACCTAAACTCTATGGTTAAATTTAAAAAGCAGAAGAATCTTTAAAGCCTCATTGCTTGTTCTCTGGACAGAAGCATCTTACCTGTGAGGCTGACAGTGGTAAAGGCACTGCTAAGTGCTTATTTTACAGCAGTCTCTCCAAGAAGTACACCTCAGAAAGTATGCAGCATGAAACTACCCTCAACACAGTGAATTAGTTTCTTGCACAGGACTTGTATTTACAGCTTTTGCCTTACATGTGCCCAGAATTCCTGCTTTGGGGGTACATGTTCTATAAAGTTGATCTCTTACCTCACAACTTTACTGACCATGTCAGTTCCTTCTACTTTTTCAATGTTAAAATACTTTTCAACAGACAAACCAACTCCTCCTCCAAAAAAACCCCTGTAGAATAAAGAAGAAAAAGGAAAACAAACTCTTCTCACTTCATTTCATAGTTTTACTGAGCCTAACATTTCATCACATATTTCCCACTTACTGATCTTCCTGTCAACAGGTTGGATTACTTGCAGCATTTGATTTCTGTGTAGACAGAACTTTGTGGCATTCTTCAATAGTGGGAGGGGTAAGCAGAAGTAGCCAAACAACTCAGGGGCACTAATCTGGAAAGGAAGGAAGAAAGAAAGGGGGAAAAAACCCCGAACACTTCATAACTAGCTTAGTACAGCCAATTTTTTAATTTAAAATTTAAATACAGTGGATAGAGATTTTCTCATTTTAACTAATATCTTATTGTTATATCCTGCAGTTGCACTGAGAAAAAAAAACTAATTTTCTAAATTTGATCATCTCTTAAAAGCACTTTTTTCAATGGCCTTTATCAGTACTGGACTTGTATCTATACCTAGTGACTAATATAACATGGGCTATTGATTTTCATAAACACTTGGATTCTTACTGAGGAGGAGTGGGTTATGCCTTTTCTAATTTTGTTTAAGTTTTTACAAGTAGAACAGGATTCCTACTTTGTGCTTCCATCAATTATTGTGAAGCAAAGATTGCTACCAGTTAATTAATACAAAATCTTCTGTGTAAAATCACACAGTACAGTGAAATATCAGGACTTTTTTTTTAAAAAGATGCATCGTAGTATTCAGACCTGTGTGCAGCAACCTAACCAAAACACAGCACATGGCATATAGGAAGGTGAAGTTAGGGAACAAGTGGATGGGTTAGGACATGTTCTTTTTAGAAGTGAACATTCACACATGACCATCAGCAGAAGCAGCATCTATCAAAAATGCCCTTGACAGTTCTGCAGTACCCATAGGGAGTGGATCTCCAGCAAGGGGCTCAGAGCGCAACTCTGAAACCTGGATCAGCTCTTTGGTTTTTCAGGACACTTAGATGTCTCACACACATGAACCTCGTAACAGCCTCCCAGACTATAACACATTTGCAGCTGTAATTAGGTAGACCCTTAAAAAGAAGATAAAAGCCACCTTCACTAAAAGGGATGTAATTTAGATGAAAGATAATGAACTATATATGAGCAAGTAAAAACTCACCTCCAGCATAAGAGAATGAAGTTGAGTGGGTATTCTTTTAAAAACTATGTGTAAACCAATGATAGCAAGGTCCTAGTGGTATCCAGCATTCTCACCCTAAAATTATATAGGCATGAGAGTTTGTTTTTCCTCTGCATTTAACAAACACTCTGGAAAAAATTTCAGTCTTCCCAAGGAAAATTTTCCTACTGCCCCTTAATGTATTTATCCATACCTTCAAATGTAAACTATTGTGGATTTCAGTTTTATATTTATGTAGTTTCACCTGTCTGTATAATACAACCTCTTCTCCACAGACACCCCCTTCTTGCAGGGGAGAAGCTTGCATGACCTCAGGAGGTTGTGTGCTATGCTGGTGGTGGTTTGTGCCTCCAGTAGGGTCTCCCATGCCCTACAGGTCTCAACTGCAGGGTCAAAGTGTGTCCAAGGGCAGGATGGGCTCACTAGCCCTCTGGCAACCATCCTAGGAGAAGGGCAACTCTAACTCCAAACCCAGGCAGATGGAGCTCGCTTAGCCCTGTAAGGCCATCCATCTAAGAGAAGGATACTCTAACCAAACCTACATCCTGAGG
>JAWWEV010000115.1:22732802-22763916 GCA_035583235.1 Hafferia zeledoni | reverse complement strand
GGGGGGGGCGGGGAGGGGGCAACATGGCGGCTCCGTATTAACTTCCCCCCCTCGGCAGCCAGCGCTGCCGCCGCTCTCCCCCGCTCCCAGCCCTGGCATGCCGGGCATGATGGACAAGGGAGCGGAGCTCCTGGGGGGTAAGAGCCGGGCAGCCCCCAACGGCGCCAAGAGCAGCAGCCCCTCCAACGGGCACTACTCGGAGCCGGAGAGCGGCGGCGGCGACAGTGGCGACGAGCACGGTGCGAGCCTGGGGCCGCCCCGCCAGCGGCGGGAGGGGGGTGGCGGAGGCGGCGGGAGGGGCGGCGAGCCGAGCCGCGCCGCCTCCCCCTTCCCCTTCCCGGTGCCGGGGCTCCGCCGCCCCGTCCGTGCTGCGGCCGAGCCGCGGCCGCGCGTGTGCGGGGCGGGGGCGGGAGCGCGCGGCGCGGCCCCGCGGCTGCCCCCGCGGCACTCAGCGATGGGGAGGGAGTGTCTCCCGGGAGCCGCCGCCGTCCCCATTGTTCCGCTGGAATAAACTCCCCCTTCCGCCTCCTCCTGCCCCCTCCTCGGCGGTCGTCGGGGCTTAATCCGCGGCGGCGGCGGCGGGCGGGGGGGCGGGGGGGGGGGGGGGGGCTGAGGCCGCAGGGCCGGGGGGGGGGCGCCGCCCCCCCGCCCGCCCGCCGCACGGCGGGAGCTGGGACGGCGCCCGGGGACACTCCAGCCCGTAATTTCTCGTCCCCCTTTGCCTTGCAGATGTAGGAATGAGGGTCGGAGCGGAATACCAGGCGCGCATTCCTGACTTCGAGCCCGGTAAATCGCTTTTCGGCTGTAACCTGACATCTCCCGAGGCGGGAGGGGTGGGCTCCGTGTCGGGGCGGGCTCGGCTCGGCGCTCCCCGGCGGCGGCGGCCGTGGGGTTGTATTTCTGTCGCTTCTGAGCCTTTGTGTCGGCGCCCCGGTGCCGGCGGCGGGAGGTTTGGCCGGGGCAGCATCTGCGCTCCGGGGGCGGGGGGGCACCGCCGTGTGGGATTCTCACTTCATTATCGGCCGCATTATGTGCATCCGGCGGGAGGCGGTGAAGCCGAAAAAGGTTGGATTTTTTTTTCCCCTACTTAAACCATAAAGCATATAACACATTAACTAGGTGATTTAAAAATATTTGACGAGGGGTGATGGATGTTCTCGGGCAAGGGTGGGAAGTGATGCGCCCTGCCGGAAGCGGAGCAGACCTGGCTGCGTGCTGGAGGCGCTGGGTGGAAGATGCGCTTGGTGGGAAACTCCTGCTCCTGGTTTTGTGTGCTGTAGTAGCCTCGCTAGCCCCGCCGTGGCAGGCTGAGCTGCTCTCCTCCGCCTTCCTCGTCCCCCCAGCCCCGCCCCGAGGAATACTGGTTACGCTTGCATAGCCTGGTACTCAGCTTTAGCAAGTCAATTGCTAGAATACTGACTTGCCTTACTACACTGAGTAGGGAGACCTTGGGAGCGCTTATCAGCTCTGCTGTAGTGGTCAGATGAAGCCTATCTACTTTCCTGTTCTCCAAACGGGCTCCATTGGTGTCAGATGATTTCTTACCGGAAGAGGATTGCTCACATAGTGCCT
Source organism: Hafferia zeledoni (assembly GCA_035583235.1). Lineage (NCBI taxonomy): Eukaryota > Metazoa > Chordata > Aves > Passeriformes > Thamnophilidae > Hafferia > Hafferia zeledoni. Next base: position 22,762,344 of record JAWWEV010000115.1, on the reverse strand, counting down.
CCTAAAGCTGGAGCGAGCCCCTCGGGATGGGCGCAAGCCCCACAGGCCAAAGAAAAAGCCGGGTGAAAGAAAGGGGGAGGGTGGGATTAAATGGATGCATGATCTTGGCATAAGGGAATGCCTTTCCCCTAGGAAGGAGCACGTAGTCTAGATCTCTTTGTTAATAAGGCTAACTGCTTACACCCTTTCTTTTTACATTGCCTATGTAAAAATAAACACAGATAAAAATGATGATTTCTAACCTGCAGTTAGGGCTTGTTTTTCCTACAGGCAACTTAAATTAGAAAAACACATAGTGTTTGGTTGTTAGGGTTTTTTTAATTAAAGGAACTCTTCAACCCTTGTAGGGCAGCTGAGGTTTTGAGGTTTCAATTTTGTAAACTGTATGTGCAATAGTATCATTAATTGGCGTCACTGTATCTGCAGAACTAATTTTACCCTCTCCTATAACCTGATGTTTTAGTGCTCCTCAATGTTTCTGGTGGACGGAATTCAACTAATGCCCCATTCCTCAATAACTGGGACTAAAACATACTCAGTTACTTTATCAATTTCCTTAATGATGGAAATGTTTATTTAATAAATCCTGTGTTAGATGCATAATGTATAAGATTGTTCTTATGTATGTACTTCGATTATTAGGGCAAGAAGGCAGTGACTTTTTTTTGGAACACCTAAGTCTTATAAAATAAAAAACTCTATCAAGTGTAAAAGTACAGCACATACTTACCAAGTTAACAAATTGGTTGTCAGAGGAGATCTCAGCAAGATCTTCTGCTTTCTTCTGTTTAGTTTTTTGAATTTATTTTTCTAATTAGACTTGAAGCATCATTTCTTAGAGGTAGAAGTAATGCAAGACAAAACCATGCTATGTTTAGGTTACATTTTTGTACATGTGAGATAACATGCTCCACTGGATGCCTAGGTCTGCATATATGGACGTAGGCACTATCTCTGAATAACTTCTTTCTTTTTGGAATTGTTTTAATGCCTTTTTTTTTTGAGGGTTTACCAGATACTTTAGAGTGTGTGTTTGTTTGCAGTACTCTGAGTTCTATTCTTTCAAGTGCCCTAAAACAAGTAGGTGGGAGAAGGAAATCAATGATGGATGAAACTATACATTAAGTCTAAGACACCATCAGCCCTCTAATAAACACACATTGCTGAAATGAGTAGAATAAACAGCAATCCTTTGGCCTCACTTAGCCTGTATTGAAAACTACCCATAAGCAATGCTCTGCAACAATACACTGACTACCAAAATATTAATGATTAAAGTTGTGATGGTAGTAAACATTTTTTTAAAACTGAGTTTATGTATAAAATAAAATACTTTTTTTTTTAAGAAACAAGTGAGTCAACTATTTCTCAGTGTTTCTTTGAAGAAGGGGGTTGATTGGAAGCAGCAATTAGGAGAAGTTAGTTTAAACATACTTTTTCTTACCCCTTCCCACACCATACTGTTTTTACTAGCAAGCCTTCAGGTACAGCTTAAGGGAAACAGCATTTTAATTATCACTAGGTATTTCTGCAATGAAATAAATTTTGTCATTGCAAAACCCCCTGATTTTAATGAGCAAATTTAGGATTTTTATTTTATCTAATTTAATGCACCATGTACTGCACTCCAGATTTTTGTCTTTTCCTCCTGGTTTTCCTATAGTACTTTATATTCTTGGTGAAAATGTTTCTACTAGTACTTCCTGACCCTCCTATAGATATAGCAGGATGTTACAAAGCTCGTATCCTTATACTGGGGGCTGCTTGCATTCTCTTGGAAAGCATAGCAGAAAATGCACCACCCTGTTGTGTCATCCACATGTGAGAACTGTTACACAAGTTTTATTCTACTTGGATTTGGGCTTCTCAAAGGTTTTAATATGAATTTTATATAATGCTGAAATACTTATTTCCTATTTACCTTCTTCTCAGGGATGGGGTTGGGGCTGTCAAGAAGAATATTTTATACCATTTAAGGTCACTTATGGAATCGATTTCTCTGTATGTCCTTTTAATTTTTCTCCCTTTAGTCTTCTAATATGAAAATAAGCTTTCTTAAATTGAAGTCATTAAATGGTGTAGTAAAGTATGTAACACTTTCCATTTATTCCATGCCATCTGTCCCCATATTCGCTGTTTCATTGGGGTTTTTCTACTTATTTCTTTGTTTACTTATTTATTAAGATTTCCAGTCCTTAGTTTTAGAAATGTGGGGTTTCTTCCTGTTAGTTTCCATGTTTTGGTTCCTACTCTCAAAGTGCAGCCTTAAGCAGAGGATGGTACCTCATATCCTGGACCAATATACTTTTCAATGGCCACGCTGCCCCGTGATGCCCTTACTGTGTCATGTGTGCTTCCGGAGTAGCATTTGATCTCAGTACTTGGAGTCATGTACAGAACTGCACCATCAGTGTGTACCTAACTTCTAAAGTGAAGCTGAAGTTCATAGAGCCTCAGTTTGCTGCTCTAATTTCCCTGTTGTGGGAGCAATGGAGAGTGCCTGTCAGTCATCTTCAGCCAGCTCCACTTCCTAACTGTTGTTGGCAGAGGGGGAAGCAGCTGAAGTCCAGAAGCCTCTTCCTAAGGGGATTGAACATGAGGCTTGGGCAGAGGGAGTCTTGTTATATTTCAGATGCCACTCTTGGCCTTTCTCTTCTTTACTGGCTTGCAACTCTACTCTTCTAGCACACTTTGGTTAACATGTTGCCTGGTATTTCCAGGCACTGCCCTAGTAAGAATGGGTCTTGCAGATAAAGATCATGTTGCCCTTGAGGTACAACACAGCTCTTTTGGGGGAGAGTACTGCTAAAGGCATGAAGGGCAAGAAGAAGTTTTCATAAAGATAAGTTGTGGTCCCGCACATAGAGATGGAGAGATCCCCATATTGTAGCTAGGGACATCCTGTGTTGAGGGCAGGATGCCTTCCTTTGAGCTACCTGTATGCACATTATTCCTTTGTCATCCTTGCTTCCCTTTTGGCAATGTGAAGGTGCCACCTGAACAGAAATACCTGTCCGATTCCTGCTGGGCAAACAGCACTTGCTTCAAAAAGGAGTGTTCTGGTGGAAGCTGCTTGTTCCTCATGTGAGGGTGGCACCTCAGCAGGGGAGTGTCACCACATACATGATCTCTTGCAGGCACAAGGACTCTGAAACTCACCTTTTTATACTTTAGTACTTGAATATTCAGAACCTGACAATATCCATGATATCCATTTTTCTGCAGGTATCTTAAGTTTAGACATTTCTTCCTGACAACCTGAAATTCTAATACATTCTCTAATGGTCCTGCTTTTTCCTCTCTTAGAGTGGAGTGCAGGGTAGTGGTCATTTACTTGTGGTAAAAAGGGTGCCTAAGAGAAGTGTGCCTGTAACATGGTTGCATTACTCGTCATGAAGTTTTACATTCCTAATGACTAAGATGGAGTGCTTTTTTGTTCTAAAGTGGAGTGTTATACTAAGGAATTTGTTCTTATATACCAAAACCCTTTCAGAGTTTAGTAGTACTTATGCCTTGAAACTGGTGCTTTATGAATATATGCACACTTTTAACCTGTTACAGAGTTTGTGCTGCATTTAGGTTATCTGTCTTGCACATCTCATTTTGGAAGACACGAGTTCTTTTAGTTTTTCCAAGTAACTGTTTTCAAGTCCACAGTCGCGATGCATCTAAAGATTGCAGAGATGATACCAAATACAAAACACTGCCAAACTAAAGAGGGCAGGGCAACAAAGCATAGTGCATGAAGGGGAAGCACTCTGCTCTTCTCTCTTTCAAAGCATTGATTTTGTCTTTTTGTTGGCTTCAACAAGATGTAGAGCCTAAATATTAAGTGTGTAAGCTTAAAATGGAGTGAAAAGTTATTTGTTTTGCTGAAAAAAAGCTGTTCTCCAAGAAGGATGCACAGCAAGTTCCACCGAGGGTGATTACTCAAGGAATTCATACTGACACAAGTATAAATGCTGCAATTGTTGAGCAATTTCTTAGCAAGATAAACTATTGTAAACAAATAGATTGTAAGGGGTTTTATGCAGTAGCCTACATTTGTAAATGTAATGAAATTGTAATGGAAAGTACCTATTAATTAGTGCTTTTCCAGTATTGGGAAATTTCCTTTTCTTTTACAGCATGTTTTGAAAAATCAAATCTATGATTTAGTGCTTCAGTATTTGCCTCACTACTGCTCTGTCCTGATAGGTTAGGTAACTTGTACTACTTCCCTTGCTGCATTGAGGTGGAGGGGAAGCACAAACAAAAACCAAAAATTACTTTTTTACCTTTTACTTTTTAGAACTACTTTCTAAAACTGTGCAATTCAGTTGGCTATGCATATCAAAAATGCACGGTTAGGAAAATCAAAACTAGAGGGACAGATGAACAAAATTGTTTCTGGCATAGTTGTTAGTACAGTTCCTTGTTGAAAGAGGGATCAGCAATGCTGACTATTCTACCTCCTATCTATTTTTTTCTTTGTTTAAAGGAAGCTTAACTTAGCTCAGTAAGTCCTAATAATCCTACCATAGTGATAAACATTAAAATACTAATAGACAATCAAAACTTCTGAAGGACAAGTACCTCTAAATTTTGTATCCTTACTAACTTTAAAGAGGGTAGATTTGGATTAGATATGAGAAAGCAATTCCTCACTATGAAGTGGTGAGGCACTGGAACAGGTTGCCCAGAGAAGCCGTGGATGCCCCATCCCTGCAAGTGTTCAAGGCCAGGTTGGATGGGGTAGGATGTTCCCTGCCTGTGGCAAAGGGGTTGGAACTAGGTAAGACTCTTTCCAACTTCAGCAATGCACTTCAGTGGTTTAACTGTAGTAACCACAATCCTGTCTAATATCTAGTTGTGATTGAACCTCATAAGAATAGTGTTCAAATTCAGTCATTTGATGTCTTAAGAAAATAATGTGAAATTAATGATTTTTTTTTTTCCTCCCCTAAGTAGATGGGCTGGATTTCTTAATATGGTTGAATTTTGCATATTATCACATTGTTGTTCTCTAGACCATAGTTATAAATACTGAGATGTACTTGTTTTCTTACAGGTGCCACAAAATATACTGATAAAGATAATGGAGGGATGCTTGTATGGTCTCCATATCATAATATTCCAGATGCCAAGTGTAAGTCCTTACCTGCTTAGGATTTTGGGTGCTTAAGTATGACTAAATCATTTCTGATGTGCCTGTTTGCTCTGTATTTACACACAGTGAAATTGCAAATTAGTAAATTAAACACAAAGCTTCTCTTTTTATTTTTTTTTTATTTAGAAAACTCCAAGGAAAGGAAAGATCACCTTCTCTTACTTTAGTTAAGTCTTTATTTCAAATCACACTGCCTATGTTGTATTGTCATCATCAGTGTCTGTGAAACCTTTAGATGTTAATTAAAAAAATAAAATATCTTGATATGAGAACCTGCTGCTCTAACTTTCTGGGAGAAGGAGTTGCAGTGGATAAATTCAGAAAAAAAGTGTTGAGGCGCAGTTCAAGGGGAAATTATTATTGCTGTCATATAAGGAAAAATTTTCTCCCTTCAAAAATGACCTGAAATACAGGAGTTATCTGACTGAATGTGATCAATTATCTCTGTAATCTAGTTTAAAACTGTCTCCTATGCTAGAATTTTCCAAATGTAATATAGTGGAGTGAACTCTGAGGATAGAGCCATGAGAACCTGGTTCTTAGGACAGTTTCTACCTAATACCAGTAGTTAGAAGTTTGTTTCCCTCTACATTTGAGAGAATGTACCTTCAGCTACCGCAGAACAGTTAGAAATAAAATACTCTACAACTGTGATTATTAAACACCTTGTTTCTTTGAAGTACAATTAACTCCTTGCTGCAACACTTCATGACAAGGACATCTCTTGTCCATTGGAATAAGAAGGATGTAATTATTTCCTTCTTTCAATCATGCTTCCTTTCAACTATGTAGTTGCCACTTAATTATGAACTGTAGAAGGTAAATGGGTAGAGTTTTTCTTTTTAAAAAATTAGAACTTAATTGCAAAGTGATGAAAAGTGTTCAATTCAAAGCTGGCTCTATTATAGCTAAATATGATTTTAAAAAATGTTATTGGTGAATTTGAAGACCTAATTATTGAACTTTCATATTTTCTATTGGAAAATGACCTCATGTCATGGTTAAATAAATGAAAACTATGTTGATATTGAGGATATGCATAATCATTGATACAGGATCTCTTTAATTTTTAATGTGTTTGGGAATATGAACAGTAGAAGTAGTTCAATTTAAAACTGACTCAGGAGTGGGTTTCAAAAAGGCATAACCTTTCAATAACTGTCTAGTCTCTGATTTAAATAAATAAATTGACCCTTTTTGGTTTTGTTGTAGTAAAAATGGGAAAGAAAGCAGAATTAGCTTGTGTAAAATGTTTATAAAATGTTGTCTTAAATTTAGCGGATTTAATTATTATTAATAAAGTTATGATTATATTTAATGCTCTGGGGGACCTGGGCCTATGCAGTGTGTCAGAGGCTGTTTTCCCATGTTAGGTGGCTAATTCTGTGTCATACAGCAGAGCCAGAAGTGCTAAAGAATAATTCTGACATTGCTTTGTTACAGTGGACGAATATATAGCAATAGCAAAGGAAAAGCATGGATACAACGTGGAACAGGTAAGTGCTGTGGACTGAGTACTCATTTAAAGGATTTTTTTTTTTTAATGTAAAACTGTAACACAACTCTTCTTTGTTTTTTTTTTTCCCTCTTAGTCACCATTAATTAACGCTGTTTCTCTTCAGGCACGGCAGCAAATACTGCAGTTAAATGGATCAGCATACAGTTGTGGTCTGGATTCTCTGCAAAAGATTGAACTCTTTGTTTTCATGACATGCTCAGCTTGTAATGTGCAGTTTTGAAAGGTTTGGTATGTTTCTTGATACACTGGGCATGTCATGCAATTGTGTGTGTATATTTAGCTAAAGAATTTCTTAGGGAAGCAGCTTACAAATTTAATGTTTAACACTAGAATGCAACTATGGTACGATTTTGAACCATTAATTGTGATAAGCACTGAAAAGGTTTCTTGCATACTTAAACAAACAAAAAAAAAAAAAAGGCAAACCAATTTTAGCTGAGTAGTTTTTTTCAGAGGCAAGAAAACAGACTCAAATTCTATGTTTGAAAGTAACAAACAAGTTCACTTTTTATTTAACAACCTTCAGTCATCATTCCTGAAAAAGTACGGATAAAAGTTTGCTGGTCTGCACTTAGTTTTGTGGCAGTTTTCTTTGTCAATTAACCAATTTATATAAAAGTGAGGTTACCTACTGGGAAAATATATTTGTTGTACAAGTTAAAACAAGTTGTATGATCAAGTTTTGGAGGATGGAAGCTCATAATAGCAAAGACTTGCTCATCAACTGCTATTCTGAAAAAGGCTGTCAGTGCTACAATGTCCAGAACACCTGCGGTTTGGTGATGTTGGCTTATGGCTTGGCTTTTCTTAGTCAAGAGAGAGAACTGATGGATCTCAAGTCTAAAAGAGATGAATTTTCAAAATAACTTTTGGTATAAAATATTGGTGGACTGTTCACAGTGAAATAGAAATTATCTTTGCAAGAGGTGCTTGTCACTTGCCATTTTAACAAGAAAAGAGGTTTGCTGTGTCCACCTTATTAGAAGATGTGAAATCACAGGGTTAGAGAGACAAACAGTGATCATGTCTGTGCTGGATGATTGAAACTGAGTGGATTACATTTCCCAATTCCCATGCCAGACTTGGCATCAAATCTGTCAATGATTCTCTGGCAGAAAGCCTAATAAGCATAAAATTATTTTACAATATTGAGAAATGAAATTATGTTAGAAAGTATATTTAAATTTCCGTTCCTTGTTAGGTGCACATGACATGGAAGTGGCCGTGCTGTTATTTGTGGATTGGAGAGTTGTAGAAAGACCACTCTTACTTTGAACTTTCAGACTTGCATTTTGGATGATCCTCTGGCTGCTGAAAAGTATTTTTATTTTCTTTTTTGAGTGGGCTGGTAATAAAGGCCTATAGGGAACTGTGTAGGTGATATATGCTTGTCAAGCAAGAAAACAGGTCAGATTTGAGCCTCTCGGCGTAGTTCATGCTACTCTAGAATTCCTGCTGCCATGCCAACCTTAAATTATCTGGCTTTCATACTCTTAATAAAGTACAGATGTGCCCACTGTCTCCAAAGAGAATTTTCTAACCTATAGTAAATAGCCAATAAAATTGTAAATATATTTTGAGAAGGGGTTCTGATAGTAAAATTTTATTATAAATAAATCTCCTGCTTTTATTAAACTTGTTGCAGCATTTTAGAAAGTTGACTAAATCCAAAGAGGGACTATTTCTTTTCAAAGGCTCTCGGCATGTTATTCTGGCACAAACACAATATTGAGAAGTCCCTTGCGGATCTCCCTAACTTCACCCCTTTCCCTGATGAATGGACAGTTGAAGATAAAGTCCTATTTGAACAAGCATTTAGCTTCCATGGAAAGAGCTTTCACAGGATCCAACAAATGGTAAAGTAATATTTTAAAGGACTAAGTAGCTCAGATGCACTAAGAACAAAGGCTCCTGTTGGGCTGAAACTTCATGTGTAAAAGATTCAGAAAGAACCTTGAATGAATGATTTCATTTAATTTAATTTCATCATGTCTCTTGGACATACAGCTTTTTCACCCTAATGAAAAAACCATTCTCCCCCACTTTTTAAAATGTACATAAAATACATCCCTCCTTTCCATCTTATTGATGCTTTTAAAATATTTTGTTAAAGGTTGTTGTAAATAGAGCAGAATTATAATTCTGGATGGAATTTTAATTTTTAAAAGTGCTAATATTTCAATGAATTCTTCTAGCTTCCAGATAAGACCATTGCAAGCCTTGTAAAATATTACTATTCTTGGAAAAAAACTCGCTCTAGGACGAGTTTGATGGATCGGCAGGCTCGAAAACTGGCTAATAGAAATAATCAAGGTGACAGGTAAGTTTTAGGTTCTTAAGTACCTAACTAGAGACTAAAGTCTTCCTAAGTAGAGATGGGGAGTAATTTTTAGCAATTATGTTTCACTATGAACCATCTTTTTTAGGTCTGAGCATCTATTGTGATGTCTCCGATTATACCAAGGGGTTTGGTACCTGTGGTTTTAGAATTATCACTCCAGTCTGTGTGAGTTGTAATAACAGATTGGAGTGTTTCAATGGATAACTGTAAAAACAGGGATTTTAAAAAACCTGAAGTCTGTGAATGTGGTTTAGACATAATATCTAGTGTGAGAAGTCTAACCTTACATTACTGTGTGAGGAGGAGTGTGTTTTTGTGGATGTGAGGGTCTGTGGGATTTTTTTTTTGTTTGGATTTTTTTTTAACTGAGAATTAAAATGAAAGTTCAACCACTGTAAAGAGCTGTAGTGATTAGAAAGCCCAAGTACTTTTTTATAACAAAACTTTATGTAAAATCTCCTTTTAGGAACTGGTATTGGGCAGAGAGAATTGGAGCTCAAAATAGTTCTACGTTGCCTTACATGGAAGGGAATAACATTTCCGCTAGTTACTATGAAATTACAATTATTTTGCACTTAGTATACTTGAGTATTGACTTGCACTTTTTAAAAGGTGATGTAATATGTAGAATATATAAGTAAGATAATTATGTTTATATTGGAAAGTATAATTTTATATCTATGGAAAACTGCATAACTGGAGCAAAAGGGTCTTTTTAATAATATGTTACCAAAAATAATTCCTGGAATCTAAAATTCATATGCTTATTTAGTGACCCTATTTCTGAAAAATTGCAGGCTAAAGTCAGTTTGCTTCTAATACACCATTTTTGGGGGGTTCTGGTAATAACTAGATTTTTTTGTGCATTTTTGCATTAATTTATGCAGAAATTATATTGTCAGAATGACTGGATTGGACCCAACTAAGTTGACTGTTTTCTTTTCAACCTCTTCTCTTTGACTGAGTTGAGCAGATTTCATTGCCTTCCCCCAAATTGCTGGATTTTGAGCACTTTTGTGAAAAAGCAGTCCCACGCTTTCCCATGTATTGTGCCCTTTTGCTCCCCACAGACTTTAACAAGGGTTTATTCACCTGGTGCAGTGTTTGCAGATTGATCTATTAAAACTAATGAGGCAAATGAAAGGTTATTTCTAGCCTTGGTGTAGCTGACCACATAAGGGTTCACACTGGCACAGGTGGTTGAATTGAGGAAAGCTGACACCAAAACTGTTGGCAGTGATACCAGCACTGCTTAAAGTAACTTTGAAAGTATAGTTTAGGATTGCTTGTTTATCATAATAATTCTTAGAATTTAATGAAGCAAATGTGCTTGTAACGGCTGTGTTTTGAAAACTACAAATAATTTTGAGATGCCATGTACTTAGATTAGGTATTTTAGTATTGATAATTCTCTTACCTGGTACGTACATATATTTGGGTTTAAAAAGTAGATAAAATGACTTTTTTTTTTTATAATCTGTCTTTAGTGATGATGACGTAGAAGAATCTCATCCAATGGATGGAAATGATAGTGATTATGATCCCAAAAAAGAAGCCAAAAAGGAGGTAACAGAGAACTTAACAGTGAATGTCGATTTGTTTGACTGCTGTGAGTGTGGTACTGTGAAGAATGAGTTATAGTACAGAGGTTTAGCTTGCAGCCTGCTGAAATCACAGGATCTTTAAGTGATCAAGGTCTTGGCGATATCTCATTGAAACAAAATTTTTTTATATATTTTTGCTGTTTTGTGGATATAAACACATCTCTCATTGCCTCTACTGTGTCCTGAGAGATCTTCAGGTTTTGTAAGAAGTGTGTGCTCTGGCAACCTGGTAAAACAGTATTTCCTCTGCATCAGTCTGGTTAATATGTTTACAGTTTTACTGGTTGTGAATTATTTGAATGAAAATGTTTTCTTTGAATTTTAAAATTAAATTATGTTTTTCTAAGAACAACTTTGTTGTTTGTTCAAAGCAACAACGAGGCAATGCATTTCAAACAATATGTGGCTTTACTGAGATGCTTTCTACTAATAAATGTAGAGAAAAACATTTTTGTCACCTTAATGAGCACTTACTGTTTACTTTACAGAGAAATGCCATGTTCAGGGTATGTTCAGGTTTTGGGGATGTTTTGGGTTGTTTTTGAAAACAATAAGATATTTATGAATAAGACTAGAAAAACACATTAAAGTATGTAAATATTTGATCACTTCCTTGATCAGCTTAAGACACTTGTGATTTTCCTAAAATGTGTCAGTTCATGGTTCTTGAGAGTGAGAGGAGAGATAGTGCAGGACTTCAGCACTCCCAGGAAGTGGTATCTAGGATTATTAATAAAACATTGCAGTTCTAACAAAAATTATATTGAGTCAGAGACTGATAGGTTTAGATTCTGCTCTGAGCTTTGCAGTGGCCTTGAATGTATGACTTTATCTAACTGGCTCAGGGAGAAAAAGACAATTACAATTATCCCTTTCTGTAAAAGAGTTTGGGGTTGGGGTTTTTTTAATGTGTGGGGGTATGTTTTTTTAGAATTTAAAATGTCACAAGGTCTATGTTGTAGTTTGGAATTATTTCACATTTCATTCTGCAACTGTAACAATGTTCTTGGTATCTAATGTTTTGAGTTGCTGCTTAAGCTGTGTCTAAATAAGGGCTATTTTGGTCAATTTACTTGGTTATTGTTTGACTCACTACATGCAGTCCAGAATAATAGTGTGTTGATGGACTTCTCAGAATGGGACAAATAGGTTTGTAGTTTCTGATGAGCTACTTGCATTTCCATAAGATAATTTTGTGTTCTAATATTCCTGGGAAGATTTGAATGCTTTCACTTCCTAAGCAAAATACACCCAAGTAGGCTAAACAGACAGAGCAATGGAAACTTCCTCTTACCAGAGAAAATTAAAATAAGCTAAAGTCTCTGGTTTGACAAGACAAAATCTTGACAGAATGTTTTCACTTAACATCTAGACTGAACAGACAGGAGCTGCAATTTCGTACTGAAAGAGCAATGCATAACCAAAAAACAAATAGTGTAAATGGGGCAGAGGTAAACTTAACCATGGGATTTTTAGATGTCAAAGATGTAAGACTCTGTATCAATTTTCCAAGAAAGAGCACATATCTAAAGTTTTTTATAAGATGGTCTCTATGAAGCCTGTGAACTGGATAAAGATGTTACATTAGCTGGGAAGAGAATGTGGCAGAAAGTCAAGTGTAGTAGAATAAAATACTATTTCCTGATGTATACAATGCTATAGAACATAATAATAATGGTTGCTGCACTTTGTTTGCTGTTTGCTGTGATCAGATGGCCACCTCCTCTTAACCTGCATGGATGCCAGCAGGGAGGAGCAGTAGGGACCTGCCTGAAGTAGCGTTTCTGTTCTGGTACTGAGCAATGTTCTGAATTGGAAAATCCTTGCAGAGAAAGTAATTTGTGTGTCTCTGCTCCTGGTCTAAAGGAAACCTAAAAACTTGCTCTGAGGGAGTCACATACTCTCAGACTAGCTCTTGTGTACCAGTGCCCATTGAAGACAAACCTGAAATGTTTAGATGTCCAAACATATCAAAACAGTAGTTACAGATATTTCATCTCCTCTTTGCAATTCCCTTTTGTCTCCAAAAAGGCAAGCAACAAAAACTTAAGTTTTCTAAATTACATGAATTTTTATAGTAACTGCAGAAGTTCATCCATCCTCTCTTCCAAATCTCAAATCATCCCACCTTCCTCCCAAAGCAAACAATATAATCTCTTTCTGTAGAGTGCATACCACAGGTAGAAGTGTCACTTTACATTCTTGACTGTCTTGGTTGGCTTTATCATTCTTTCCCCTTAATCTTTACCTGAGCTCTTCCTGTCTGACCACAAATAAATGTGTAAAGTCACTGATTACTTGTTTTAAACCTGAGCGAGATATATATATTTGTATTTAACTTCTCTGTACATAAGAGATTCTTGATTTGTGCCCTCTTTCCGAGTATTCAGATTGGGATTTCTATACATTTATTGTGTTTGCAGCTATGCTAAAAATTTTTTAAAACTGACCTTCTTTAGACTGATACAGGTTTATCCAGCAGATGACTGTTATGCTCCATCAACTCACCTGCAAGACTCATTTGGACACTACATGCAGAGGAGGATGTTAGCTTATGTTTTCTTTGTCATAGATATGACATTGCAGTGCTACATGGTACTTTATAAAGTTACTGTTATTCTTTAATTATTTATTTCTTGTAAATTAAAGGGCAGTAATGAGCAGCCTGTTCAGACCAGCAAAATAGGTCTGGGGAGAAGAGAGTATCAGAGCTTGCAGCATCGCCACCATTCGCAGCGTTCCAAATGCCGTCCACCAAAAGGCATGTACCTGACCCAAGAGGATGTGATAGCTGTTTCCTGTAGTCCCAATGCAGCCAACACAATTCTTAGACAGCTGGATATGGAACTAATCTCGTTAAAGCGACAGGTACCATGGGTTATTGGTCTTGGTTTCTTTTCATCTCAGTTTGTTCTGATTTGTAATGGTTTTGAAGATTTATCTGCGAAGATTCTGAAGCTTCTTTAATGTGAGTCTTCCTCATTTTATTCCAGAGTTATCACAAGAAATGCTGGACACTTGCTATTCTTCAGTTTTGTTTTTTACATTCTTCTCTTCTTTTGTATAAAACTGAAGCAAGATGACTTCTTTTAAAAAAAAATGGCAGGTTGAAGTATGGCATTAAAACAGTGCTACAGATTTGGGGACTGGAAAAAATATAAAGTCACATATGATTTTTTTTTTTTTAACTTTATTATAAGTATTTGTGCAACAAGTGAGAATCAGACCAATGAAGCAGAGGAAGTTACATTTGTTATGCTTGAAATTACAGCTGTTTTTCTGGATGTCCTTCCCACATACCATGAAAGTATGTGAGGGGTGTAGAAATCATGGGCCTAGTTACTTCTCTGTTTGAACTGATAAGTTTTTTTTTTCTAGTTCTTATTAAATTTAGAAAAACTGTGCAGTCTTCACCTTTAAGAGGACAGTTGCACACGCCCTTTGCATGAAGTTAAATTTTAGCACTTAAAGATGTAACATGGAATCTGTTCAGCTTCAAAGGGTATAGCAGTATGTGCATGCTTATTTTCTAGGAGCAATGGGGCTACAAAGTCAAGGCTTATCTTTTGAAATTTTTGCCTCCATATAGGGCTGCCATGTTGCAAAATCATGGAGTGAATAAAGGATTTCATGGTGGTTTTGCTCCTTTAAATTCTTTTACAGGAGAAATGTGCTTCTTTCTGTCACAGCAGGACTCTGGGGCTAAATAGCATAGGTGGGTTTCACTCTTTAGCCTAAGTGTAGGTGAGTTATAGCCTTGAGGTTGTGTTTCTCTTTTTTTTCTTGCAGTGATCTCAGAGATGCAGCCTTTGGAATCTCCCACTGAATTGTCTGCTTTTGTGTCCATACTTAAGAACACTTGTAATAGCTGTGCACCATAGTATGCAAAACTATTTTCTTACCTATGTTACCTTGTGTGCATCACTGTCAGATTTAAGTGGTTCATAGATATGTGTATATGCAATTGGGAAACTCTGTCCTTTTTGTAGACTAAGAAATATTTAAAACATTTTCAAGAATCACCCTTAAAGAAAATCGGAATGGTCTAAGGTCAATAAACACAATCTGTCAGGAGCTGACTGAAAACATCCCATGAATATTCTTTTTTTTGAGAAGAAGTTAATAAGTTAATGTGTGCAGTACATCCTGTATTTCTAAGAATCAAGTTTTGTGTCTAGAGTAATCTACATTCTTCAGGAACATATGCATCATTATAAAATCTTGCTTATTATGTCCAACTTTTAATATTCTTGCAAACAAACTATTCTTTTCAAAGACTGGCTTAAATATTTTTTTTCCATAGTAAACTGTGCTGTGGTTTTTGGTTGGTTTTTTGTGGGTTTTTATTTTTTTTTTAAAAAACAGTTAAATGTAGTGAAGCCTTAAACCATAATATTTCTCTTTCTAACTTAGGAGGTACACTTGTGGCAATCCTAGTGAAGATATATGTGTAAAGTGACCAACTTTCTTTGTGGAGCTGATTAACTTTGTTGTTTTTGACCAAGGTTCAAAATGCTAAGCAAGTAAACAGTGCACTTAAACAGAAAATGGAAGGCAGGATTGAAGAATTCAAACCTCCTGAGGTAAATCAGAATAAATATTAAAACTTGTGGCCTTGCACTTGCATTAGTGGGAAGCTGCAGAAATGTGTTTTGCTGCAGCAGAGTTTCAGCAGCAGCTTAAACAGAATCCATTGAATTATTTGCAGGGGTGAGTCTGGCTTCTTGACAAGAAATTAGTTGTAGGCTTTTTTATGGCAACTGGCTGAATAAAGAAGCAGAAAAAACTGAAACATCATGTCTGTTCATAGTAATAGGGAGCTGAAATTGAGCCCTAATATGGGGGAGGGGGTGGGGTGTTGGATTAAAAATAGGTAGTGTAGATTGCCAGCAATAAATTCTATGTACTGCGTGAAAACATGACTATATATACATTTGTGCATCTGAAGTAAATAATTTATTACTGCTGAAGTATTCTCTTTGCTGGTTTTAAAGCCTTGGGTATGAAACATAATGTGAATGTGAAATGCCCTAGACACTAAGTCCTAACAGTTTGGGTAAAGGTAACTATAAATTCTAATTCTGTCTGCATAAAGATCTTTAGCTGGTGCATAAGTTGTGATGTGGCTCATACTAAGAACTGCAGTAAAACAGAGGAAAAACTACTGGTATAGTTTTAAGCTCAAATTCATAAATGCTACTTCCTCTTCATGAGAACCATATTAAATTATTAAGTTACAGTTTATAAGCAAGAAATTTTTAACTATTTTGCAAAAACGTAGTGCAAGTAAAATCTATTGCTTAAATATTTCTAGCTGTTGAAACAATTTGATGATCTTTGTGCCATTTTTCTAATTTTAATAGTCTAATCAGAAAATCAATGCCCGTTGGACCACAGAAGAGCAGCTTCTTGCAGTACAAGGTATGTTAATAGTAGCAGCAAGTCGAGATCTGATGCAAAGGATTTGCAGAGGTACTCAGGCTTATATTTCTATTTCCTCTAACAAAAAGCTAAAATTTATCTGGTCACTGGGAAAGCAGAAAAACTAGGGAGAATATTTAGGGCATTCATTCGAGGAACATGACACTAGTCTTTCTGTTAACCCATATTAAATGCCAAAGAGAAAAACTAAGCAGGGTTTACCATCTGTATTAGTACCAGAAAGTCCTTTTGATCATCTTCTAAATCACCTTATGTGAATTTGTCTAAAGTGGAAGACTGAAGTAATAAAATTTGAAACAAATAGTTAAGACTTTTCCATATTCTTAAAGTAGGGAAAACCAGATGTAAATCTGCATTACAGTTGCTTTTCTCTGTTCATGAGGAAACAAGAGAGCAGATACCTACACAGTAGAGTCTGAAGCTGGATATGGATACTTAATTAACAGTCTTATTGGAAAAAAACCGGCATTTTCTAGTAGGCCATTCATACAGCTAACTTGCATTTATTTCAATTAAATGAAGGAAAACAGACTCTTGTCTTGCTTTCACATGCACTGCCCAGTCAAGGAACATGTAAGGGAAATAACACCTGGGGATCTGTCTTGAAGACACTATATATTGACTCACTTCTATGAGATGTATTTTATAAAGATTATATATCTGCTTTATTTCTCTGTATTCTCTACCTTCACAATGAAATACTGCCATACCTGGTAGCTATTAGTGAGATAACTGAGCCTAAAGTTAGGTTTATTTAGAAGTGTGAATGGAAATATCGAAGGACATGGTGTGTTTGAAGTCATGCCTTTCAACTTACATGTCTCAGGCTTCGATTTGCATCTCCAAACAATTCTCTGTCCTAAGTTCATCCTCTCAGTATTCCTAAATAGATCATAATTTTGTTCCCAAGTGCAACTGAAGGGGATGCCTGTCTTTACTATGACAGTCAAGTACATTGA
Source organism: Hafferia zeledoni (assembly GCA_035583235.1). Taxonomy (NCBI): domain Eukaryota; kingdom Metazoa; phylum Chordata; class Aves; order Passeriformes; family Thamnophilidae; genus Hafferia; species Hafferia zeledoni. Next base: position 22,745,330 of record JAWWEV010000115.1, on the reverse strand, counting down.
ATGCTTGCTGGAGAAGTGGGGGAAATTCAGGGTCATTGTGTGTGCCTTAGCATGAAAAGTTTCAAGCCATCTTTCCTTTTCATAGTTTAGTTATCACAGTTCTCACTCAGCATAGTTTGGGAAGTCATAAGAATACATTCAGCTTTTGTTAAACTATGGGACTGACAAGATAAACAACAAAACTGGAGCATGGGCCAAAGGGAGTGAGGGTCGGTGGTGACTCCTTGGAGAGGAGTTTAGTCTTCTGATCTCTTCCCTAGGGGGGATGTTTTGTGTTTTACTAAGCTTGTCAACTGCACTACTTAAGAGTGGGGTGACAAATCCGGCCTTGTGAAAGAAATCTGTTTTCACTGAATTTATGTGCTTCTTAAATGTATTGTTTTCATTATAGTCCCCTTCCTTTGTCACTGTCTGAAATGGACATGGGAGAGAACTTTAATATCAGGAACAAAGTATTCTTATTATCCCTCCCTTACCTACTGCCTTCTAGTAGTCTCCCTCCTGGTATGAGAGTGCTGTAGCCGTTAACCTCTGCGCCTCAGGCTAAAGGATGAAGGAGCCAGGCTGTGTTTTGCCCTGCCTTTGTTTTTAGGAGAGGGCAGCCATGGTTGTTGGTACTAAAAGCTAGCATAATGTGTTTTAGGCTTGAACTTGGAAGTTAATTTGAGCATGGGGACACTTAGTTTGTGCATTAAAAATAGATTCATTTCATCAAATGTATTGATACATTTTAGCATATGCTTTTAATAATTCTACAAAGATCATAATTATTAAGCAGGTAGGTGGCACTTCTGTGATTTATTCACTTGAATTTGGAAATTATATCCAACCATAGAAATCATAAAAATAATCTACAGTAATATAATTTTGGTACTGTTTTTCCTAAACATGAAAAAACTCTTCTTATCTATGGGCTAATCTCAAAAGATTGCCTGTAACTGAAGAGGGGCTAATGAAAAAACCTTGTCTTCAAGTAAAGCTGTGTGTAGTGTTGAAAGCAGTGTGGGTGCCTGCAGTGGGGTTGTGGGCTCAGACTTACCATCTCTGAGCCGATGCATTTGCAGTATATCTTGTCAGGTAACAGTTCAGCTTTTCTGAATAGTTACTGAATGTAGTGAGCTAGTTCATCAGATAGTGTTCTTATATTACAAACTCTGTGTATACAGATGTACAAGCATGATCATATTTTCAAACATGATCATATTTTCATATGGCCATATCTTGGTCATATGAAAATGCAATTGCGAAAATGTTTTAACACTTGTCCAAGACAACAAAAACGAAATTTGAATTGAAAAGCAGTGCATGACTTTAAAAGCATTGCAGTGGAAAACAGTTGAGACAATTGGTATCTAACTCTGCATAAGAGTTGGTGGGAGCACTGTAGTGCCATCACGGTAAAGCTGCAGCTCTCATAACCCAGAGGTTGCCATTAACTATTTCTGCCTCGTTGTGGTGCTGTATTATATTGCTTTGGACCCAGAGTAACATTCTGTGTGCCTTTCAGTGTTTGCTGTGCTGTACAATGTTAAGCACCTTAGACAGCATCAAACTGAGATTTATGAGTTTCTCTGAATTAGACGTTCAAGATGAAACATTGTAATCAAGAGCATTCACGTGTTCCAGTGCACCTTTGCAGCTGGGCAAAGTTTTGAAGAGCTTGAAGGATTCCCTTGAACAGGACTGCTTTCAAATGAGCTGTGAGAAAAACAATCATACATGTGAAGTGACTCTATGCGTTTGTCCTTTTTGAGCGTCACTTTCAGCAACCTAATAAAATTATTTTTATTGAATAATGGATTAAACACTGGAGGAATAATTTGGGTGGTGTTTAGCCCTGAATTTGTGTAAGGATGCATAAGTAATGTGCACCAATTTGACAGGGATGATGGGGTGGCATCAACACTTCCAGATATGCCAGTACCTTACACGTAAAACTTTCACAAACATGCAGTGGATTCCCTCTATTTCTAATGCAGCTTGAAAGGATATCAGTAAATAACACTATGAAAAGAATCAAAAATTAATAGAGATGTATGGAGCTAAACTAAGGAAATTTTATTTGCTTTAGATTTTTTTTTTTAGAGTTGTGTTCTTGATGAAGGCAAGATACCTTGTTTTCAAGCTGTTTGCTCAGAAATAGGCTTTAAGACTTTATTTTTGACAACTTTGGTTGAAGGTAGCCAGCAGGCTCAGTCACTTTGCAGAGTAAGGGAGAGAAGTATAGACACCATAGTAACAGAAAAGGCTGAAATCACTAAAAGTCTGAATTAGGTTTCAGACAGAAATGTACTTTGTTCTGCTGGGCACTTTGTTCACTTGATTAATGGTACAGGATGTTAGATATGTTGTAGTGAATATTTAATGTTCATTATAAATTAGTAAGGGTGGTAGTGGTAGGTCAGTCAAAGAATATTGAAACATCAGAGGGAGTGTTCCATGGGTGCACACAGCTTTTAAGGAGTATAGCTCATGCTTTGTACAACTGATAAAGCACAGAGCCAAATCCTTGTCTTTGCTTTGCCTAGATACATGCCCTCCCAACGTGGTTCTGATATCTTTACAAGGTTCTTGCAATCAGGATAGTTGTATTTTTTTATATGCCCCAGAAAATATCTTAAATAATGTAGCTGGGCTCTTGACAGCTGAAACATCAGCTTCAGATACAGAAATTGTTACTATCCTGGAGCTGAACTTTTCTCTTAAATTGCAGTGAGTGTGCATTACCACATCAGAAGTGCCTAATAATGAGGAAAGTAGAAAGGAGCAGAACAAGCTGAAGGTCACACTCTTCACAATTAAGTTGAAAAGGAACATAGCTTTCAGATTTGAAACAACTCTCACTTTCTGAATCCTTTGCTTCCCTTTCTGAAGTGAGGCATGAAATCAGGCATAAATTTCTTTTCCTGTAATGAGACAGAGTGCCTATTCTCTAAGCACTGTAATGTGTTCCAAATGAGTTTGGTTATCAGGAGCTTCACAGGAAAAGTCAAACTGTAATTCACTCATGTGTAACTGAGAGCAAAAAAATGAGTCTTCTGTTTACTTGCTCTGGAATAAAACTGTTTTATTTCTTTTAGTCTCCAAACTTCTGGGCATTTGTAACTAAAAATATACTTTATGCAACTAAAAGCTGTGTTCTAAGATGTGGGAGAGTTTGAGGATTTTTTTCTTGAGCAGGAGAAAGGGGGAACTAGACACATACTCTAAATATAACAAAATCAATATACTTTTTATTATAATTCAAATTTTAGGTTAAAAACTATGGAAAGTTGTACTCAAGGGGTTTTTGTATTATATGCAAATGTAAGTTTAGAACTTTTTTTCAAGTGCATGTCGGGATTTTCTTGTGAAGTGCTTGTAAACAAAAGTGACTACTGCTGTCCATACAAAAAAGAATGAAAAGAATGATGCAAAGATCTCCTGCTTCTTGCTGGGGAATTTGATCCTGGAGGCTTGTGCTGGGCCATCTTAGATAGCTTATATATATTTACAATCCTCCAAGGTGGTTTTCCCAAACTTCCAGATTTTTCTACCCAGTTCAAACGGTGAATGAAAGCTTCAAAAAGGCTTTGTCAGGTGAATGGTTGCCAGTTGCTCTGCATCTTCTCACAAGAAAGCATGTCACAAGTGCAGGAATGAGCAGTGTGTTGTGACTTAACTGTGCCCCTGTGTTCGGCCCCATGGTTGGTTCAGTAGCTGCTGCCCTCTACCACTCCTTCTGCACTGGTTGTGGGAAAAGAAACAGATCTCTGTGTGGCTCACATGGAGGGAACCTGTGGAAGCTATCAATGTTTGTCACTTGACATTTCTAGTGTTATACCCTGTTTACAGCTAAACGCATCTCTCAGTACCCCTTCCTCTCATCTTGAGCTTGTCTTGGGCTTTGCCCTTACTGCGAGCACACTGAAGGACTTTATTTGTCAGAGAGCAGATCTCTGTGGTTTTAGGTTGAGAGGCTTGGCGAGTAAGCCAGGATCTTTTAAGAAGAATGGGTAATGTCCTTTTAACAAAGTTCTTGATTTGTATGTTAGTAGTTGTGCAATTAAAATTTGTTTTGTTTTAATGGAAATTGAGGCCTTCTCCTAATTGAGAATTCCTCCTAATTAGCGAGTCCTTGGTTTGCAGGTCCCATAGGTTCTCTCTATAAATACATCACACGTAGCTGTGTCTGACTGATTCTTCACAGCTATGTTATTTACTTTGCCTTCCAGGTGTCCGAAAATATGGTAAAGATTTTCAAGCTATTGCAGATGTAATTGGCAACAAGACTGTTGGCCAAGTGAAGAACTTCTTTGTAAACTACAGGCGTCGGTTTAACTTAGAGGAGGTATTGCAGGAATGGGAAGCGGAACAAGGAACCCTGGCTTCTAATGGTGATGCTTCTGCTTTAGGGGAGGACACAAAAAATACTTCTAATGTGCCATCAGGAAAGAGCACTGATGAAGAAGATGAGGTGTGTTTTGTGTACCAGAAATAAGTAAGCATGGGTTGAGGAACAGCATTTTATTTAGTGATAAAATGTAAGGTTAACTGGTGTGGAGTGGCAAACCGCATTCTAAAGAATGATGATGAGCTTGCATAGAACTTCAGTCAATGTCGTTAACCAGCTGGGAGCAGGACTGCACCTTTGATAGTGACAATCACATTACTGTTTTATTGTTAAAATACAGTTCTTGTTCTAGAAGAAGACTTGCTTCATAAATATTTTTAGTTCTGTCTATAATGTTTTGGTTGGTGATTTCTTTTCAGTAACTTCTGAGTTTTTTGGTTTTAGTTTTTAAATGCTGTTTCCTGTGTAGTGGACAGTGGCAGCCCAACTACGTCACATTCTGGCTGGGGTGGCTGTTCATGCCGTCTTGTCTTTGTCCTTTGTGCAGGCACAAAGCACTCCGGCCACTCAGTGTTTAGGCCCTTCACCTCCAGCACAGGCATCTGCTCCAGCACCTGCCGCTCCCATGGCAACTTTAAATCAGCCGCCCCCGTTACTTCGCCCAGCACTTCCTGCTGCTCCTGCTCTCCATCGGCAGCCTCCGCCACTCCAACAGCAGGCGCGATTTATTCAGCCACGGCCAACTCTCAATCAGCCTCCCCCGCCGCTCATCCGCCCAGCTAATTCCATGCCTCCTCGCCTAAACCCGAGGCCAGTGTTAACCACGGTTAGTGGCCAGCAGCCACCCTCACTCATTGGAATTCAGACAGAATCTCAGTCTACTCTGCACTGAAGAAGTAAAGCAGAATTATGCTAACTCCCACATCTGAAGAATTGTATCAGTGTACTTTTTTTTTTCCAAATAATGAAGGGGAGAAAAGAGCAAACCTTCACAGGTATCAGACCAGTTTTCCAGAGGAGCAAGCTAATAATTAGAACTGGAACAACATGAATGACCACCTGTATAAAAATATTTTTATGCCGAAGACTTGTACAGCAGAACAATGCCTACAATGCAGCACTCCTCTATATGAATAACTGTTGAAGGAAGCTAACTTCTTAAATGAATAAATGTTCAACACACCAAGATTTTGTTTAACTGATTTTTACTCTATTTATTTTGTTACAGTTCTTTATAGTCAAGCATCTAACTACAGGAAAGTAGTCTGGCAAATCTAGAATAGATAATGTTGTAGAAGACTTAAATGTAGTGTTGGGGGGTTTTATGTGTGAGAATTTATGGGGGTTTTTTTGGTTGGGGTTTTTTTTTTTTTACCTTTTAGTGAATGAAAATGATGAATTTAGGGTCAGAAATTTTGGCCCTGTTTAGATAACAATAGAAATGTTTCACACTCGTAAAATGTACATTTTTTTTCTCTTCATGTTTTTCCCATAATGTTTTTTCTTGTTTAAAAAGGTACTGGCTCATTAAATGCTTCTCTTTCAGAGTATTCTGAAGACTCAGTGAGCTGTTGTACCAAACTTATTAAATCTCATGCGTGTTCTACTCCTAGAATTTAACTGAAAACAGGAGTCCAGTGTCCTGCTGCAATCTCTCATGTGGGCTGGGCAGGGTAGAGAGACAGCAGCTTCCACCACCCAGGGGGATGACTGGAGAGGAATCATTTAGCAAGAACTATCTATTTAATTGGCTATTCCACTAATTCTTCTGATTCAAGTACAGTAAAATTTCATTCCTCTGAGAATGACTGTCTGCAGATCACGTATTTTGCATCATTGATACCTTGCTTAAGAATTAACGAGGGAAGTGTAGACACTGGTGGTGCTGTTAGAATATCCTGACAGTAGTTCCTGCTGCCAGTCTAGTCTTACTGTTAAGTGATTATCTCTGATTCCTGACATTTCTCAAAAAAAAAAAAAAAAAAAAAAGGTTGGGGGTCTGGAGTAGGAGTGGGTTGTTTCGTTTATCTTATTGACACAGTAAAACCTGCATTTTTGTATTAATTAATGCTTCCAAATTTTAGGAGTCTGCGAGAAACTCATTGCACTGCCTTCTTGTCTGAAATCTTGACTGATGCCTAGCAGTGTTTTGGGGGGTGGGATTTTTAAATTTTTTTTTTTTTTGTAAAGGTAGATGCCTCTACCCTGCAAGTAAACCAGGCTCCAAATTTGAGCAGCACTGTATGAAACTGTGATATGAATTAAGCTATTGAAAAATAAGGCATTCTTGACTATGTAATAACATTCATGTTGACTGTCATTCTCTTAAGAAAATTATTTTTGCTTGTAGGTGAAATGGAGTTTGAAAATCCTTTTTTGTTAACTAGATTTGCCTTAGACTGAAATGAGACTTTATTTGAAAATGGAATGTGCTCTCCCTAGGCTTTTTCACAGATAAATTGGATGGACTAATGATCAGTTTAGCACCTAGGTAAGGTCTTTTTTTATGTGCAAAGGGAAGTTCTTGTACTATCAAGTCCTATTTAATTTGAAAATCTAGTATTAAAGTTTGATAGTTGTAGCCTGAATTGCAGTTAGTGTTGACCTTTATGTTTTAGTTCTTCATTTAAAAATATTTTCAGATCAAACTTGAGAGATTTTTCTTTCTGAACAGCTTTCACTGGTGTGCTGAGGTGTTGTACAAAAGGTCGTTCTCACAAATGTTCTTTTGCATCAGAGTAGATGCTTAGCCACTACGTGTGCATCAGATGACCTCCTGTCTAAGAAAAGCAGCGTTGTAAAACAAGCATCAAGGAATTCATGGTCACAGAAACGTTTGTTCTGGGAGTCATAAGTCTTAAGTGTCCCCTCACCAGCTGCACATAAATCTGGCTGCTCTCTGGTCTTTAAAACCAACACAAAACCAAGCTGGTACATTTTGACATCCCAAGTATCTCAGTTTAATTGTTAACAGTGATAAGATTCACCTTCAGTATTTTTTTTCTTTTCTGTTCTGTTTTTAGCATTGAGTCTCCCAGGTGTGTGTATTGTACCTTTGCTAATTTTTGTCTTGTCTCTTGTCAATAGACTTCAGTATGCAGAATGTTGGGTGTTACAGTACAGTTGGCCACCACCAACTGCTATAAAACTGTTCAGTACATTGTAATTCCGTTTAATCTTGTTTAAATATTCTATAAGTGGGCAAAGGTGCTGTATTTGAAGGGGGGAGGGAGGGTCAGAGAGATAGGTAGGGTAGTATTTCTTAATTTGCATACACTGTAGCACACAGTAGGGAACTCCTAGCATTTGTAGTACTAAATAAGTATGTACATAGCAAAATGTCTTTATTGTGTGCTTTGCAGAATATGTGCATACAGTTTGCACGTCCTGTTCTGGGGGGTAGGGTTTGTTTTAAGCAGTGTTTGCCTGGAGAGTGATATGCTTGCTGCTTAATCAAAGGATTAAAGTTTCAAAGAAATCTGTGTCTTCTATTTTTATGTACCTTGTAACAGTCTAATATGTTAGGGCCCTTATACTGTGATTCTCTTCTAAATTCATTTATATTTTTTTAAGAATTAGAAATAAAATTATACAATGGTGTTGATTTCAGTGGAAAATTTCTTTTGCCATATCTAGTCTCCTGTTTTGTAATGTAGTAATTAACTCTGACTTCAAGGTTGGCTTAATTTTGTCACTTTAAAAAATGTAAAATGTTTGCACACTAAAGTTTGGCAGAGAACGTGTATTCTACATTGTTCAAAGCTAATGTAACTACAGCTTTTTGTACAGTTTATTTTAGTTAATAAAGCAAAACGGTACTAAAAAAATTGCATTTTACAAATGCAAGGCATAATCTGAACGACATGTATTCTAGGAACAACACTTGCAAAATATGGATGTACAAGAGCTATCAGATTTAATTGTTGCACTTTAAATCAGAATGGGTACAAAGTTGAGCAGGTATTTCTGCATTTAATAAAACAATCACTAAACATTGCACATCATAGTAAAGCAGTTTAATTTATTGATCGTGAGCAAAAGGAATTAGTTACCTTTGTCCTTAGGGTTTTGTTCATCCTTATATTGTTGGGATTCTTTGTTCTGGAAACCTCACAATTCGTAGAGAACAAAACACAAACCAGTCCCTTATATGTGTGATAGTTTGTGTACAAAGAGGGAAGAATTGGGGAGTTTAGGCTGAAGGTTACTAGAACTGTGTTGTACCTCTTTATAGCAAGAGAAAGGAATAGACTGAATTTACAGTTGGTGCCAGGCAGAACTGGTTGTCAGACAAAAGCAAAGCCAAACATGAAACTCTTTGCTTAGAGATGTTTCAAAATGCAAAGGAAGTTGTAGAGGGTCAGCAACTGTCCCAGTCCTAGAGGATAATGGTGCACTGTAGAAGGTGCTGAATATAGCTTGGTCATCTTGTTAAATGGGGTGAACCTCCAGCTTTTCCTGAGGCTCAAGTAGATAAATCTCAGGGTTGGCCTTTCTTGGAGCAAGTTACAAGAGGGCATTGTTGCAATAGGCATCTGCTTTAAGATCCTTGGCAGTTGTATGTGAGATAAAGGCAAACATAAACTCTTTAACATCATTTACTTTCCATTACTGATGAATTAGGCATCAAAAATATATAGTCAGGTAGGGAGGAGAGGCAGAATATACAGGCAATAGTATCTGGACTGTTCAATAAATAACTGGCCCCTTTTTTAGAACATTCTCAAAATGAATACTACAGTACAGCTCGAGGGGAAAAAATTGCTTCATTTTCAATGCTAGTGAAGGCTGCTGCTTTGCAGTCATGTCAATTCTTTCATCTTAAATCTCTTTTTCAGGGCAGCTTTCTACACTGTAAAAATTCTAGCAGCACAGTAAATCCTCATTGCTGTTACTGGCTTGGAAGTTTTCCCTTGGACTGGCACAAAAGGAAGTACTGAGATTCAGGGAGAGTGATCTCTACTGCAGCTTCAAGGATGTGACTTTGTCTTAATGCAGACTGGGCCTCCTGTTATGCTCACTGCGTATTAAGAATTTTGATTTCTAAACTGATACCTGCACCCTGATATCTAATGATCCTTTTGACAGATCGTTGTCACCACAAAGCACCATTCTGGGCAATTGTCATGTGCTGCAGTAGGAGGATCATCAGTGCAGCCAATGTCCATCTTGGGAATCTGATCCCACCTCCCACCTATTCATTTACATTTGTAAATTTTTAATTACAGAAACATAATGCTTTTTGTTCTGATGGATCTTCCCTTGAACTTCTTGGACAAGCAGTACCCAGACTAATCAGGATATTCTCAAAAGCTAGGGGTAAAAACCACAACAAAACAATTTTGGCACTGAGAGTTTTAAAAGGTCTCTGTTTTAGTAATGCCTTTGCTGGATTCCCAGAGTCAACCCACTATGGACTGACTCCCTCGGGAGTGACAGGTCTTGAGTCTTTTTAGCAAAAGAAGAGTCCTTCTTGATACCATTTTATTAGTATTGTTTTTAGATCTCCTCTGAAGACAATTCAAGTCATAGCATAATTGTTTACTTTTTTGTTGGCCTTAGTGCTTTTGTGCATGTTCTAGTAGGGCATTTGCCTTGGAGATTAGTTTTCTTAGCAGTGGTTTAATGTGAAAGACAGAAACTGCAAGCGGCAGGTGCCAGGAGCAAGAGGCAAAACTATTCGTTGTACGTGTACCGTTGGCTGGAGCACGGCCGTGTTGCCTTTGTAAAGAACCCTTCGGTATGCCTCGACTCATTAGCCAATAATATTGGGATGTGGTAATAGTAATAAAATAATAGCAAATAATAACTGGCCTGGGGCATGCAGGTGAGGTGTGAGCAGGGGGTATTGTTTCCCCTAAAAACAGCCTGCCGAGACCCACCGCCGGACTGCTCCTCCTCGCCATGGGCTCGCGTCACCTCCTCCTGGAAAACTAACTCCGTGGCCTGCGTGGGACTGCTCTCCTGACCTTATCACATCTTACCGGGCGGCCGGGAGGATGCAGGGCGATGTGGTGAGAAAGGGCTGGCGGGGAACCTTCCGCAGCAGTGGGGCCCGGAGTTCACGCCGTAGGTTAAGCCTAAGCGGCGCCGCCGGTTCTGAGGAGGAGGGAGGATGCCGCTGCTTCCTTCCCAACGCGGGAGCGCCGCCAGGGTCTCCCCGCCCGGGGGTTGCCATGAAACCGAGAGCGGCTCCCGCCCGCGGGGGCGGTGGCGGTGGTGGCAGCCGGGGGCGGCGTCAGTAGCGCTTCCTCGCCGCACCCCCCGCTCCGCCGCCGCCGCGCACGGAGCCGCGCCCCGCACAGCCGGGGCGGCCCCGCAGCGCCCGCGCCCCGCACAGCCGGGGCGGCCCCGGCGCGAAGGGCACAGGTGCGGCTGGGCTGGCGCGAAGGGCACAGGTGCGGCGGGGCGGCCGGGGCACAGGTGCGGCGGGGCGAGCGCGGCACAGGTGCGGCGGAGCGGCTGGGGCCGGGGTCGGGGGCGTGCCGGGGAGCGGGGCTGGACCCGCAGGCGACAGCGGTGGGTGCTGGCCGGGGGCGCTGGCCGCGGTCGGCTGACGGTGGGCGACACTTCTCTGAAGTCCCTCTCCTGGCCCCGAGGTGCAGAGGGAAGTCTGCGTGGGGCTTTTCTCTTTTTTTTTTGCGGCGCATTTTCGCTCTGAAAGGAGGCGCGGGTCGCAGAGCCGAAGTTGGCGCCCCGGGAGTTGTGCCTGGCGCGGGGGGTCCCCCCTGAGCAGCGGGCTGAGCCCAGCCCTGCCCGGCGCGCTGGGGCGCGGGCGGGCGGCGGGAGCGCCGCGCTCCCTGCGCCAAGGGATGCGCCACGGCCGCCGTCCCCCGGGAATGCCGGAGGGAAAGGTAGGCCCGGTGCCTGCCCCACAGGTTACAGGGTCGAAATTTTGGAGGTTGGGAGGAAAACAAAGCAGGGACTTGCTCGGATGAATGAAGAATGCCTTTGCAGTGGCTCTGATCTTTGCAGGGAACTGTAACAAGCATCCCTACCGGTGTTAACTGAGTGCTACTGGGGAGAGGGAATTTCCCCTCTGTTCTGTGCAGGGAGTCCTCTGATTTTCCTTGATTAACAGCACTCTGGGAGCATCTTGAGGCAGCAGGATTTAACCATACACTTTCAACACTCTTCATATTTAGAAGGAAAAATAAGGACCTCCTATTGTTGGCACTTCTTGAATTGCTTTGCCTATTGTTAGCTTGGCTTTGCCTTCCCAGTGCCAGCCAAGAACAACTTTCCTCATAACTTCCGTTTTATAAATATGGAATGGCTGAAGGGAGTGCAATGATGCACTAAAAATAGCTGTGTGTATTCAGGTCAGGCACATCTCCAGGCTGGCAGCAGTAACACAGTTGTATTTTTAAACCACCCCAGCTGATTGCACACAGAGCACGTAGGTTTAGTGATGAAGGTAGAATTGAGGCACTCTGGGATGTTCTTGTGCATGAGCACCGGCCTGGCTGGTATTGCATTTCATCTTCTTTTGTCTGAGGACTGTGTTGCATTGTTTCTTTTGAGCTTAGTGCAAGCCATGGCGGTCATGTGTTGTACTCAGCCGGAGACCACCCAGGGTAACTGTTAGCTTTGATTATCTTACTTTTTTTCTGTTACATGGAGAAGTGTTTGCTGTGGTTGAGGACCTTGGTGTGCCAAGAGCTGTGCAAGAAGAGGGCAAAACCACAGCCTTTGAGTGAAAGGAGTTTATGGTTCAAATCAGGAGGGAGGGATGTGCCTGCATGCAAGAGCAAGAGGAGACAGTGCAACCCTCTGGACCAGTGTGATACTCAGAAGCCAGTTATTCCCAGCTGCTTGGCAAAGGAGATCTTGAAGAAAAGGTTTGAAGTAGAATAACCTACTAATATCCCTCAGAAATACCTGCCCTCCCAGCCTGTGCATGCTCAAATATATAACAAGGAAGCAATGGAGCTTCTTACCTTTTGGCCAGAGATGAAACCAGTCCTTTTATATCATTGGACAGGTGCAGGGGCAAATAGAGGAAGACTAGAACAGGCTTCGAAAGTGAAGAGGTTTTCGTGCAGTAGGAAAGTGGAGGGACAGTGAGTGCGGTGATGTGGTGATAATTGTGGCTTAGAAAAATGATCCCTGTGGCAGTGTGAGAAAAATTCTCGGCTCAGAAAATTTTAGAAAGAGACGAGTTAAAAGAGCAAAGCAAAAATGAGGTTTAATGG
>JAWWEV010000115.1:22708237-22732702 GCA_035583235.1 Hafferia zeledoni | reverse complement strand
ATTCAACTGTTCCATCAACCAAAACCCCTTCCTTTCCCACCTCCCACAACGAACCCCCCCCTCATTATTTTCTCACAGCAGCACACAGGGTGGATAAATGAGCAAAATACTACATTACCGAAGAAATAAGTGTTTGGAAATGAGTGTTTGTTCCATTCCTGGAAGTGTTATAGGCCAGGCTGGATGAGATGTTGAACAACCTGGTGTAGTGGAAGGTGTTGCTGTCCATGGCCAGGGGATTGGAACTACATGGTCTTTAAGGTCCCTTCCAACCCAAACCCTCGATTCTATGAAAAAACAGAGAATTACAGAGATGGACAAAACTTTTATTTGTGTTAGTGGACTAGAAATACTGTGTCATACAGAGATATGAAGCAGGAGAAGTTGGTGAGATACTGCAAAGATGTAATGCTTCAAGCCTGAAAGAGAGAGATGATGATTATGGAGGTGAGTAGATTATGTGCTGGTTGTGTCATGTTGGGGCACAGGGGCTATGCAGAAGACGGCCTGTGGGGGGAAGGTTGAAGGCAGCGTGCTGCCTCCAGCCTGGTAGTCATCCACAGCCCAGGTATCAGAGAAGCTGAGAGTTCAGCCTATGTAGGAAGATGGTCTGTGGCGATAGGGCACATCTGTGAGTAGCTGTCAGGAAACTTAGCTGAGGAGGTGTAAGCTGCTAAAAGATAAGGTTCAAAGTAACATCATGAAGGAAGAAAGAAAAGCTTGTGGTGCTCACAGAAATTTTGGAGAGTGTGGTAGTAATTATAGAGCTTGGAGAGGGTAAGGCATGACATCCAGGAGGGGACAAGATTTTAAAGCTAGAAAGCTGTTGTTGAAGACTTTTGTCAAAAAGAGTTTCAATTAAGTGCAGAGCAGAAACTGGACAGTTCTTTATTTTACCACACAGGCTCCCCAATCAAGTAACCTAAGTCAGGAGCACAGTTCTTACACAGCTGGGATGGGTCTTACAAAGCTATGGGATGGATCAGGAGCTCTTTGTTCTGTGCTGTGTATTGCTTTGGTCATTTTGCCAAATCCCTTCAGCTGGCAGCTGCAGACCTGTAGGGTGCTTTATTTGAGTCCCACCTTTGAGCTTTCCTATAGCCCTCTATTGTCTTCAGTTCTTTGTCTGACGCTTTGATTTTGCATAAATAGACATTATTTACCATCAATAATTTGTGACCGGACTTGCCTATCCCGCATCAGCCTTTTTAGCCACCAGCACACTTGCAGCAAGCTTGGGGAGAGCCCTTCCCAAATCTTTGTTCATGAAGCCTAGCCATGTTGTTGATCATCAATAATTATTTGACTGTGGAGTGGTGTTCCTCTCTCCAGTAGTTCAGGCAGTCTGTATGAGTTGTAGCTTTTTGTGGTCTCCTGATCCTTTTGAAGCAATTGGTGAAAAACTGTGAAAGATTATTAATCACAGTGAGTTGTCAGTCCCTTATCTGTACCAGTTTGGGCTGCAATGTGCAGTTGTTCCACTCTCTCAGCCCAGGAAAGAAGCTAACCTCTTTACCCTGGTGTGTGGCTAGGCTCAGGAAAGTGAAGAAACTTGAGTCATGCTGCACTGTTAATAAAAATGTTGCAAAAATTTCCAGTTTCTTCAGCTTGATCTTGCAGCAAATACACAAATGTCTGAGAAACTGTCTGCACCTTAAACCACAGTGGTTTTGATATGGGTCTGCCCAGAGTGCTCTGTAGTTAAGCCTGTTTGTCTCTGGGAGTGGACTGATAGAGAAAGTTTTTGTGTGAATATACTGATGTTTGCATACTGGGATTCTGTAAGGGTGAATATGATGCTGTGAACTTATTTTGCAGAAGATGATGGTTCTCAGTCTTTTCTCCTATAGCCACATGCTTGAAATTGGAATGTAGCCCTTTCTGAAATTGGAATGTAGCCCTTTCTAACTATGAAAGAAACAAAAAATCAACGGTTTAATTTCTTGTTATTTTCTTAGAAACACCAGTTACGAACAGTTGCCAGATCACATATTCAATGAAGGATATTGTGGAAGGCTACTGGACACTGCTTGTAAAGAAAATAAAACTTTTGCATTTGTCTGTGTCACTGTCATTGTCATTAAACCTTGAGTCATGGCAGTTTTTCACTGAGGAATTATGAACTTGGACCTTGATGATGCCTGAGATGCACATTCATGTCACTAGAAACAGCAATGTTGTTCACTGCTGGAAGCAATAAGCTGAAACTGGTGCCAACAGTGAGAGCAGGGTTGGATGCTGCTCATGGCGTGTTTAGCCTCCCTCTTTGTGGCATCTTGCCCAATACCAAAAGGGGTGGGTCTGCCTGTGGGCAGGTTCCTGTGGCATGCTCTGGCACTCATCCAGGCCTGTGGCAGTGCTGGGCCTTGCTGGCTGTGGCAGCATGCACGGGCAGACAACAGTACAACTTTCCACTGCTGATCACATTCAGAGAAGGAGCCATGTGAAAGCACTGCTCCTGGTTCTTCCCTCTGTAAATCTGTCCTAATGGGAAAGACTTAAGAACACATCCTTTCTCCTGGGTTTGTCTGTTTAGAAAAGAAAATGGTGACAATCTTTGCTGTCACTGCTTTCCCAACAGCAAGTTCCTGGGATCCCCAATAGCATTTGGGTTTTGACATTAGCAGTTATGGTTTCAGTGATGACTGTGACTAGAAGAATGTGTGTCTATATGTCATCAGATGTGTGTGTTAGAATAAAATTTGAGCTCATTCTAGTAATTCAAATGAATAACTGTTGAGTTGATTCATAGATTTCTTCATAGATAGTGGTAAAGTTCTTCATTAAGACTGAGTCAAAGGGTTGGGGTATGGAAAATTAAAACCAAGAATCTCTTAAGTGTTATGAGTCGCTTCATGGCCAAACCAACTGAAGTCCTGGATAGTGTGTCCCCATGGGGCAGAGCAGGAGACAAGAACTTGAAAGGCTGAAAGACCTAGTTCTGCAAAATGCATAACGTTAGGAAAAGCAAGGACTCACTTTGGCTTCAATTACACCAAAATATAAAAAATTAAAACCTATTAGTTGTCTTGTTCTCCATCCATTACTGGTACTTTTATTCAGTAACTTCTCTTTCTTTATTTTGTTCTTATGTCTCTTTCTTTGTTCTGTTTCCTAAATGTTGTTGCTGTCTGTCTTTTCACTCAACTTCATCCCCTTGAACAAGCTTGAAACCTGGTCAGGGTTTCAGCACTGAGGTTGGTGCTGGACTGATTGCAAACAATAACACTGGCCTGTTGCTCTCTACTCATCTGCAGAGACAGATTCTTTAAAATTAAGATCCTGTTCCCACTCAACTTCTCCATTTGGGGTTTTCCCCAAAGCTTCCCAGAAGCAGATGATGCTTCCTGGAGCTGTGCTTACAGAGCATTACACTTCATGCAGCGCTGTCTCCTCCTGACAAAATCATCTGGATGTGTCCTTCCCTCGGAGCTGCCAAGTTCAAGGAAAGCCCATGTCTGAGCTGTTGTACTGTTCTGATGTCAGCCTGGTCAGAGGTGCTGTATAGTCTACAGCTTACCCAGGAAGCACCCTGAGGACAGCTGTTCATGGCAAGGATGAAAGGACACCTTCTGTTTTAAAAACCTTGACTGCAGAAGTGAGCTTAGAAATGCAATTTGGATCAATTTAATTGATCTTATAACAAAGCAGCGTGCCTGCAAATTGATGCCTTTCCCTTTGCCACTGACATCGTGATGCAATGACTAGTCTGTTCCAGAGCTTCAGGGAAGGTTCAGGAAAACATGCAGTAGGTTGAGCTACCTCCTGGGAGGGCAGATGGAAATTGAAATATGTTAGAAGTGCTCTGGGAGCAAGCTTAATTAAAGGGAAAAGGCTAAAGAGGGTGTGTGTTGCATTTATTACAAGATAGAATAGCTTTCTTTGAAAAATTAATATTTTAACTAAAAAGAAACTTAAAAATTATTGCTTTTATGGAAAATAAGATACTTTAGGGGATGAAGAAAAAAAGCCAAGAAACCAGAAAGCAAGGGGAGGAGGCAGAGAAGGATAAAGAAAGAGTGGGGGAAGAGATGGAGCCCATGGCACTGCCACAAGGGCAGCACATTTTGGGCTGGCAAGTGTGGCTGATGCAGAGTCAGTGGAGAGATGAGGGCTGCCAAAAATCCTGTGTGCACAAGTTCCAGCTACAAAATCATTAGGGTTTATATTGGATAAATTATTACTAATCCACGTATAAATGTATATTTTCTTAAAATGGATTTTATTTCAGTTTGAGGGTTCTGTTTCAGTGTGAAATGCCCATGCAGCCTGCAGCATGAGTTGATGTGACTGAGCCATTGCTGTTTCCTCTGTGAGCCGCCACTTCACTTCCTGCAGCGAGTGTTTTCACCCAAGCACGCCAAGGCTGCCTTGGAGGGATTCCCAGGGTGGGACCTGGGTTTTTCTTGTGTTCTTATGTGTTTCCTGGGGCTTATGCACTTTTTCTTTCATCATATCACTCACCACTTTTGTGAAAGGTGAAAACTACTCTGTATCACGGATAAAAACTGTGAGAAACGTCCTTGGTAACCTTGTGTTGCTCCAGATGGTAAAATCTGCAGTCCTTACATCATTACAATAAGGCAAAATACTTTTCAGTGGCTTGCCTTTTATCCTGACACTTCTAAAACATTTTTATACGTGATCTTTTCAAAGCTACTCTGGGGGATTTCCGCTCCCTTGCTGCTTTAAAATGCTCACACTGTTGTGTTAACCACAAAGCTTATGCTGGTGCACTCTGTCTCTCTGTCTCCTTCTCTCTCTCATTTTCTCCCCACTGAGGACTAGCTACAGTTTCCAGGTAAGGCTTTATCATAATGTGTCTTGTTAATGCTGGCAGGAGATCAACCTTGCTAAAATCATGTCTGATTTCTGAAGGGCTGTTCAGGGGTGCACTGTGGCACACAGGGGTGTGAGCAGCACAGGGCTGGCTGCATTTGGGGGAAGGCTGGAGGCCTCAAAACATCTCAGGAACTGAGTTCACTCGAGAAACGGCAGAGTGGTGCCACAGTGTCATAGGGGTGAGTGGCAGAGCCTTGTTACTGAAATCTCTGTTGATGCTTGGGAAGGTGCAAGCCAGAGGTTGCTACAGAAGTGATGGGAACACAGTTATTTCCCAGCTGTGAATGTGATTATTTTAAGGCAAAAGTTTTCTGTATTACTGTAGCAATATTGTGTTGATCAGGTATAGTGAAATTTCTTGATAATGCAAAACTAATTAATTATTTTAGAACATCCAGGGAAAGAGTAGATGTAGCAAATAAGTAAACTGGCTGTAGAACCACAGATGCTTCAGCATCACATACACTTCACTGGTTGTAAGAGTGTATTTTTAAAATTTTTTTAATGCTATCTGTGTTGTAATCTATGTCTTAAAAAGCTGATGAAGTCTAGTCTTACAGGGATTTATTGTAATTCTTGACTGTGCCTCTGTGCAAAGGAAACCCTACCATCTTACTCTCGTTAGTGAAAATTTGCCTATGGAGATTAGCAAACTGATGCTTGCTTAGTAAGGTTTTGTTGTGCCTTGACAATAAGGTAATATTGGGCTTTGAACAGGATAGTGTTGTCTATATACAAAAGAAAACATTTGGTTCTGCTGTCCTCTGCAGCAACATCCCCTGCAGGGGCTCAGACACATATCCAATAGGAAATTGTTGCTGTTAGAAATATTCTCTCCTGGGTACCAGGTGGTCACTGCACTGCAGTTTTCAAGTGATTAGGACAACAGCAGGGCAGCTCCTGAGGCAGCCATGGTGCCAGGTGAAGTGGGAGTGAGCCCCGAGTATCACCAGGGGGGCTGTGTTGGTGCAGCAAGGGGTCTTTCCCTCCACAGCCTCTGTTCTGGGGTGACAAACATGATGCAGCTGTATTTGTCCCCAAAATACAGTGTTGTTGTGGAAGGCCTTATAGTAAGTAGTAAATCATACAATTTTGTTAATTAAAAAATACTGGAAGAAACTAATCTACCTCTAATCTACCTAATTTTTAAGGCATTTTGGAAAGGGTCATTTTAATGCAAGGTATATTCCCCTCCAACATAATTCTGCATGTCAGCTCCCAATGAAATGACTTGATCTTAGACCTCTAAATTTGACAAAACTTTTCCCACCATGACTAAGACAGGCTTCCAGTTCTGATTAACCATAAAAGGTAGATATTTTAGAGGCAGGGACAGGGCATCTTCTGAGAAGAATCCCTATCAGGTGCCTTAGGGCAAAGCAATATATCTGAACTAGAGCTATAGAAATGTAGATGTATAAGGTTTTTTCTATGCTCTGTTGGATGTATTTCATGGAAGCATGACAAGTGGGGAAGCAATCACAGTGCTTTTAATACCCCAGTCCTGGAGGATAGCTGAGCATTACCCTCCCCTCATGCAGTGAACCTGGCAGAAGCCATGATCTCAGCTCCCATTTGCTGGGCACTGGGACCAAGGATCCTGTCTTTTTGCCCATGAATGATGACCAAACCTGTGATAACAATGCAGATATATTTACCTTTTTCAGTCCAAAAGGCATAAGTGGCACCCAGTGCTTGTGCCTCAGGTCTGCTGTCCTGGAAGTTTTGATGCTGCATCCTGCTGTAGTGGTGCACTCATAGCTCATAGGGTAATGTGCTGACTTTTCAGGGGGGTTTGGTTTCATGTGGGAGAAAACAGGAAAAAATATTGTCTTTAAAAAGAGCACCCAAATTATAGGCAATGTTTTTTCTGTGTGCAGGAAGTATGTTTTTGGGGCTAAAAGAAATTAATCTACCCACAATAGTTCAGTGTGCCATCAGGTTTGCATGTGGCCTATGTCCTTGTGACTGCTGGTGCCATAGATAGGCAGCAGCACTGCTGGAAGGGAGCTCTTTGAACATGGCTTTTAAATGTTAATGCCATTTTATATCCTAGTAAGTCATGCCCATACTGATTTTTCTCCTTATTATTATGTTTTGCTCATGTCTTGCTCGGTTTCTGAACAGTTAGAAATAGTAAGTGGGGAGTATTTTAATGGAAAATGTTTGGGCTCAGTTTGGTGTGGTGGTAGTTAAAATAGGATAGCCCACATTTTGTTATGAAAATTCTACCTTTTGGATTATTTCCAGTGAGGTTAAAGCATCTGCAGATAAAGAGTTGTTCCAGAAGCATTTTGCTTGTGCAGCTGTTGGTGCAGGCAGGGCTGGGATAAGTGGTGGGAAGGTGCAGCTGGGAGCTCTTTGTACTCTGCTGCCATTGAGCTCCCACTCACTGGTAGCTGTTCATAGGACTTGGGCTTATCTTCTAGTGATTCATACTACTTCTTTTTATGTGTGGTCAGAATTAATTCCATTTATTTCAGTATATGGAAATCCAGTTTTATTTAATGTGTAGATTTTCAGTCTCCATAGATTGGGGATTTTTTTGTGTGTGCTGTTGCAGTGGAGTTGCAGTGAAAATCCCTTTACTGCAGGCACTGTGTGTCTGCCACAAGAGCATCATTATGCAGAATAAGCCTGCTCTCCCTGCTATTTTAAAACAGCATTAGTTCACACGGATGCTGAAAAATCTCAGAGTACATAAAGACAGGATGCCCTCCCCTTGCTGTTAGCTGTGAGCAGGCAGAAGTGAAAGCATCCCTCATCCCCTACCTACGCTGGCCATGCATTAGCGTAAGCAGGAAATTGATTCAGATAACCCTGGCGTGCTCTCACTGTCACCAAGAAGCACTTTTTCCCCTGACAGTTTCCCTTTAGTTTCAGTTCAGAGACCCCAGGTGCTGCAAGGCAGAAGTGGAAGAAGAGCTTCTGCAATTCGCCTGAGTCACTGGTGAGCACTGGGATGGGAATTACTTGCTGCCTGTGATGGTTTGGATCACATCCCGCCGAGCGCTGGCTGCACTAGGTCTGGCACAGAGCTGCTGTTTCTCAGCTCCTTTTCCCAGCTGATTCACACAGGCACCTCTCCAGCTTGGGCAAAGCATTGCCATCCACAGACCTTCTCCTGGGGCAGCCCATTTCCTCTAGCAAAACAGCTGCAAACCCTGCAGCAAACCTCCTGCAAGGCTGTCAGCAGTAGCAAACATCCCTGATCTTCTGGGCACGCAGAGATTTGCATTCTGCCCTCTGAGCAGGCAGGCTTACCTTTCACCTGAAATGTTCTTTCGTGCCCTGAGGTGCCCTCAGCTGTGCAATGCAGTCCTCAGTGAGGCTGAGGTGGAGGAGGTGCTTTCATGGAGATGCTGAGAGTCTCCAGTTTTAGGTGTGGGATCTGGATTGGGTACATTATGAGGGTGTTTAAGGACATACAGGCTCTCATTTCAAAAACAGAATTGGAAGGCATTGTATCACAGAGATTGTTCCTTGCAGAAAGAGATAGGAATAATTTGGTTGATTTAATGAGCAGTGAGAGCTCTGAAGGAGTAAGTAGACAGGATTTTGGGCTGGTGATTGTGTTTTTTCTAAATGTGTCTCATAACTTTTTTGCCTAAAACATCTGTTCACCCCAGCTGGAAGAACTTCTGGAGTTAAGGAAGACCCTTAAGATAAACAGATAAAACACTGATTTTTTTTTTTTTTTAATATGTTTTTGCACTTTGTGGCATTAGCTTGCTAAACCTGCCATTGCTGTAAGTAACAGAGTGTAATAGGACTCAGGAAATTGGACGCCATGTAAATGGGAGAGAACACTAATAACAGAGAGGAAGGAAACTTGTTTCAGGGTTCCCACTGACTGACAACAGAATGAATTCTTAGGCAGTTCATCCTGTAGATAATCTGTGCTGTGGCCATTAATGGCGACAGCTTTCCATCTGCCTCTGAAGCAGCAGGCTTGCTCTGCTGCTGGCATCTGCTATTGAGGCAGCCCAGGCACAAGGCTGGTAATCCCTCAGGCTGCATTTTGGCATCTCTGGTTGATGTGAGGAAAACAGAATTGCTTAAATACTGGGGAACAGGGAACCCCATTTTCAGAGCTGTTTAAAAATGAAAGGAGCAAATGCACAACCATTTCTGGTTTGAAGCAGTAGGCTGTTCATTTGGAGTGACCAAACAGGTTAATTTCAAACTCCAGTTTTAATAATAAGCCTTTATGGCTGAAATATGATTAGGGTTCATATTTGTGAGGGCTGTCAATGTTAGGTGATCAGCTGAGCCGGAGTATGTCAGACATTCAGCCTGGTGGAGAAAAAGGAGACTCTCACAAGCTGGGAAGGTAGATACTGTGTACAACCACAAGCAAGGGTGCTAAGTTATAGGAGCACTTAAATGGTTGCTGTGGAATACATTTTAGTTGTTTTGGCTTGTTTTGTAATCAAGTCCACAGGATTTCCTTGCCCAGTATGGGTTGTTAAAGTAGACAGGAAAACGGATGTTGTTTTCTGAAACCTGAGGTGGTCTGTGGCAGTGCTGAGCTGTGCATAGCACGGCTCTAGAGCTGCTTTCGTGGGACAGGAACCCATTGCAGCAGGCAGGAAGGGCAGTGTACCAGTACTTGGCATACTGTTTCATGCCAGCCATAGGGTTGGTGATGTGCTGGCCCTGTTTCCTTCCGAAAGCAGCAGATCCCCTCAGTGACCTTACAGGAGCCGAGCCCTCAGGGAGGTGGTGATGCCAGTAAGAGTGATTCCAGTGTCTGAGAGGGCAGCTGATGCACACGGAGGAGAAATAGCATCCCATGGCACTGCCATAAAATTTAACACTTTCCTCGTGAAACAATGTGAGAGCTTAGGTGCACTGTGCTTTTGTACATATCCTGTAAGGAATATCTCTTCTGAGTGCAAAGATGCAAGAAACACAAAGCAGAGTGGCTCTAGGTCTTTAACTACTTGCAAAAAACTACTGTGAGATTGAGGGACTGATGGCAAATTTCAAGGTTTGTGTCTTAAGGCTGGAAACAAATGTTGATGGTTTTTCCTATTGGAAAAATGTTAATTGGAAAATTACTGTTGCATTCCTGTGCCACGTATGAGCTGTGGTAGGTTGAAAGAAAAACTTACGTCACAGTTCTGATACAATCTTGCTTTTCTTTCTTTTTTTCTCACCAGTTCTTTCAGCCAAGGACTTGCATGTAATTAAGTAAAACTTTGAAAGAATAGGAGTTTACTGCTATAAATGAGGGAACAACAGGAAGAAGAAAGAAGTCAAGTTAAGAGGCTTCAACTCCTATAACACTTAAAACTGAAGGTAAAATCCACTTGCTACGTTTTTTTTGTATGATCCGTGCTGTGAACCACAAAGCCACCTCCTGCTTGAACCAGTGCAATGAACTTGTGAAGTCATGTGGGTGGGCTGTACATTAAGTGTAGACTTTCCTGCTGAACATTAGGGCAAAGACTTGGCCTCTGCTTTCCCCAACTGTGTCTGACTGCTGACTCTTGTAGTTCTTTCAAGACTAAGAACTGCTGCAAGAAAATAATAAAAAAACCCCAAACATTAAAAAAAATCTCTATTTTCAGATTGTGAAACTCTTTTCCAAAGAAATGTGCTTTGATGCTTGTCATGTAATCATTGTTTTGCAGTTCTCAGAGCGTTCGGTTCTTCTTCCTTAGCTGGTGCCATGTTTCCCTCTGGAATCTGTCTCACCCCTCTGCCGATGCCAGCCCTCCCGCGAGTGGTACCCTGCTGCAAGCGGTAGCTGGGGCAGCATGGCTGCCAGTGAGTATTTGAAGAGATTCTCCTTATGTCTGGTTCCCAGTGCAGCTCCCATGGCCTGTGATGAACCTGCTGCTCTCTCTGGCATCTTCACACGCCAGAACTCTGCCAACACCACCTCTCTGGACTTCGAGCCTGATGCCGACTACAAGTTTGTTGAAACCTTAGAGGACCGGTACAAGTGTGCCTACTGCCATCTCGTCCTTCACAACCCCCACCAGACGGGATGCGGGCATCGATTTTGCCAGCAGTGCATTCTTTCTTTGAAGTGAGTGCAAACTCCTGTGTTTGCAAGCTCCCCATATTCCCATTCCTAAAAAAAAGTTAACAACTTCTATGAATCTGCAGTGAGTGCCATAATAATATTACTGATCCAGTAAGACACTGAAAGAGTCAATGGAAAGACTCCAAAGAACTCAGTGACTGTGTGCTCAGTGTTTTAAAGGTGTCTTTAAAGATCATACCCAGTGCTGATGAACTGCAGGGAAGTCAGCATAGAGAAATTGTTGATGTAAGCTGAAGCACTACTGTGTGAGATGCTGTTTCAGTCTGCCTGTCTGTCATTGTGCTCTGCAGAGAAGTTTGTTGCATTAATGTGTCATGGTATTGGCACTGGTGGTTTGAATAAGCTCTGTTCACTTCCTTCTGTAAATTTCTTTGATTTTAGTGGAGTTATAAAATTGATGTTAGTGTTATCTGATACTGTTCGATCAAATAACAAGGCTGCTGGCATCCATCTGCTTGCGAATTACTTGCTACAAATGACTTTACCCCACAGACCTGTCTGGGAATACATTATGTCCTGTTTGCTGTTCCTGAGGGCAGGATTTCTCCCAGCAAGGCTGCAGAGGAACCTGTTTATGTGGATGGATGTTGCTAATTACCTTTTGAGAATTTTAGATGTTTCATATTTGTGGCCTTCTCTCTGGGTTGCCTTCCTTTTGTACTGCCCCAATAAGTGTTTTCCTGCCCCTTATTACAGGATTTCTCAAAGCCTTTTAAGACAGGAGCTATTAGATCTTTTACTGGTGTAGCAAGCAGGGCACTGTTTCTGCCAGGCAAAGGCTGGGTTTAAAGCACACAATGGGAATTTTTGAGATATGACATTTGAGAGCAGCAGATGGCCAGAGAGTGACAAAGTCCTCTTAACTAAAAACCATCTTAGTTTTTACCAATTAACACCCATAGGACAAACTCTGCTTTCTGTTACACATTCACAGTTGCAGCTTAATGCCCTTGTAGAACTGTGGGCAGAATTTAGCTGTGTAGTTGCCACATAAAAGTGTTTTTGAAGCACTTTTTTGTTTTTATGGTATCTGGTATCATATGACTTTGAGTCAGATTATAGCATAGTCCAATTTCATAAAGTAAATCACATTTTCTGTGAGTTAACATGACTCTTCTTTTGATCTTCTTTAGAGAGTTAAATGCAGTACCCACCTGTCCTGTCGACAAAGAAACAATAAAAATGCATGAGGTAAGCAGCTATGGCTTTACTTCAGCAGTCAACATCTGCATGAAAAAGGCAAGAGAGCTGAGAACAAGGTGGCTCACTCCTCAGGGCAGAGCAGTTTTTTCCTCTGAAACAAAGCTAAGAGGAGCAATGTACTCAGTGTTGCTCTCCCAGAAGAGGAAATGTGGCTGTAATGATTTATTTTAGACCTCATGTTCTGAAGGTATTTAATTTTAGTCTTCTCTGTTTCCAGTAAAGTGTCAAAGAGTTGCACAAAGTTCTAAATCTTTCCTAGTCGTCAAATGTCTTTTTTTTAGCAGACAGTTTATTGACTTGCTTTTTTAATGCCTCATCTTGCTGGGTTATCTTCTGTATTGGGTTGTCTTTGTTTTCACTTGGCTATAATTTGGTGCCTTAACTATCTCCATTAAATCTCATTAACTGTGCAGACTTCATTTATTTTTGGGTAACTGAGAGGAAAAGACGAGTTCGTCCTTTTTAGTTGGTTTTGTTTGGTTGGTTGTTTTTGTTTATGTTTGGGATTTTTCTGTGTGTGTTTGGCTGGGTTTTTTGTTTTGTTTTGGGGTTTGGTTGTAATGGATTCATTTATCCTTATTTGTATGCTAAGGCTTAAAAGTATACTATATAGTGGATCGTGTCAGAATGAATTTTCCAGTGAAATCAAATGTCTCCTTCCTCTCTGTCATACTCCTGATGGGAAATTGTAATCAGACTATCCACATGGTTTTTGTTTTTACTTTGTCATCTTCTATTTTGTGCAAATTTTGATGACAACAGTGCAACATTTATAGTGCTCCTTACAGAAAGATCTCTAAATAAGACTGGAAGTTTGCTCTGGGGGCTTAGTTTGCTTCTGCAAACTGAGAACACAACTGAGAACAGTAGAAAGGATATCTCAGCATCGTCTCCATCCCAAAGGCATGCTGTGCTGCTTGAACATTGTGGACTGTGCACAGAGCTGGATGTCCTTTGGGACCTGTTGGCTCCAGCTGCTTTCTTCTAGATACAGGCAGGCTCTGACAGTGATTACATAGCTCCTGTGCTATTTATCCTGCTGGCTGTGGGATGGGTCAGTATCTGTAGAATAACTATATGGGAGAAAACCTCTATGCTTATTACAAAATTCATATATGGTTTAATTTATATTTATAATATGAATTTTCAACATGAATTATCAAGAACCATACTCACAATTATGGAGTCTACAGTTGCATGCTTAGAAGATCTGTAGTGATGTTTTGTTCCTTTATATTATTTATAACATCCTTGGTGACTGCATATGAAGGCTGGTTTGCTTCCTTTACAGGTATTCAAAGACAACTGCTGTAAAAGAGAAGTTCTCAACTTGCATGTGTTCTGCAAAAACTCTCCTGACTGCAATTCAAAAATAATTCTGGGACGATATCAGGTTAGTTTGCTTGATCAGATATTGAAGCCTTTGCTTTTTATGAGAACTCTGTGTATTTATGATCAGCTAAATTCCAATCATTGTCTTCAGATACATTGTAGCAATGTAGTTTAACTACTTCAAGTAACAAATATTATGGCTGTTATCTTGTTCCAACTTTGCCTTTGGTTATTTTTTTTAACAAGAATTATTTGCTTTAAGTAGTAGTATATCCACAGTGTCTGTACATATTCTGTATGCTTAGGCACCATGTGATGGTTGATTCAAGGAAACTTGCCAAGTTATACTGGCCATTTGGGCCTATTTTGGGGATATCAATTGGATGAAAAGTGAAAGTCATACAAAGGACTCTGGAGACTGTTTCTGTGTCTCTGTTGCACACTGGAGACACAGTGAAATACTTTGGAGTTTAATTTGCTGTTGTGTGTTGCAGGAGCATCTTCAGCAGTGTTTATTTGAAAGCATGCAGTGCACTAATGATGGATGTTGTGATCAAATTCTTCGGAGAGACTTGAAAGAGCACTTGAGCCAGCACTGTAAATTTCGAGAAGAAATGTGTCAGTACTGTAATATGTATGTGGTGTTCATTAACATAAAGGTAAGATTATAAAGCATTCTCTGGAATCCGTAGCATGGGTTTCCTCTTGATGCTGCTGAGTGAAAAGTTTCCAGCATTGCAATGGACTTAACAACTCCTGAAACAAAATTTGGCTGAGTAGCTGAAGGAGAAAGTATGATAAATGTGCTTTAAATAATACCGATTACTGATGCTCTCTTATGAACAACAAAGTGATATGTGGCTTGCACCTGTATGTTTGGGATTACTTTTCGCATAGCTTCCTCTAGGTATACTGCTTTACAAAAAATGAAAACCATTGCCTTGTTCTGTTTCTTTTTCCCCAGAATCATGAGGAAAATGACTGTCCTAATTATCCTGTGCCTTGTCTCCAAAATTGTTCACAAATAGTTCTGAAAAAAGAGGTACTATTATTTTCTTCATATATTGTGATTCAGCAGATCACATGCATTTATGAAACATGAAAGCTACATTGCAGACCACATTGGCCCATGCCAATACAATTTCATTGTTCTAAGTATTTTCTTCATTTAATTCTTAGAGGGATGTATCTCCCATCTTTTAAGTGGGTTATTTGGTCACTGTAAGCCATTGGTGTTTTGTAGTATGGAAAAATACCTATCTTGCTTATTGACTCTGAACAATCATGTTCCTGTTTAAGTGAATAGTGGTGTCATGAAAGTGGCTTTTATTCATCTCTTTTGCAGGCATTCAGATTTTATCAGTTCATCAAATAACTTAATATTTATTTCATCATAAACTTCTTTATTAAAACATGCAGATTGAGAAGCACCATGCTGTGTGTCCTGAGGCAGAAGTGGACTGCCCATATAAGCAGTATGGCTGTCTTGCAAAGGTACTGTTTCACAGATCTTTGTACTGGGACTGGACTTCATCTCCCAAACCAGAGTCAGAGCAATTAATTCAGAGCAATTAAATTAGTGTAATTAGTTAAAATAACCAATTTATGTCCTTTCATAGCCTTTTCTAGTATTGGCTAAGATGCTGTACTAGAGAATCAGGACTGCCATTCCCTCACTTTCATAGCACAGAGGAGACATTTTTATTGTTTCCGTCAACAAATCTTTTACTAACACCTTCAAAAATATGCTTGTCTTATTATTTCATTCTTTCACTTCTCCCTCTGCCTCACTAAGGTTAAAAGAGGGAAACTTGCTGAACATGAAAACACTGCCCTGAGGGAACACATGCTGCAGATTTTAGACAAGAACTCCCAGTTGGAAGAACAGGTAAGTCATGTTTAATGATCACTCCTCAGCAGTTCTTGACTGATTGGAGGATGAGATGAGATTCTACATTTGCTGCCTGGTTTATTTAGCTCAGCTACATTTTAGAAGACTGTTCTTACAGTATTTGCAGATCTGAGAAGTCAGAATAAGCTTTCCTAGTAAAGTCAGTCAGTTATGTGGGAGCTTCTCTCTGCTCAGGCACATATATTCTCCACTGGGCACTGGGGAAGGCTCATTGCCATTGCTTACCTCATTTGCTTTCGCTTACAAAGGATAGAAGGTTTGGAGATAAAGTGTTTTAAACTTTTGTTCTCTGGTAAGGTTGTTCAAGAAAGGAGCCTTTACCTGCTCAGGTCACCCACTCTGTATAAAGGCAGCACAGAGCACAGCAGAGACAGTTGCAAGCACCTTTCTGCTCATGATCACCTCTCTGTCTCCCTGCAGGTGACACTGGGTGTATGCCCAGTCCTAAGGTGAATGCATTCAGACTGTTGGTGGACTTCCTCTTTGCTTGTTTATGAAAAAAAATCAGTGTCACAGAGCACTGTAACTTGGTTTGGAAGTTTGTATCCAGCACTGACTCATCACTTTTACTAGTTAAGCCTCAGCAGAGGGAAGAAAATATCTATACATACACACAGAAACACACATGCACATGTTAATATATATTATCCCACTTCAGAGCCGAACAGATTGTCTTGCTGGGGATGAGAGATACAAGCCTCTTTGCATCTGTAGCCACACAGATCTATTCCAGAGTCTGATTACCTTATGCTCAGTTCTTGCCAGTGCTTATCCACAAATTGTGAATTAAGTAGTGCTCTATTTAGCTAAGTTAGAGACTTTGCATTGTAAACTTTTCCACTGCCACTTATGTTTTAATTTCTTTATGGTATATTTTGGTATTCCTTAGCATTTATACTCTGATTATTCCATCTGTAGATATCTGACCTGTATAAGAGCCTGGAATGTAAAGAAATTAAAATCCAGCAGCTGGCAGAGGCCATTAAAAAGTGTGAGAAAGAATTCAGACAGTACACACAACTGTTTGGTAAAAATAGCAACTTGATGGTAAGCACACAGGTGAGACACTGATTTTACCTTTTTTACCAATTGCTTTCTTACATCCTGAAATATGTTTATCCAGTAGTAGTTATCATTAATAGCAAGGCAGTGATGAATCTCCATCAGCCTTTCTCATGTTTTTTTACAACATGGTATTGTCTTTTCATTTTAATCAATAAAGAAGTTTGGATACCTGATCTGGGCAAAAAGCACTGTACTAATCCTCATGGCCAGATACCCATGGCAAATACACTGGTATAAATTTGAGTAATCAGTTGAGTGCAGTGATGCAGCATGAATGGGTCCAAATAAGGGATGGTTTCTCGGTTCGTAAATGTGCTAAATTAATTATGAAGGAGCACTGAGATATAAGTTCCTAAGCCAGCAGAGCACTTTGAATGCATTGTATAGATGATACTGCTGACATACAAAAGACTTCATTAACTTAAATCAAAGAAAGTGGCTGATTTTCTGATGTCTCTTGTCTCTACTTCCCACCCTCTTGCAATGGCATGAACTGGGAAGGCTTTGGCCAGTCACCTGGATAAGTCTGCACGCCTGGAATCGCAAGTGAAACAGCTAATACAGATGGCAAACCATCAGCAGAGTAAATTAGACTTGCGGCCCCTGTTTGACACAATTGAAAATGTAAAACAGAAGATTGCCCTGATGGAGGCATACGATCAGCGCTTGGGTACTTTGGCACTTTTGGTTCTTTTCTCGGTGGCGGGGTTTTGCTGATTTACTGGTGTCTAAGTAAAGGCTCTGGTGCTACAGTCATTGCAGCTCTTCACTAGGAAGGGCTTCCTTCTTCTTGCATTCTAAGACCAAACTGTGGTGGTGTGTGCTGTGTTCTCCTGCCTTCCATAAGTGCACAATGTCTCCCGAATTGCCATGGCACTGCAGGGCCAGAGAGCTGGCCTTGGTTTGGCTGGTGCACTGTGATGAAGGCCATGGTGCTATCCATATTCAAGCATTCAATCTGCTTTGTATTTACCGTTTTTTTTCTTATTCAACTACCAGCTGCAATTACAATTTCAAAAGTTAACTGCTGTAGTAACACTAGTTCATAGCCTGTACTCAGAGTTGGGTAGTTAAGTTTTGCCACCTTGAGTCTGGGGGCTCTTTTTGTCCAGTGCTGTTTTATTTTACCAAATCTTTGTCTCTTTTGGTTTTTTTGTTTATTTTCCTATTTCTTTTTTTTTTCCCCTTCTTTCAGTTGTTTTGGAAGATCAGTCCAGCAAACACGATCTCCAGATCAATATTCACAAAGCACAGCTCAATAAAAATGAAGAACGATTTAAGCTTTTAGAAGGCACATGCTACAATGGGAAATTAATCTGGAAAATCACAGACTACAAGATGAAGAAAAAAGAAGCGGTGGAAGGCCGTGTCCTCTCCATAGCCAGCCAGCCCTTTTACACCAGCCGCTGCGGGTACAGGTTATGTGCCAGAGCGTACCTGAACGGGGATGGCTCAGGAAAGGGAACACACATCTCTCTCTACTTCGTTGTGATGAGGGGGGAGTTTGACTCACTGCTTCTGTGGCCTTTCAAGCAAAAAGTTACACTTATGCTCTTGGACCAAAGTGGGAAAAAAAATCACATCGTTGAAGTCTTTAGAGCTGACCCCAACAGCAGCAGTTTCAAAAGGCCAGATGGAGAAATGAATATCGCCTCTGGATGTCCACGCTTCGTGCCACACACGGTCCTGGAGAACACCAAGAACACCTATATCAAAGATGACACTCTGTTTTTGAAAGTGGTTGTGGATTTAACTGATCTGGAGGAATTGTGAAAAGTGTTCCAAATCAATGTGACTGCTTTAACCATTTAGAACTGCTTTCCTGGTGACTACCAGCCATGCAATAGTGAATTGCCACCAGTCAAGCTACTGAGAATGTTTCACAGCTTGTGGACTCATAACAGATAATGAATTGCCAAAGCATCAGCCTTGCCTTTTTTAACCCTTTTTGAAAACTGCGTTTTTAAGGCAGCTAGAAGTCCAGTTTGATGCAAACATACATTCCATCTAGATTGGCTCAGTTCAGGCTGGGGGAAATGCTTTTCTCCCATCACCAGACTGGCATTTGGAGATGAAACTCCTCCAGTAACCTACCTGGAGCCCAGGCAGGCCTGTGGGCTCCCATCCCTCACACAGAAGTGAAGCCATGCCCAAACATGCAAGTGCATTTCACCTGTCTGCAATGGGAACATTTCAACATTAACAAATTTGAATCAATGTGTCTTAACGCCTCCATCTCCTGGATTTTTGAAGTGGGGAGAATGGCTTCAGTTAGGCAGGGAAAACATTTGCAAAGTACCTTGCATCTTTTTTATTTGTGTTTTTCCAGAAAGCCCAGAGGAAGGTGCCAATGCCTCTTACTTTTTTAGCCTGTTTTTTCAGCTGTATAGGATACCACCAGGTTACAACATCTTTCTTATGTCCTTTCCTTTCCTGCCTAGTGCCTTGGGACTGATTTCCATTAGTGGTAAACATCCACAGTCTCCATCTAAAGCCGAAAGCTGCAGGCACTTCTCACCTCTCAGGGCATGGCCAGAGGCAGGGCACTCGGCCAGCCTGCCAGCTCTTGGCTGCGCTGTTGGAAGAGGGGCAAAACTCCTTTTACTTCCACATCTGTACAAAGGAGATATTTTCTGGCCTACCAGCTCTACAAAAGGCAGGAAGTGCTTTGGATATCTGCTTGGGAAAAGGCCCACATAATGTGCACTGTTCCTCTCTCCTAGAAATTTGGATGTTTGGGGAAGAAAGGGGAAATGGATTAGGAAGTGGGGTTGCAGTAAGAACCCAGTTCTCAGAGGGAGTGCAGCTCTGTTTGTTGAAGGGTGACACAGCCACTGAGTAACAGCTGCTGACTGATGTCTGAAGATCTTGATTTTCAGCCCAAGTTTCTTCCATACTGCAAGGGAATGTGTGCATTGTACAGGGTTTATTGGAGATGCACTAAAACCACCAAGATCAGGCACTAGGAACAAGTGACACAGAATACATGTGCCTTTTTAAAGCCTGTAAGAGGGATGTAATTCTGCATACTCAGTCATTTTGTTATTAACGTGACAGAATTTTGCATCTCTCATCCCTCACAGATCAGGTAGTGAAACACCACAGCATTATCCATTGCTCCAAAGCATATCAAGAGACAGCAGGAAACTAAGCTAAGTTTAGAGTAAGAGTAAACTAGGCAGGACAAAAATCAAAACGGTGCACAGACTAAAAGGTATAAGGCAGAAAATTCAAGAGGGCAAATGTGGCAAAATGAAAAATGCCCTCTCTGTGCGGGATGTTGATATCAATTGAAATAATTCAAGGTTTGGTACTAAGATGAAGGCAAAATACTGTATTTCATATCTGCAATATTATTGCTAGACATTAACTTGCCTACGTGGTTTTCAGGACATAACTCAGACATATACATATTTCCGAATTTGGGGGCAGAGCGGAAGAGACCTTAGTAATCTGTACCTCATGGTGGGTTAGCACATCTGAAATCTTTGTTTTGATCTAGAAGTCCTTTTAGTTTTACAGTGTCTGGATGTACTGAGCCACGATAGGGGCTTTCCTTGTTCCCCGGGGACATTGTTCCCCAAGGAAGACATTTTATTCTTTCATACCAGCATGATTGACTTCAAGAGTCATTTCAGCTGTACAACAGAAAGAATGAGGCCTCACATCCCTACCACTGTTACAGAAAAAGCAAGCTAGGTTTGACAGTGGTGTGGCATTCTGTGATATCAACCCTGGGCCTTGGACATGGATTTCATGTCGATTATTACTTCAGTACTTGTCTTGTAACATTGAAAGTGACACAACTTGCATAATAACCACTAATAACTGATGGAATGTACCAGCCCTTTGTCCTGGGACTCCCCAGTACAGTGGGCGTAAAATACAGAGTGACTGAGAACTCGGACAAGCGAGGGAGGCAAGATAGAAAGGATGTGGTCTGTATCCTGGCAAATTTCCAGCACTCTCCACCTCCAGCACCCCAAGCATAAAATGGGGATAATAATACTTACTGAAGTGTTAGGACTATTTAAGTGTTTGTGAAAAAGTTTGAGCATGAAAAGAGATAAGTATTATTAAAACTCCATTGCTAATTGTTAGGTGATGGCATAGTGACATGGATAAGTGTTAAGTGTTTTCCTGGACAGATTTTGGAAGCATGCTCGGTTTTAGCCAGTTTGTACTGCAACCTCTCCTCTACCTGCTGGTTGGGTTTACGTTTTTGCCATGGATATTCCTTTTAAAATTTTGAAGCACAAATGATTCATCCTGGGTGTTGGAAACATCCCTTTTGAAATACTGCCTGTTTTATAAAGAATTAGTTGAGAAAATTAATTTTTTTAAAGACAACCTTCTTTGAATTGGTTCTTTTTATTACAATAATTGAGAGATTTATGTTAAAATTTTCAGTGATTTTTTTACTACTTGTAAACAGGATTTTAAAATTCACCCCATTCCTAATAAGGAAAAAAAATGTTGTATAGCATGAATTGTCAGGAAGAATTTTGATGTTGCATGAAAAATACCAAAAAACTTTTCAATAATATTGTACTGGGTAAGTAACCAAAAAAGCATAGGGTATTTCTACATCAGCATACAGTATGTTTCTATAGTATTTATTAACAGTTTGTAGTTGTTTGAATATCTCTTACTACAATGCAGGCATTTTTCTAGCCAAATGTCTTCACTGTGTACATAAACTAATGTAAGAATAAATAATTTACCATCCTTCTGGAGTGTGTGTGGCCTAATAAACATCTTGGCTGGATTGAAGCAGACTCTTGAGAAGCACATGGACTACTGGGTATTTGTTAATTACGATGACCATGATGATGATGATGGTGATGATGATGACAATGATGATGATAACGATACCAGCAAAAACACTTATTTAGATTAGGAATCAGTGAATTAAATTGATATTTTGGTTTACACAAGTATCGTAAAGCAGCTGCACATAGTTCAGTAAATTCTCAGCTAGATCAGACGAATACCCACAAGGTCTGAGGATCCATTGCAATCAAACCGGGATGTTACTTGTTTGGAGCAGCTTTGGGCTCAGCAGGAATTGCATTTGTTTCCGTCCAGACCAGTCACCGGAACTGTTTCAGTATCGCACGACTCCTTCGTGCTTGGGAGCGCGGTGTTTAACAGCGGGGGAAGCCGAGCCCGGCGGGTGCGGCCCGGAGCGCTGGAAGCCGCTCAGGATGCGCTTTTCCCGGGATGCCCCTTTCCCGGGATGCGCCTTTCCCGGGATGGTCTTCCCGGGATGAGCCTTTCCCGGGATGCACCTTTTCCAGGGTGCACCTTTCCCAAAGTGCGCCTTTCCCGGGACGCCCCATTCCCGGGACGCCCCATTCCCGGGATGCGCCTTTCCCGGGATGGCCTTTCTCGGGATCCGCCTCTGGTGGGATGGCCTTTCCCGGGATGCGCCGTTCCCGCCGCGCTCCCGTATGCGGGGCAGGAAGCGGCGCGGGCGCTTCCGGGGCAGCGGGCGGGGCCGGCGGGGGCGGCAGGGCCGGAGCGGCGGCCCCGGCACGTCCCGGGTGGGTCGGACACGGCGGGCCGGGGTCGGGGCCGAGGCCGGGGCTGGGCCCCGTGATCCACAGACAGCCTGACACGCAGGGGATGTGGGGAGGAAAAACAGCCTTTGAGGCTGCACTGGGGGCCGCTCACCGGAGGGGGCTCGGACGCGGGGCTCGGCCTCGGCATTGCCGGTGCGGGAGGACGCGGCGGAAGGCGCGGCCCTCTCGTGTGGGCAGCGGGAGAGGGGCGGTGGTGCCGTCCTGTGCCATGGGCTCTGGGGTCACCCTGTCTGGGCCTGAGTGGTGGGCCAGGTGACCCACTGCGGTGACCCACTGTGGTGTGGTCCCTTCCAGCCAAACCCCTTCTGGGGGGCTGCCCTCAGGTGGGATCACAGGTTTCCTCGGGTTCTGCACTGCCTTTATTTTTCTTTTTAACCCTTTCCAAAATGTTTTAGAAAATTATGTTATTGAATGTACTTTTCCCTCTGACTAGATATGGATAAGAGCAAAGATGAAAACAGTAGGACGCAGTGTGCAACTTCAGAAGAAGGGCTGAAGGTCCGAGGTAGGCACTGCTGATCTGTTGGAAGCTCTGGTGTTACCTGTGTGATTGTTACCTGAGTGATGCTCTGTGTCATTCACAGAGGATGACCCTGATCCTGACCATGGTCACTTGCTAATAGTAATAAACACTGGAAGAGGGGGAAAGAATACGAACAGCCCCTCAAAACAGGGATTCACTGTATTTAAGTTCTGTGAAGAGTCATTTTTGTAGACCACAGTTACTGGCATGCTTGTCACAGTTGCCTTGTGTTGTCCCAAGGAAAAGAAAAGAGGAAACGAAAACGCAGTAGAAGCAGATCATCATCTGTTTCATCCACGTCATCTTCTAGCAGTACATCCACTTCTTCCTCCTCATCACGCTCATCATCAAGGTCATCGTCTTCAAGTAGTAGAGGTAAGCAACTTCCACATGTGCACATGATGTTTCCCAGCTTTGATAGTGCTCCTGGAAACATTTAAATCTTGTTTTAAATGTGGCTAAACCACCACAAAGTGACAGTGCAGAATACCAAATACTGTGTATTCGGTGTTTCTCTCATAACCCTTTCCTATTGCTACCTTATGGTGCCTCTTTACACCAAGGCTGCAATGTTCTTTTTTAATTTAAATAGATTTAAAATAATAAAATGCCCTTCAAAGTAATGTTACATTGTAACAATATGCTGTATATATATTTAAACTCCTCCATTTGTTATACTGTCAAAACACAGATCTTTTTCTACTTCACCAGTCTTATCTAGACCTGAATTGGGTTTTTTTATTTAGTCCTACTTTGGTTTTAACATTTCAAGCATTTAACTTTGAGGACTCACACAAAGCTGGCCCATCTTCAGAATCAGTAAATCAGGTATTTTCAGTCTCCATGTTAGACCAGTAAGTGGCAGTAAGTTAATGTGTTGCTTTCCTTAGGTTTAATTTCAACCAGTGTCAATATATAAAACTAAATCAATGCATTTTCTTGTTATATTTCACGTTTCTATTTGCCTTATCTGTAAAACCAAATGCCTTTTTCTAAATGCCAAACTTCCAAGGTTTGATTTTGTTGTTTGTTTATTCCTTAACTTTAGATTCTCCTAAGTCTAAATCAAAGAAAAAGAAAAAAGAAAAACACAACAAAAAGGTAAACATTTTACAAAGAGAAATAAGTAGTTAACAACAGAAAATAGTTTTTATATTTCAATAACCTTAAAGGTTGTGTAAGAGGTAACGCTTTTGTCTGTGGCTGTGTAAATCTGAATCATGCTTTTAGGGTTACAGCAGCAGAACTGATAGGTTGGCATTTACTTGACTATACAAAAAGAGAAGTAATTTAAAAGTTGCTTTGGCAATCATTGCTTGTCCAGCTAGAGTTTGGAGTAGTGGGGAATGTTGCTAATCTGTCAGAAGAAATGATTTTTAGTCAGTGAGAGAAGCAAGTAGTACATTCTTGCTGTTGTAATTTCATTTTATCAGGACCTTCTGTTCAGTGATTTTTATATATTGGGGTTACAGTAAAAGAGAGAGTGCCCCTAATGGGAATTAGACCATTTCTGTCCCTCGAGGTCCCAAGGGTTGCTCACCCTGCTGCGTTACTTTCTGTGTGTTTCAGCCACTACCTGTTCTGCAGTGGTATTGCCAAACAGAGGGGGGTGCCTTGACTGGTCAGGGCCTTGAGAGATACTTGTGGATTTGCTTTATTTTGCCCTTTTGAGTCTGTCTTATTCTTGTAGAAAAGGAAAAAAGAGAACAAAATGAAGAAAAAGAAAGAAAAGAAGAAAAAGAAAGAGAAAGCAGGACCTGTCCAGCTTTCCAAGGTATGCTTGTGGAAGTCTGAAGCCCCATTACATTTCTCATCTAAATACTTAGAATAGAATCATAGAATCATAGAATAGAATCATAGAATGGATCGGGTTGGAAAAGACCTCTGAGATCATCGAGTCCAACCCTTGGTCCATCTCTAGTCCATTTACCAGATCATGGCACTC
>JAWWEV010000115.1:22692794-22702803 GCA_035583235.1 Hafferia zeledoni | reverse complement strand
CACCACCTCTCTGGGCAGGCCATTCCAATGCCTGATTACTCTCTCTGGAAAGAATTTTTTTCTGCTCTCCAACTTCAGTTTCCCCTGGCAGAGCTTGAGCCCGTGCCCCCTTGTCCTATTGCTGAGTGCCTGGGACATAAAACTTGGAAAAACATAGGTAAGAACTGGAATTTCCTTGACTTTTAACCTGGTGATGGAAGGGTTTTTTTGGAAGTACCGTTCTGAAATATCAGTAGGGGGTAAAAACAAACAAGAAAACCCCTCCTTTTTTTCATGGGGATTAGGCTTTGATATATGTTACTTTGATACCTTCTGGCTAATGATGTCAAAGGATCTTGCCCAGATAAGCAGCTTTTATCTCTGGACTTCACATAACAAGGTTAATCCCAAACACACTCTTAGAAGACACTAGCATCCTTCTCATTCCTCAGGTTTTATTTGATATGAAGGTGGTATAATTTCTGAAAATGTGGCAGGGTGGGGAAGGAGTAGAAATTTGGAAGATGGAAAGCAAATAGGAATGGGAAACCCAGAGATCACACTTGTAAAGAACTGCACTGTTTGGAAGGTTCAGACTTAGTTGAAATAATTTGCTTTTTGCTGTCTTAGTCAAGACTGTAAAGGCTCCTGGAAGATGGCACACTGGCCATGGGTGCCATCTTCCAGTAAGGCACTGAACACAAGGGCTCACACTGGTTGTGTTCATTTTGCTCTCCATTCATGATCTGCTCTCTGAGTGACAGTGGTGTGACAGGACAGTAGTCACAGAGTGAGGAATTTGTTTTTGTCAGGAGAGGCCTGGTTGGAAAGGTGCTGCCTGTTCCCTGGTTAATCGGCGGTGAGATACCTGCCGGTAGGTGGCATTGCTGCCCAGCTGAAATGTCAGTGAAATCTATTTTTTTACCTTTGGTCACTGGCTTTGCACTTTCTTATTCTGAAACCTTGTAATTAACCTGCAAATATCTAATTATGGTTGTTTATGGGGAACACTTGTTGCTGCTGTGCTATGAATCTAATCCAGTCTTTGTTCATTTCTTGCCCTTGGCAATGCTGAGGACAGACAGTAGTCTCTTCTGCTGGTGCTTGTGTGCCAGAGGCAGAAGGAAGCCTTTAACTTCTCAGTAGCTGAATGTGACACGAGCAAGTTGCTGAGAGCCAGTGGGGACCTGGAAGGACCAGGTATTCTTGCACTACTCTGCCTGGGGCTGCTGAGTTCTTCAGAAACTACATCTGGCTCTTCTCTATCTCTTAAATACCAGTGCCAGAATACAGAAAAAAAAGGCACCAATTTGAGTATTTCACTGTTGCTGCTTCATAACACATCTGGTTATTTAAATAGTCTTCAGACCAATTTAGGTGCAATCTGTTGCTTTAGACAACCTGACACTGGAGAGAATGAGGTTGGAAGAGGTACTGCACGTGGACTGTGACATGATAGAGGCCTCTGAGCACACATCACAATCATTAAACAGACGTAATTGTGATTACGTTCTGAGAGTAGATACTCTGATGTCAAAAACACAGAAGCTCTTTCCCCCACTTTTGCATATCTTCTCCTGGGCCAAATTACATTTATTTGGTAGAGGCAACATGTGATTGTGACTGAAATATAGAGGTAAGATGCTATAATCTGGTTATCTAGACAGGATCCTAAGAATTTATAATTTTATGAACTGTGCAGTTTATACATATAACCATAAATCACCACATAATTCACTGTGCTTCTTGTGTCCCTTTTCCTCACCTTTCTGTAGTGTTTCATAACTTCTCATCCTGTAAGGATTTTCCCTGAGTGTGAGAATATCTTTGTGCAGCAACTGCACAGAAAATACGTGGTAGTCATTGGGAGACTTGGGCCCAAGACCCAGCATTCAGGGCCAGCATAGTATCTTTCTGATGTAAGCCAGCTTGAAACATGGCTTGTCTGATCGTGCAAAGGGAACAAGAGGTCCTTGTGCTGACAGCCCACAGCACAAATGGCAGTACCAGGGAAAGGCAGGCACTGAGAGCAGGATGTCTCTGCCTGGCACAGGTGGGAGGAACTGAGGGCGTCTTAATAGCCCTTCCTCTATGACAAGGCACGACCAAAAAGGCTGTGACTGATGCAGTCAAGTGCTTCTCAGAATGCTTTCTGGGAAAAACTACAGAGCCATGTGCTTCATCAGGGAGTTATAGCAGAACCACAGGAATGTCAGAATCCTGTCCAGTCAAGCTGTGTGTAGTTTTCCTTCTGAGAGAGGCCTATAGCAATGTTTGGAGGAAACGGTGTAACCAAGAAAACAGATTTATTTGTCCATAGCTTCTAGCAAGGAGCAGCTTAAGCCCTGTGCTATAGGCTGCACCTAGACCACTGTGGTTTACTGACTCTGTACTCACACAGTCCCCTTTTGGAACTACTTATTTGTCTGATCTCCAGAATGTGCCAAGCAATGCAATCCATGCATCAGTAATACTTTGTGTAGGGAAAAGAAATGTTGCCTTTTGTTAAACACATACATGCTTTGCATGTTTGATGCTTAGAACAGGGAGTCCTATGTCATCTGGGGCCATCTGCTGTTATTAAGGTGTTCTAGTACCCAGGATCAGGTATGGAATCAGTGGAGTGACTCAAAAGTATTTGGAGACAAAACATCCATTTTGTCACGTATATCTTCCCATTTTGTGGTAATACTGGTTAATGTAAGATGTGCTTGGAAGCATGTTGATGAAGACTTCAGGGTTATCTGTAAACCATGTAGCTTCAGAGAATTTCAGACCTTTGCAATTGCTTAATCCTAGTTATTTATCACCTTATATCTTGAGATCTGTTTGCAGAGGTAGCAAGATAGAAGATGGGCAATTGTGTTTGTAGCTTGTAGAGAGAGGATGGGTTTATTTGTGGTAGGTCAAGTGCCTTTACCGTTCTTGCCTTCCTCCTTTGATAGATGCACAGTAGGGCAGTGGAACAGCTGTTGTGTTTGTCTAGATATAGTCAGATTATATTTCAGAAGATCTTTAATTACAGACAACAAGCACAAATAAATTGGTTTATATTCCACAGATTTGCTTTAATTCTCCAAGGTTCCATGATGAAATGTATAAACAGTGCAGTGTCAGCAGGCAGGTATTTCCGGCAGAGCTTACTCCAGTTCCCCATGGCATGACAGCTGCCTGAACTGTGTGGTGAGGAGCCTCACCTCCTGCACTGCACACCTCTGCTGGCTGCCACAGCCTCTGGACCAGGCTTGTCTGGAGAAGCCCCAGCAGCAGGGCTGCCCAGCCTCCCTCAGGTGAGTAGTGCCCCCTGGAAGCTGAGCAGTGCAACTGAGATGCTGCCATTACTTATTACAATGTATAGCAATTCTAGGACTGCTTTTTCCTGGTGGTGACAGTGTCCTTTGGGCAGTACAGCACTATCAACAGTGGGGCAACAGAGATGCTCTGAGCTGATACCAAAATCCTTGCTCAGTTCTGAGAGAATGTTTGAGG
This sequence comes from Hafferia zeledoni, assembly GCA_035583235.1. Classification (NCBI taxonomy): domain Eukaryota; kingdom Metazoa; phylum Chordata; class Aves; order Passeriformes; family Thamnophilidae; genus Hafferia; species Hafferia zeledoni. Next base: position 22,699,335 of record JAWWEV010000115.1, on the reverse strand, counting down.
ATTTAGAATGATTCTTGTTCAGTTCACTCTTATACATTAACAATGTTGTGTTCACTTTTTATTCTTCTTAAAGAATTAACACACTGGAGTAGCTCTAGGGGTGTCCTAAGAACAGATCCGACAGTCTCAGTAGGACTGTGTAGAAATGTTTTGTTTTGCTTTTCTACCACTAGTAGTAGTGCAGCCCAGGAGAAGCAGAGCTGTAGAGTCAAACAGTTATCAGTGAGGACCTAAAGTTCACTCTATACAAGTTTTGTGAGGGTTTATTTCAGACCACCATTAGTGCAGTGTTGTGGCCTGTGAGCCGTTTGCAATGGATCATTTGGGTTAACTTCAGCCAAAAGCAGTCTTGTTTGCCCACTGTATGTGCCCAGTACCATGGACCATAGAATGATAGATGGGGAACAGTTAGGAGTTTGATACTCCTGATTTGAACTAAGATGCTAATTTAGCCACACAGAAATGTGGAATTAGGACAAGGCAAACACGAGTGGGTATGTTGCATGTTGTGAGCAAAGGATGTGGAATTAGGACAAGGCAAACACAAGTGGGTAGTTGTTGCTGCATGTTGTGACCAAAGGATCTTCTATGGTTCAGTCTACAGCATTCCTAAGGAAAAGGAGCACCATTAGCAGAGTGCAGCAGTCGTGCATCCAAACCACCTCCCCAGCTCTGCTTCAGTACCTGCCACTGCATGCACAATGCAGAAGGTCAAAATCAGTTTCTAAACTGCTGGCTACAGGCAAACATGGTAATACTTCTATCCCTTTAAGAGTATTGGATAACATGGAGTAAGAATAGAACTCTCCTAGCCTGGTATCTGAATATCCCTTTATCATCAGATCCTACTGTGAGCCCAGTGTAACCTACAGAAGTGGTACAGGGATTGTGATGCTGTTCAAAAGTTTGGATTACATTTTATTGTGTAATTAGAAATTATAAGTAAGTTGAAACAAAACAGCTGTCACAAGCACTGCCACAGCCTGGCCTCAATAACATGCAGGGCTTTGACCAAAGGTCAGGTTTGTCTCCCTTTGCTGGCTCTTGCATGAGAATGGTATCTCTTAGTTGTTAATGAAGGGCCCAGCATGATCACAGACTGCTGTGATAGAGTGAACACCCTTTAGGTGATTTCCTTGGCTATATACCTTGGTGTAGTGATGGTAGTTACTCCTGATTCTCCTTAAGAGAGAGTGAGCACACTGCTGACACTGTACTGTAACAAAGAGCTTTATGTCAATGTGTCAGAGTGTCCCATGTTTCCCAGCAGTCCATCAAACATCACATTGATACAGTCAATATGGAGTGTCAAATAGAATGTAAGTGCAAATAAGATGACTACAGAGCTGTAGCAGGAAATTCATGAACTTGTCTTGGCCTCCAGTAGCATAAAATGGCTTGCAAATATATAAAAAAAAACATGGCTGACTTTTCTGCAAACAAGAATTTTTCTGGAAATTGTGGTGATCCCTTGCTAGAGATCCTACCATCTTCTAAACAGCTAAGGTTATGCTAAGTATCTCATCAAAGCCTTTGTTTTTACTTCATATACACAATCACATTACTTCATAAGAACATATGGCTGAAAAACACTAAGCTGATTGTCGGAAGGCTTTAAACTCTCCCTCATTGACCTAGAGTTGAAATAGCCTGTCCCAAGCTGGATGCTGTATTTGGAATCCCCAAGGTGAGTTTCTGCTTTCTGTCCCTAGGAGTGCTGCTGGCAGCAGTGTTTGCCAAGAGACAAGAAACTACAGCCTGCTGCTAGTAAGAAAGCCTTGTCTTCAATTTTACATAGCCCAGAGGGGAGAGAGGAAGAGCCAGAATCTCACAGTCTTAGAGAGCTCTTAAGGATTTGATCTTGATCTTTGTTTTATTCTGCCTTCCCCCATCTCTGGAAGAAACCACACATTTCTACTCTAGGATGGATTTCATGCACTGGAATTCTTCCCAGAGTTGGCACAGCTTCAAAGGGTTTTATCTTGGCTGTAGAACCCACATGCTGTTGCAAAGATCCCCAGGGAAAAGAGCTGGAAACAGATAAAAGAACAACACAGCTATGGGGTCCTTCAGGAGGCTGTCCCCCACTGGGATGATTCCTCAAGAGCTGGTCATGCAGGCAAATCCCTCTCTTCCTTCCCCATGTTCCACTGGTCATCATAAAGCATCCTAGCCCTTGGGTTCTCTACAGGACCCATGACTTTCACAGCATGCCCTACTGTTTCCTTTGCTGGTGAAAGCTCTCCCTACAGATGCTGTGATGGGCCCTATCAGCTTTTTCTTAATGGCATTTTCCTGCTTCTTCAAATTCTTAGCAGAACCTTCATCTGCCAGAGCCCTTCAGACACTCACAGAAGCAAGCTGTTCAAATTATCTCACTGTTGCCACTGCACAAAGAGCCCTGAGGATGAATGCTGAGTCTCTTCACCCTTTTCTATACATGGATGCTCTACTTCAGTACTCTTTCAGGCTTGGCCATAAACTTAATTTCAACCCACTGATTTATTACTGGAGCGTGGGGTGGAGCACTTACCTCAGCAACACAGAACACTGAGGACCCAGAACAGCATTTGTCACAACTCTGAGGTATCCACCTGTATATCTACATAGCAGGTTGTTAAATTTCTGTCTACTCTGCAGGTGCAAAGTTCAGGGGGTTCTTCCTGCACAAAAGAGAAAATACCCAGGAAACCAGAGCATGCATAAACTGGTTGTTGTGGAATAATATTGGTCTTTAATCTCAAAAACATTGGGTATGTTTCTACTAAAGTTGGATTGTAAACTGTCAGCAAAAAGTGAATCAAGAGCAGTGCTGAGGTTACCTGTGAAGTTTGTTGTAGCACTGAGGAAGGCTATTAGTTGGAAAAGGAAGTTTAGTTCCAAATCAGATACTAGTTTCAACTCACAAGCCTGATCCTGCAAGCTTCACTCATTTAAGTGGCTGTCTTGCTTTCAGCAAGATTGGTCCAGCCAGCAGCTCTCAGTAGCTTGAGCCAAAAGTTTTTATAGATACCTACATCCAGGCTGGAGGGGAAAGGGAGAAGACAGATACAGCAAAACTAATTCATTTTCCACAAGAGAGCAGTAATAAAAATGAGATAGTAAGTGAGCCTTGCCCTTCAGGTTACTGAATAGCTACTAAATTAAAGGAAAGGCTACCATGTTTGGTAATAAATTGTATCACCCGCTGTAGGCATCAGCCACAGTTACTATGGACACAGCTTCCAAGACAGAGATAGGCAGGAAGGGAGAGCTGGAACAAAGAGGAAACAGTAGAGCTAAAAAAGGGTTAGCTGGGATTTTGAAAGATTGCTGTCTAAAAACCTTATTCAGTATAGAGTCAGAAATCCTTCGTGTTCCTAAATTCTGGCATGCTCCAAACCCTCCTGGTGGGCTGGGTGCCCCGTTCCACGTCTTCAGAGATGGTCTTGATATCACTGATGAACGGGGAAATCCTGGACCGAGATTTAAATGTTGTTAAGGAGAGGCTGGTTCTGTTCTTTGTGTTCCATTGCCTGGCAAGCTTCTTGGCCTCTTCCTCCTCTTTGATCTTCTCAGCAGCTTCCTGCAGGACAGAGCGGAAGAGTCGGGATACTTCCTGTGCTTCTGGTTCATATTCAGCAACCACTTGCCGGAATCTGAAAATGCAGTCAAAGCACAGCTTTGATTAAAAACATCAAATTACACATTGCTGCCAAATCATTGCTAGGGTTGAAACTTGCACTTTCCTGCTAGATGAGACTTCCAGGACTGAAGGGAACAACAACAGGGAGGGGCCATGAAGTTATGCTCAAGGTCTCTAAAGTCACAAGCAAGCCGCTTAATGTAAGGAAGCAATGAATCACTGTTTCTTATAAGCACAAGAAATAATTAGGAGAACCAAACAAAGCAAGAAGGCAAGTTTGAAACAGAAGGAAGTGCTCTTCTCACACAACACCTATTAAACCAGAACTCAGTGCTATCAATAGCTAAGAAACAAAATGATTAGACAAGTTTGTGGAAAATGTCCACACCGGTGCTGATTAAACATGATTGTCCAAATGTAAATCCTTGCTTGAGTATTCCCTGAACTGCAGCTTCCCAGAAGCTGAAGGTAGACCATGGAAAACCCCACTAGACTTCCCCTGCTTCCAATTCCCCAATGCCCCATAGCATTACCCAATGGCCACTAGACAAATTAAAATCCAGTCAAACTCTGCTTTGTTTGGTGATCTTTCAATATTTAACTTTCAGTGAAGTGGTAGTTCATCCTCCTATGGATTTCTGTAAGATAATGACTGGCTCAGTTGATAACACTTTGACTGACAGCATGATGCTGTATCTAATTAAATGTGAATTACTTCAGTGCCTTTTCAGGAAAGGCTCAAAATGGGGTTAATGGGGGGACAGGGTTTGACATTTAGTAAGATAGCTAATACAAAGGAAGTGAAAAATCACCACTGTTTGTTTTGCAGGTAAGGAAGATGAGATGCAGAGCAAGATAGTTTTCTTGAAGTCACTGCTTGGGCTGCTGGCCAGGCAAAGAAGAGAACATGCCATTTCTGACACTTTGTTGGGTGACTTTGTCCCCAGCCTGGGAATCCGCTCCCAAGGCTCTCACAGTGGTCATGTAGATATTCTAATTTTTCTATAACAGTATGCATTTATGACAGATGGTAATATGGGTACTCTTCTAATATATACTTTTTAACATAACAGTTACACCTACAAGCAGACAGAAAGCTAAACTAGTACTTCACTGAAATCCAGATATTTGTACTTCATGGAAGCGAAAGTGTATACGGTCTGTAGCATTTTGATATTTTTCTCCAACAAAACTTAACAAGGATAGAAAACAATAACTGTATTTAAATAAGCCTAATACAGCATAAGTGGATAGAACAAGATGCCTCTTGTTTTGTTGGTAAGCCCTAGGAATGTAACAGGGAGTTAAGTGCATATAGAATTGCACTGCTTAATGGTGTGCCAAAAGGTACCCAAGATAATAAGGACAGAAAGAAAGCCAGAGAGAAACCAAAAAGACTTTCTGTATGTTTATGCATTTTGACTCTTACTGCAGAGGCCTGGTATTGGACATACATCTTGATGTCGTGCTGTATCCCAGATATTTCAGTGTCTTTCTCTCCCAGCAACTACTGGCAGCTGCATATCCAGCTGTGGAGACACCAGTCAGCATTGCTTGCTGAGGGAACTCAGTGCCAGCAGAAGTCACCAGCCCCTTTCAGCATTAAGCTAGAACAGTTTGCCACAAAACCTACCAAAGTCCCCCAAATGTTCCTTAACTGTTTCAGTTGCTTTGCATGAATTCTTAGTCTCCCACCCCTCACCAAAAACTTCTAAACTTTGAATATTTTAGTGCAGAAAGCCTTGAGGCACTGTAGTTCGTAGTGGTACATAAGTACTTACACAGTGATGCCAAACAGAGCCTGTAAGAGCAAGAGACTAGGCCTTGCTGGGGGTAAGCACACAACAGCAGTAACAGGGATTTGCTGCACATTGCAAACATCCTCTCTGCCTTCTGAGAAGGCACTTCAGTTGTGTTATCAAAGAGCCTAAAATGCAGTTTTCACAATAAATACATTTTTCCCTTTATCCTATTTGAAGCATAGAATGATAAGTGCATAGAGATCCAAGTCTTCACAACATTACTATTATTATTATACCAGGGAAAGCACCTTCAAAAGATTTTTATGGCAGAGGTGAACTAGATGAGTCATTCCATTTTTTATCTCCATGTGTATTTTAAAGAGAAGTGCTGTCATACTGTGTATATATCAGTACATCCTCCTCTTTTCTGTTGACAGGGGTGCACCCAAAAGGCCTCATCACTGCCTCCAGTTTTAGAGGTTGTGTGTCATACTGCTGGATGGGGGCTCCAGAGCAGGTAGCAGCATGTCTCAAGCTATTACTGGACCAGTGACTTGATTGGCTCTGGGAACAAGAGGAAAGTTGAGTGGTTTGACATCAAATTTACTCCCTGATCACTGAGCTCTAATGCTAATGCTCTGTGTTGCTAATAACACTCCCAACCAATCTAGCTGAAATAGTTTTCTACAATCAGGGTAATTTACCACCTTCACAGCTATTTGCCTGTTTGCACTCTTCCTAGCTAGGACAGCAAGGATTGTTTTGTGAACTCTGCTGTTAAGATTTACCTTTGTCCTTTCAAGACCAACACCAAAACTGGATTTGAGTAGGTCTAAGAAACAAAGAGAAAGCAATCCAAAAGCTTGTCTGCTACTGACCCAATGAAAAGCCACTCACATTCTGAGAGAAAGGGGAACCTTTTCTGTCACCTAGTAGGATGAAGTAACTTTACCCCTTTATAATGCCCACTTGACTTCAGTACCAGCACATTTGTGTAAGGGACAGCCCATGTAGGAAGTCCAAAAGATCATAGAATCAATTGGGTTGGAAAAGACCTCTGAGATCATCAAGTCCAACCCTTGGTCCTCTCCAGTCCGTTTACCAGATCATGGCACTCAGTGCCACATCCAATCTGTTTAAAAACCTCCAGGGATGGTGAATCCACCACCTCTCT
>JAWWEV010000115.1:22666051-22692694 GCA_035583235.1 Hafferia zeledoni | reverse complement strand
AAGAGACCAATCCCCACCTGGCTGGAACTTCCCTTCAGGTAGTTCTAGACAGTGCTGAGGTCACCTCTGAGCCTCCTGTTCTCAAGGCTAAACAACCTCAGCTCCCTCAGCCTCTCCCCACAGGGCTTATGTGATGTGAACGCCAGAACTATTTCCCAGCAGAGAAGACAGACAGGCTCTCCGTCTGTGTATCAGAAAAGTGATGGTGTTTGCTGCAGGCACCTGTGCATAACTGAAGCCATCTTATCCAGTTATCAATGAAAGCCAGTTGATGTGCTGGATGATCCATGAGTCTGCTCTCTGCACAGAACATCCAACATATAAAAACAGCAAAACCACTGGAATCAAAGAATACGGGCTTTTACCTTGGGAAAAAAGCTCCACACAAAGCTGCTGAATGGAATTTGGCACACAAAATTGCACAAGGCTCACTTATCTTCTAGAACAGGTTAACACCCCTATGCTTTTGCATGGAATAGTTTCAAAGTAGGCATCTGCACAACCATATCTAGAAATGCCTCAGCAGGATTTCCTTACTCATCATAAAACATACCTGTCTATCTTCCCTGGGACACAAGCTACAATACTGCTGGTAGCCTGTAACACATTATGCAAGTCATGCAGATGTGGCTGTCAACAAAACTCACCTTGAATCAGTACAGAAGCCTGGGGCAAATGTATAGGCATACCTAGGGATGAGCATATTCCTGAGTCCAGGCAGTGTTTTAATCACAATTCAATTTGTTTTTAAATTGTGACACTTCTGTTTCCTTTAAGATTTTAAGAATCTGGCTGCACTTGGCTCATACTGGCACTGCTTTTTTAAAGCCCTGTCACCTGCCTATGTTATTCTGTAGGTCCCCTGTACAGAGGGTTCCCTAAGTACAGCCTGAACTTTAAAGACCTGTTAAATCCAGTGGAAGTCCGTGGACTTAAACAATATGCTTATAGTTCAGTGTATTCCTGAGTGCCTGTCTGACCTGGGAGCTCTAAGTGGATTTAGTAATTGAAGAAAATGTGGGGTGCTTAGTGCTAATATTCAGCTGCTGACTCCTGAATCTATACTTTGAACAGGAATTCTGGTGGTAGTGTAATGCTGTGAACAGCTTTGCTAGGAAGGCTCCTTGACTTCCAAAGAATTACAGCATTCACACTAATTGCAACACTCATGTCACATCACCTCAAACCTAAGCTCATAATTGAAAATAAATCCATTTCTGATTTTAGTCATTTGTCTTCAAGCATACTAGGAAAGCCACTTCAGCTATACACAAACCTTATCAAATGACAGTCCTGAGCCTGTGGTACTAATAACAACCCAAATGACCAAAATGCAGGTTTACATTTCCATATTAGTGGGGGTTTTTTGTTTCCCTCTGGGCAGAGAAGGACAGAAACCCGCTGTTTCACTTTTGCTGAAACTGAAATTAAACAGACCTCGACTAGCTCTGATTTGGGCTAAAGCTCTGAGTAAAAGTGGCAAAAATCTAGTATTTTTTAATTGGCAACCTACTAGTTTACTTGTTCAGTTTAACCATGGCAGTTAGGTAGCAAAGGCCTCACCAGAATCACTGTCATTTCCTTCAAATGTTTCTGGGATTTAATTTTAAATAGTCAGTGATCTCCAACCCAGTTATTTCTGAATGCAATAGCTCTATTTGCATGAGGTGAATCAGAGTCTCCAGATATCTGATGGTATTTGCAGTGTATTTGAATCCTTCCATAATTCCAACAGACTCAAAAAAAAAAAAAAAGTTTCTGTTGACCTGAAATACAAAATAGACAAACTGGATGTGAAAAAAGCCCCTCTCATTTGTGAAGTGCTCTTTTCTAGCCTCCTCCATGTCTAAAGAAACAAGTTTATAGAAGCTGCCTCTCAGTAGATGAGAAAGTAGCCACAGAAAAGGACAATTTGGATAATCATTTAGACCTTTGGAGAATGAAGTGACATCTCTGACAACTCATACGAAAATGTTTTGTTCCAGCTTTGACTCCGAGCTCAGAGTGTCACAAAGGAGACCTTGCATGACACAAACAAAACAAACTGCAGTCTTGCAAGACACCTGCTATTTGTGTTATTTAATTATTATGTGCTTGTCAAGTACATCATAAAGGACTTCAGCTCTTCAAATGTCTAAAATGGAAGGGAAAGGATCGAGCTTACTATTTCAGTCAGAACCAAGGGCTTCAGTAGGGTATACACTCTGCATTTCATTTTGCAAATGCAAGCTCATTGATGAGGGTGGTTTGTGGAAGATTTTTCTAGAAGCTGCTATATATTAGGAAGTCAAGGAGTGTTCCAGGAGAAACATCAGCAGTGCAATGATCTTGTTATTAAAATACTTCCCTGGAAAATGTGAAGGTTTCAATTGAATTCCTATTATACTCATCTTATGGAATTTTGGGAAAGTTACTAAAATCTCCATTATATCTCACTTTCTGAGAAGAGAATTTGCCCAATTCTGGCAGTCTTTCAGTAAAATTGCATGCTCCTTCTTCCTCCTGTACACTTTCAGCTCCTAACAAGGCAAGCCCCATTCTTTTCCTTTGTTTCCATATCAGCAATGAAGATTTTGTGGAATCACAGAGTTGTAGTTGTAATTCAGGAGCAGAACTCTGTCACAGTGCCACAAATGCTGAAAGTTCATATGTGTAAAAAAGAGAAAAGCCCTAGCACCCTAAATAAACTACCAAAAGAAAAAAGCCACATCAGCCAGTTATGGACAGAAGGTGCACTTCTGGCTCCAAAACTCTCCCAGTTACAAAGCACCGTAAGTTGGATGCCACATAAAAGCTATTGTAATTGTCTGGACTGCTGGATTTGCTTGCCTTGTTCTTTGCCCTTTTCCTTACCCTGATGCTATTAGCCAGTCTCACATACAGGCTGCACATCAGACCAGTCAGGCCTTTGACCCAATCCAGTTCCACCACTTTTATGGCTATGATATTCCATTCTCAGTCATGAAATTGAAGCAACAACTAAGGTAATGCAAGGCGCTTTTTTTTTTTTTATGTGGCTCTGTTAACCATGCAGACTCTGTACTATGGAACAAAAACATGCCACTTCTTGAATCATACTGTAATACAATTTATGATAGACTACAACAGCAATTTGTAAGAGTTTTAAGAGTTTGTAAGAGTTTTAAGGTTTAGCTTTTTTCAGTCATGCCCAGATAGAGCCCACCAACTTAGCTGAAAACATTTATCTACTGCCAGCAGTATGCTGAATCCTGAACAACAGTGAACAGCCACTACAGGCTGCACTGAAATGACACATCTTGCATGATCTGTTTCAGTTTTAAAAAGTAATTAAAAAATAGCAGAGCAGCAGCAAGTTGTATGTAGCTTAGTTTAATATTTTTCTGAAGGAGATGATGAATCTTGGGGCCTCCCAGCTCCAGCAGCTGAAGCTTGGTCTTATGGAAATAACCTGTTTGCCAGACAGGCCCTGCTCGGTGACCCTGGGGATGGTGAAAATAACTGTGAACCCCAAGGGGTTTGAAGTGGCTTGTTTACAGCATAGCTTGGAGTTATACAAATAGAAGGCAGATGCTACCCAGCAAACTTTCACTGGAGAGAGCCTAGCCACTGAATGATCCCAAATCTCTGATTCTGATGCCATGACAACCTTTTTGAGAGCTAAACACCAGTGCCAGCTTGCTTCCAGTGTTCAACCTCAGGGAAGATGAGAGCTAGAGATGTAGCCTTGGCATCCTTTCCTGGCTACTCCCACTGTAAGACAGAGGACCAGCTGTTTCCAGCTCTTTATCAGTTGTAGTTCAGGAGCTGTAGATCCTTTTGTTCAAGGAAAACAGGTGCCAGTGTATGCAGTGCTGAGAACCCCCTTGTATATGGTCTGCAAGGACTGTCTTGTAATCCCAACTGAAAAACATGTTGAATAGGGGAAGTTGATTATAAAGGCCTATTTCACAATTTTTCTTTGGCTAAGGTGGACTTCAGAGTCGCTGTTCCTCACTTGTGCTGTGCTAAGTACAAGTGTTTAACTTAGAACAGTTGCCTCAAAAGAGACACAGCCCTCCCTTCCAGTTTGGATGCTAAGGCAGACAGGTTGATTTCTAAAGGCATTTCCACAGAAGGTCACTCAGCTGGCAAGCAGCAATCCTATGTCTAGCACTTGAAGGGCTCAAATGCAAGTCCAAGAGACTGTGTCTACATCTACACTGCCCAAGTCAGAAGCACCACTTAGCTGTTCAATCCAACTGCATGCCCCACCTGCATCCCACTCCTTGTCAAGGGTGTGGAGGGAGATAGGGGAGGGAGACACAGTCCCTCTTTTCTCTGGGAATACCTGGCTTACAGGGTGAACCAAAAAATAATAGCACCTTTTGGCTAGTTTGGACACAGAGGACAAGTGCCTCAATAGACCTGCTGGACAGCTTAAATCAAGGAATGAAGGCTCCAGTGAGGGTGGATAAACACCAAAGGAGGTTATTCAGAGGCTGTGGAATCTCCACTCTTGGAGAAATTCGTCAGTGGACAGGACAAGGCCCTAGCAACCTGATCTAAGTTTGAAGTTGGCCCTACTCAAAGTGGGAGGTCAGAGTACATACCTCCAGATGTCCCTTTCAACCTCAATTTCTCTAAGATTCTGAAGTCTGAAGCAAATGGCATCACAGTACTGAAATGGTAACAGTTCATCAGGCAAGATAAAGCTGCTCTGGCTACGCAGGAGCATTGAGTACTCAGTGGGAAATGGCATTTAGTAACATCTTGGAGGAAATTATGTCATATTAAACTGACCTAAAACATTAGATTTCCCTTCTTCCACAAAGACACTCTCCCAACAGGACTTATGACACACGATGCTCGGTTTTGGTTCTGCTGATCCTAGCAACTCTGATGCCTTCTTCACATACCATCAAGAGGAAAGGGGGAAAGGAAAGCTCTGTATTGCCACATCTTTTACTGTACCTGACTATGACAGGCCCACAGTAGGAAGGATGTATTTTGGTGCACATGTCCTCCAGCTGCAGCCGTTCTCCTGGGCTGATATCGTAGCTGTGCTTTGGGTAGCTCACCAGCCAGCCATAGTCCACCCCAGTCTTGATCTTGCGATATTCATTCTCCCGCTCTCGCTGCTGCTTCTCGGCCTGCTTGATCTGCCAACTCAGCTCCATCATTAGCGTTTCAACCACCATTTCTGTGGGGCTCCTCTGGGAAATGCGGTTTGGGGACTCATTCCACCTGAACCAGGATGCCAATGACATAGTGCTCTGTGTGTCTTCCCTAAGAGTGGATTCAGGGTAGAGGGGGAGAGAAAAAGAGCAGTGTCATCATCAACAACCTCAGCCAAGAACATTCTGCCCCCCACAGCTCTCCAGCCTGTTGTTCATCTAAAATTGATACTAGATTAACCACTTGGAACTAACTGGTGCTGGGCACCTCAAGAAATCTCACCCACAGCAGCCAACTTGTGCAAAGAGTGAGACAAAGGATGAAGAGGCACTGTCCCCTTAACTTCCACTCATCATGTAATTAAAATGAGTCACAGTTCTTAGATCTTAATACAGGTTACAAGGATATCTTGCTCCCTCCAGGGTGGGCTGGGGAAACCTCCTGCCCACACAGAAGGGCTGGGGCTAGGGTTCACTTGTCTGAACCATCATGGCAGGGCACAACCTTGTAGCAACCCTACATGTGAAAACTCAATGCATAGAGTCAAACTATTGCTGGGAGCCAAATTCTAGCCAGGAGATCCTTAGGGAGGAGGCAGGATGGATGACCTAGTGTGGTGGGTTGACACTGGTGTCCACCAAGAGCCCACCAAAGCTGCTCTAGCATTCCTCTCCTCAGCTGGATAGGGGAGAGAAAATATATTGAAAGGCTTGTGAGTCGAGATAAGGACAGAGAAAGATCACTCAGCAATTACTGTCATGAGCAAAACAGACTCAGCTTGGGTAAATTAGTTAGTTGCAAATCAAATCACAGTAAGATAATGAGAAATAAAACCAAATCTTAAAATATCTTCCTCCCGCCCCTTTCTTCTTCCTGGGCTCTACTTTACTCCTGAATTCTCTACCTCCTCCCACTCAGCAACATAGGGTGATGGGGAATGGGAGTTGTTTCTGCAGTTTTTTCCTCCTCATAGGGAGGACTTCTCATGCTCTTCCCTTGCTCCATCATAGGGTTCCTCCCACAGAAGACAATCCTCCATGAACTCCAATGTGAGTCTTTCCAGTAGGCTACAGTTCTTCATGAACTGCTCCAGTATGTGTCCCTTCCACAGGGCACAGTCCTTCCGGAACAGACTGCTCTGGCATGGCTGCCTGCCATGGTCACAAGCCCTGCCACCAAACCTGCTCCAGTGTGGGCTCCTCTCTGCATGAGGCCACAAGTATTACCAGAAGCCTGTTCCAGTATGAGCTTCTCACAGGGCCACAGCCTCCTTTGGGCATTCACCCACTCTGATGCGGGGTCCCCCACAGGCTGTATACTCCACCATGGACCATTATGGGCTGCAGGGGCACAGCTGCCTCACCACAATCCTCCCCACGGGCTGCAGGGGAACCTCTGCTCCGCTGCCTGGAGCACCTTCTCCCCCTCCTTCTGCATGGACATTGGGGTCTGCAGAGCTATTGATTTCCTATATTCTTACTCCTGTCTCCCAGCTGCTATTGCTCTTTTCTTCCCCTACTTCTTAAATCTGTTATCCCAGAGGTGCTACCACCTGGGCTGATGGGCTCAGCTTTGGCCAGTGGTGGATCAACCTTGGAGCCACCTGACTTTGGCTTTGTTGAACACTGGAGAAGCTTCTCACAGAAGCCACAGCTGCAGCCCCTCACCACTCCCAAAACCTTGCCACACAAACCACATGCACCTGTGTAGGTTTGCTGCTGTAACACGAGTGGTGGAGCTCACCCATAATTGGGTAGTACCCACAGGAGCATTAGCTACAAGGCCAGGCAGAGCTCTAAACATAATTTAGCAAACTTGTTGTTGCATGCAGGAGAGGCTACACCACCTTCTACAGGCTGAAGTCCAACTGTCAGTTTTTCTGCAAGAGCATTCCTTCAGCACCACCCTTAGTGCCAAGGGAACTGAGGCTGGTCTGAGAGGGAAGTATAAGCATACCAAAGTTTATATTGTTCTTACTTCTATGTGAAAGGTTTCTACTGCTGGGGAGTTACACAGCAGTTAGGAGAAAGAACAAATTGTATCAATCAACTCAGAAAGAGAGTTAACTCCCCACTCAGCCAATCTCTTCATGTTGTCCCTTCAGGAGGACAATGCAGGGAACAAAGTTATTACCTGTTGTACTTGTCTTTGTACACAATGGAATCCAAAACAGGCACTGGGGACCTGAACAAGAGCAAAACAGCATCTGTTTCTTCACACAGTACACTTACGTGCCTTGTTGCTCCCTTCCATTAGCCCCGAGGGAGAAGGGGTGGCACAAATAGGTTGCAGCTGGGATTACAGAAAGGCTACTCCTGGCAGCAGCCCAATCAGGACACGGTGACAAAAGTTAACATGAGGGCAATGGATTAAAGAGTCTGATTCTGCAGGGCCTGAGCAAATCCTCACTCTTGAGACACACACACAAAGGCAGACATAAAATGGAGGAAAACCTGCTTTTGATTTAAGCTTCCACATTGGGAGCTAGGGCCTTTAGTGACAATGCAAATCACCAGAAGCTCATAACTACACAGTACTCCCACTGGAGCTGAGAGCCATGAGCTCCCAGACTCCCTAGATGAGAAATGATCAATAGGATTCTGCCCTCAGCATGAGGAAAAGTTGCTTTTATGCCTTTATCATTTGGTCATAATGTAGTCTTGTTCTCTTTCAAAAGTTTCATACTATGTAAATATGTCACACCATTAAAGGAAAATGCTCCAAAAGCCTGCATAGTCTGTATAATGCCCAAGCTTGAAATTATTTCAGGCTCTAAAGTTTAGGCTTTTCCAGAATCAGGAAGTTTGTCAAACTGCATCAAAGGACTAGTTTCCCTCATCCTATATCCTACCTCTCCCTGCAAGCAATACCAGCTTCTTCAGAAGGAAGACATAAAAGGGCTGAAAACTTCAACAGGTCACAGCTGTAGCTACCTTGATGTGTAAGGCCACAGGGACTCTTCTGAGACTGTGTAAACGTTAACACCTTTGCTGGTTTACAGTGCTTATACATGAGAGATTGCTGTAGTAACTGGCTTTGCCCTGGAGCATCAGCTATGATTATCCTTATGACAGCAGTCACAGTCAGCAGCTGCTGGAAGTAATCCTGCTCCTGTCTCATTTCTGTGCTCTGGAGGAGGAGGAGCAGCCAGTCCTTTCATTTGTTTCTATCACCAGGGTGACTCCAGCTAACAGCTCACCACACAGCACTCCGGCTGCCAGCCGCTGACTTGCTTGTCCAGGACACATGAACAAACTCAGGTTGGAACTGATGTGCTGACAGCTTCAACTCCATGGTCCCACCATTCCAACTTGTATCTGTATCTTGCTGCATGGTGGCCTCCCCTCACCATTACACATTATTAAGGATAGAGACCTTTTCCTTGGTCTTATCACCCCTTCCATATAACATAAGTGAGCCCTGCTAACAAAAGTGAGAAACATAACAGACCACAAGCTGTTGTAACTAATGTAAAGTCTCCTGCTCTTTTTCAGAGTCTGTGACAGCAGCAATTTTTTGTAAATTTTGCAGGTGTCTGACCAATTAAAGTACCATTATTTTTTCCATTTGTGCCTTCATCTGATGAAGGTGAGTGTGCCCTTCTCTATTTCACCAGGAAAGGGTTAGCTTATTTCGGGCTTATTCTACCTATGACTTGGTCTCACACTGGCTTAACTGCTGACTTCACTGGCATTAGGGGGCAATCAGTATAAAGCAGTACAAGTGTGAAGCTGAGGAATGCCCTTCCAGCTGTTCCTAGCTCACCAGCTGTTTCAGTAGAGGAGGAGCAAGAGGCGAATTTAGTGGTCAGACTGGGAAAGAGAACAAGGATACTTGGGCTTTAATTTAACTTCCCTGACTTTCACATGATTCTGAGCTTACTCCCTTTATATATATTTTTTTTCTCACAGGTCTCCCTCAAAGCAAGGCATTCTGTGTGTGAGAACCATTTTACCTAGCACTAGTATTGCAGAAGATAAACAAAAAAATATTTTGGATACCTTCTCTGAGCAAGGCCTGCCAAATCTGAGCCTTGCCCAGTCCCAGAGCTTTCATAAAGCACAGGTAACAGGCAGATTTGCTTTTGATATGGAAACATGGATACCACTGACTCTGAATATTGTTTCCACTTGTCTGACATAAAAAATCTGCTTCCATATGAGAAGATATAAAAGAAGGAAAGCACCTCACCTTCAGCTGAAATGGCCTGTTTTCAAATGAAGGAAAATCCCCTGCAAGCACTGGCAGCTTGTGTTGGCTGTTCCTGAGGGAGTCTTGTTTGTATGAGATTGTTTCCTTCCCCATTTCTCATCCATCATCTCCTCTTTTTGAGAGCTGGCAACTGGCCATCTCTATTTAGCAGGCTCAACAAGCCACCACTCTTCCCACTACTGCTCTTTGCAGCCTGAAGAAGATACTGTGGACTCCATTAATTGTGGCTGCTGTTTTTAATTTACAGTTCACAGGCAGGCTAATCATTAACTGACTCAAAATGGCTTTCCCATTTGGAAAGACTGGAAGGACTTTCAGCAGGATGTGGACAACTAAAGGAAAGCAAAGTTACAGCCTGACTATCTTAATGGGGAAAAAGAAAAATTTACACTTTGCAAGCATTCACATTAAAATTATTTAGAAAAGAGACATTGCCCCATCTGAATACACATCTTTCTGTTGTGCAATTAGTCCATTTTCCAATTCCTCCTAAGAAGCTATCCTGGGAGCTGACACAATCCAAGTGATGAACTGCTCTGGTGCTATTCAAGCAAAATTTCAGAGGGCTTTATGTAAGTTCCACTCCAGAGACTTTGGTCTAATTCACCCTGGACCTTTGTCTAGAAGGCAGCCTTCCCCTCTCACTGTTGATTGCAAGCCTGATATACCACCTTGCAGAGTTTTCAGCACACATTTACCTTAGCTGTGCTGAAGTCTGCAGTATCTTGCTTTCTGTCACAGCCTCTGGAGAGCTGCTTCAAATGTCAGTGTTCATTGGTAAGTCCCTCTGAAAGTTTTTTATTTAAAAGTTTCCTGTTAGCTTTGCCTTTCTTTAAAACTCCTTGTTGATCCCCACACTGTCAGCAATTCCCACATTTTACTCCTCACATACTTTACAGCTTTCTCCAATCTTTTCTCAGGGCATGTTCTGTACAATTTCACCTCATCTTCCACTTTTTTACTTTCTCCCATATTTCCCCATGTGATTTCTTCTTGTTTCAGTGAATGCACCAAAGAATCATCAGAAACATCAACATTCACATGCCTTATTTGCTGTTTCACCTTCCTAAAACAGGATTTCAGCCTTTTCTACCTTTTTTACTTACCAAGGGAGCATGTTTCTTTAGCCTCCTCTCTGGATGTTCTCTGGCCAACTGGGGGCTGTTCATCCAACCTGACAGACATCAGTCTGCTTCAGGCACTTTCAGGCTAGATCACCTCTTGCTAAGACTTGTTACAGCAGGGCTGCTTTCTGGTAACCATGAGTCAATCAGCAGGGCCTTTTTAGTGTATAGAAAATGTGCTCAGAATAAAAAAAGTCCTTTTCCATTGATTCTTTTCCTAGTTCCCATCTTGCAACACCCTCAAGGACAGAAAAAAAAGCAGGCAGAGGGCAGGAAATGTGCATTTCTGTTAAAAAGTGAGAATACAGCTGGGCTCCTTATAACGGCATGTCCTTGGTTTTACAAGTCCCCTGTAGTTTGTCTTTCCCTTCACAGTCTGTCAGTCCAGGAGTACTACTGACAATCCTCAGTGACTCTCAGGAGCCTTAGGGGTGTAGTAGTTGTACCAGAGCAGGAGAAGTCTTAAGGGGTTATGAGGGGAAGGAGGCTAATCCAAAGTCCAGTGATGTCAATAGAAAGATTGTTACTCAGCTGGCTATAGATAGATTCCCAGGAAAGCCACTATCATCCAGGCCGAGCATACCAACACATGGGGCTAAGGAGGTGGGAAATGCTTTGCTTCCCTTCTTGTAGGTGGTAGTTCCTTACTACTACAGTCAGAGAGCAGAATTTGTTCATGCAAGATACCCACTTAGCCTTTTTCCACACATGCCAGATCAGAGGGTAACAAACAAGGAAAATTATTTGTAAAATAAGTAGGTCAAGGGCCATCACCAAATTGTGCTCATAATTGTACTTTTTAAAAAACACACAGTCATGGGGAAAAGAGATGATGTGAAACTGTGGAGCATATTAAACTTGGTTTTAAATTATTTATTTCTTTAGTAAAGTTTGGATTAGTTTATTCAGGAAAGTCCAGTGTTCTTCAGATAGCAAAGGGTATCTCCCTGGACAGCAACTCATAGGTAGATTGAAGTTGGTTTGGCTACACCCATCTCTGAATTCTGTACATGCTAACTGATGCAATATTTAATCAGCTGCTCAGGGAGAAATCGTGGTCATGGCTATGCTGCTGGCTATGCCTGCAAGAAGTGGTATTAAGTAGGGATAGCATCAAAGATGAACATCAAATTCTATTTCTCTTGTGGTAAAGATATTTTAATTTTGTTCCAAAGAATCTTAGCAAGTTCTAATTAAGAAACTGCTGCCAACACCTTCACAATTTTATTTATATAGTCCACCATAGCTTTGTAAAAGAATGCCTGTTCCCTGTTCTCCACCATTTTCTGATTTGTTCAGCCTGGAGAAGATGAGACTGAGGGGAGACCTCATAGGGGTTTACACCTTCCTCAAGAGGGGCAGCAGAAAGGCAGGCACTGATTTCTTGTCTCTGGTGACCAGTGACAGGACACAAGAGAATGGTTTGAAGTTGTGTCAGTGGAGGTTTAGGTTGGATATTGGGAAAAGGTTCTTCACCCAAAGCATGGCTGTCTCTGGAACAGGCTTTTCAGGGAAGTGGTCACAGCACCAAACCTCCCAGAATTCAAGAATTGTTTGGACAATGCTCTCAGGCACATGGTGTGACTCTTGGGGATGGTCCTGTGCAGGGCGGAATCTGGACTTCGATGATCCTCGTGGGTCTCTTCCAACACATCATATTCTATGATTTTGTTGTTGTTGTTGTGGCAGTTACTTTGCATTACCATGTCTATACAGGGACTTTTACCTTTCCAGAGCCCAAAAAATCCTACTTCCTATCTGTCTGGAATCTCCTTCCTTGTTTAGTGACTTGGAAGTCTGTGTTTACAGCTACCTGCCATGCAATTGTAATCTCAGTGGAAGTTATTATAACCTCAGCCTGAGACACTAAGAGGCAATTAATGCTGAAAAAGCAGTAGGTAGAACTTTTCAATCAAGAAATCTAAGAGCAATGTCAATATAATGATATTAAAGCAGCAGCACTCTTCATTCTGACCTGTAGAATAAAGAGAGAGAACTTTCGAGGACACTCAAGGGTCTGCTTACAGACCACAGCACAGAACCTGTGCTTTGCTTTATAAGCATACTGGTCCCCCTGTTGAGATGGCAACAAGATATTTCTGGAGCAAAAAACCTGAAAAAATCACAGTGGTTAAAATGTATCCAGATACATGACCCTGTTAAAAGTAGCAAGGAGCTTTGAATAACAGAAGTGGAAGGGATCAAGCTAACGCTTTAAATGCAACATTATTTATTGTCAAGTCTTCGTGGCTGCAGGTGTTTAAAGACAGCAAAAAGCACCTCACAGCAGTGTCCCAGAGCGAGCCAGCTGTGACAGGGCACTGTGGCACACAGCAGGCCCTTGCATGCCAGGTAGTGCCCCTAGCAGGGCAGTGCTCGTGGTCTGACCCCCCTGCTGCAGGCTGACAGCTCCTGCTGCTGCCCAGCTCTGCTTCTGAGGGACAAGAGCCCTCAAAAACGTGTGAGAACCATGCTGCCCTTCAGCATGCAGTCTCATTCTGCATTCACTTCTCCCCAGCAGACTTTGCACTGTCAGCATTGCAGAACTGGGCTGGCTCTGTCCGGTGTAATTGCCACAGAGAGTTACATGTCACTTAAGCCTTTAGTGAAGGTGAGTGACTGTAAAAGTCACCGCTAAGTAAACACTACAGGAGGGCAGCCAGAGTACCCCAAGCTGCTCAAGATGAAAGAGAAACAAAAGTGGTACCATTTCTACCAAAGGAAAGGTCGAGCAGCCTTCTGGAAATACCACAATGGTGAAAGTAGACACGGATATGTCACATTTTCTACAGGTAGTAGCCCTCAGCAGACTTTTTTTTTTTTTTTTAAACACACAAAAATTACTGCTCTCACCTCCCCCATATTTGCATAGCTTGTAATACATTCTTAGAGCTTCAATCTTTTAGAAAACAAGCCTATCTGATGCATTTTACATCTGCATTTTGATTGCAAGAGCGGTAAAGAAACAAGAATTCAGCATGAACTGGGCCCCACAAGCTCAGGTATGAATGAGAAAGGTGTTTTTCAATCACTAGCCCAAACATGATGAGAAAAGGTAGCTGATCTAACTGGTACAGCTTCATGATCTACAGTAAAGCTGCATTAATGTAAACCAGATTTGCCTCACTGAAATAAATGAGAGCTGTGTTGATTAACTCCCGATGAAAATTCAGTCTGCAAATCTTATAGAAAGAGTGAAGGAAGGGCCCAAAAGGCTGGAGCTCTGCTAATGGCTAGGACTCTCTACTGAGGATAATCTTTGTGTTATCTGCAGAAGCAAAAGGGTGGGTGCTGCTCAAATCTGCTTATGAAGCAGAGCAGCATTTTGCAGTTTGTCTACTTACCAGAGTAAATGAGTTCCATTTGTTGAGAAACAGGACTATTTTCATGCCAAATTCCCACTCATGCTTTAAACAATGTTTCTAGTAGCAACCATAAAAACACTCTATCATATACAACTTACACTAAACTGTTTTCCAAACCTACAGAAAGCAGAAGTTAAAGCACACTGAATTTCTCTGTTTGCTTAACTTGTTATTCAAACTCCTGTATATTGCTCAGATCTTGCCATGGTGGATCAAACACACCTTCAGTTCTGTATCTTGCTTTGATCTCTGCAGACTACAAAGCCAGGTTTCCAGTCAGGACAGAGGGACCTAAAGTATTCTTCCCCATTCATTCAGCCTTGTAAATGAGTGTTCAGAAGGTAACATCTACCCACAGCTTTCCTATTATTAAAATTATTCAAACCACAAAGGAAAAGGTATTACTGCAATAAAACAACCATAGCATCTCATGGAAGGCTCCAACACAAAACGTTTTCAGAATTAAAACTCTGAGAGCTTCCCAGCTCATCTTGCTCTATTCTACTGTCACTGTAACTACACAGTGCTATTAAAGGGGCAGTAACGTCACAGACTGGAGTTTCTAATACCATCATCCACTGTAAATACTTATATCTATAGAATTGTAGAAAGAGTTTGAAACTCAGACCCAAAAGTATATTTCACCTGTCATCAGGTCCTCTGAAGGTTTTTTATTCTTATGTTGTGACATAGACCTGTGAAAACAAATGGGTAAGACATGCATTCTCCATCCAGATTGAGGACTGATTCCTCTGTGAAAGCAGAAGTAACTCATTGTATCATAAAGTGAGAATGCATTTTAACACACTCCTGTACGTTTCAGTTCAGTACTGAACCTTAGTTACAGTATCTATCAGGGAGAATATTGACTGGAGATCCCTGAAGTCTTGCTCTGCCTCTACCTAACTGCAGAACTAAGCCTATAGTGAGAGTTTTCTCTGTGCTGAAGAATACTAGGACCAGTGTTAAAGTTTGATCCTTGTGACAGGAGTTACTTAAAAATACACACTGTTTTAAAACTAGCACTCAAAAAATTGCTAGATTTACAATTCAAAAACTTAAACCTGTCTTTGTCAAGATCACATACAGCACTAGGAGCAACTGGCAGAGCTGTGGGAAATCTCATGCTTTTTGCCCTGCAATAGCTGTGTGTCCCAGCTGCAGGCACAGGGAGAGCTGTCATACAAGCAGTGAATAGTGCTGCCTTGAGACAGATTTTAATTAGCCTGTTAGCATTAAGAGATATACATTGTAGTCTATTCTTAGCCACACTGACATAACTCCAGAGCTACCTGGCTGACCTTAGTGGTACTCGCTGAGTACCCTAAATATTGGACTTCCCCACTGAAGACAGTAGGGCAAGTGTCTAATCTGAAAGATTTTTAAAAGGCAGAAGCATAAGGCAGCATAAATCACGTTTTCCTCCTCGACTGCCTGTGCTTTACGTAACCAGTTACCCGGTGCTTATCCGTGCAGGCAGCCGTGCCCGAGCCCACCCTGGGAGAGCTGTTGGAGCACCCCGGCCCCCTTCCCTGCCCACCCATCCCGCCTCACCTTTGGCACCAGCGCTCCCGCTGCTTGTGCGGACAGACGGACCCAGAGCGAGCGGAGAGGGTACCAGAAGGAGGACGTGGCTTGAAGTCAAACCCTCTAAACTGGCACAGCAAGCTTAAACCCACCCTGGGGCATGGATTAGCCCTGGTGACGACGGATAACAGCTGGGCTTTACGGCAGTGCTTTTGAGCGATTAGGGCTTGGTCCAGTACATCCACAGACACAGTTACCCGGCAAAGGGCCGGCACCTCTCGGCTTAGCCAGATTTCGGCACCTGTTTGAAAGTCCTTCCAAAACACGAAAACTTTATGGGGTTTTCTAACCTGCTGCTGAGACGGCACTCGGAAGAAATGAAGATACTTCACAGCTCTGGGACTTTCTGAATGCGGTAACGAGAAGTTTGGTCCCTTCGCCCCCGGCCGTCGACCCCCGGCTCAGCGCCCCAAGGCTGTCCCGGCGCTGCCCCGGCGGAGGGCGGGGGGCACAGGAGCCCCTCGGACCAGGCGGCGACAACCGCAATGCCGGCACGGGCGGGAGCGGGGGAACCCCGACCCCGGATTCTCCGCGGCAAAGACAGCGGTCACCTCCGCTTGTTACCACCTTCGTCCCGCCGGGCAACCCGCCCGCCGCCGGCGGCAGTATCCCCTCCTCCTCCTCCTCCTCCTCACCGCGGTCACCCGCTCCCGTCCCGCCGCCGGCGCTCAGGGAGAGCGGCCGGGGCAGCGCCGCCTCGACGTCGCCGCTTCGCCAAGTTGAGCAGAGCCGTCGCCAGCTTCTCCCTCGGCTCCCCGGCGGCTCCCCCCGCTCCCGCCCGCAGCGCTGTTCCCATAGCGACTACGCGAAACCCATTGGGTCCAGGGGCTGTGCGCTCCGACGGCGGGTCCGCCCGGCCCCGGCCCCGAGGCGGCGTCGACCCCCGCGCAGGGACTCACCTCTGCAGGTCGAATTTGCACCGATAAATAGTCGCGCAGTAACAGGATCTATGTAATTTATTTCTTACCAGGTCCTCCACTAACAGATAAAGCTACCCGAGGGGCTTCAGCAGCAGAAGTCACACGGGTTGCACCGGGTTTGGAGGGCGAAAAAGGATGAGGGATCGGCACGGGATCTGGAAGGCCATGTGGGAAATGAAGAGGAAGATGTTTTTTACAGTGAAAATGGTGAACCACTGGCACAGATTGCCCAGTGAGGTGGTCCATGCCCCATTCCTGGAAGCATTCAGGGTCAGGTTGGAAAGTGCTCTGAGCAACCCGACCTACCTGACAATGTCCCTGCTCATTCCAGGGGGGCTGGTCTAGATGGGCAGAGCCACATGTGGCCAGAGTGACCTCTGCGAGCCCACAGCTCCTCATCCAGCCTCTTCCTGCAGTACAAAAATGCACAGAACCATCCCCAGTGTCATGGGCCAAACCCCCACCTAATTCGAGGAGAGCCAGGCTGTGCGAGAGGATTGCTGAGCTGCAGCCTTGGGTGAGGAGAACACATGGACTGGTGGCACCACTCAAGGACATGTGCTACGTAAGAGTGTATGTAAAGTCAATGATGTCCCCACTGAAAAGCTTTCAAGAATTATGGCCCAAATTCTGACATCTTGGTGTTTATGCAGTACTCACACAGCCAGAGGACAGTGATGTTTCAGACCATGTATGTCTGTACAGTACACACATAAATCAAAACAGGCCAGCTAAAGTATTCAGGTTAAAGATGCCCAGTGCAGTCTAAATTAAAATGTATGAGGATAGCATTTTTTTAAAGTTTAGTTTATTATTAGATCAAAATTCACAACTGGACTAACAAAAAGATTAGAAGCATTTTCTACTCTAATTATCTGTGGAGGATTACATGTGTGTCCTGAGCTTCAACACCAGCCCAGCACGCTACCCAGTTTGCAGAGGTTTCTAACATTCTGGGTATGCTCTGCTCTAAATGGTATTCGTTGAGTTTTAGTTTAAAGTCATTTTACAGGGATAAAGACCTTTATAATTTCATCCATTATAATTGCTTTCAAAAGTCATCACCTCTGACTAATGCAGAACAAAATTCCTCTTGAAAATGCTTAGTTTTCAGATACATTTTCCAGGTTATATTTTCAATGCCATGAATTCCTGGAAATTCCTGCCATGAATCAGAGACACTGATGACTGAGGAATATCTTCAGGAGCATTTCTTTGGAGATATATAAGCCTCACAATGGAAAAATCATTCATCTCTGCTATACCTTATTTAGCAATTGAAACCAAGGATTTTTATTCTTGTTGTACTGATATGACTTATCAGATCAGTCAGCACTCAAATCAGCAGTTGCTTGGTAGCAACACTCTGGTAATGTATGCAGAGGGAAGATTTATTCAGCAGTACGTTTTCCAGGACATGCCATGACAATCAAGTTTCACCATATTGCAATTTGTGGTGCTGTCCATTTGGGACTGCTGTTTTTCATAATCTGTCAGATGCTGCCCTGGCTCACCTAAGCATGCCCCTGACACTGCAGATGGTGACGGCAGAGCCTTCATATTTTAGCATCAAAGTCATGGACACTGGTGCTAAAGGCGGACTTCAACCAGTAACAGTCTTCTGCACTGTCTTCTGACACTGTCTTCTGCATGGGTCCAACCACAAGCAAATAATCTCACTGAATCAGAGACAAAACCAAATATAATGTGGTAGGATTATATTTGGCCTGCTGTTTTTTGTTTTAGTTGGTGAAGTGTGACAATTATTATAATGGGGTTCATGGGGGAATGTTGCATTTTCATAGGCTTAAAACCTTGCTTAGAAAAGCACAGCTTTCAGAGCTAGTTGCCATATTTTTTGTAGTGCTTGTTAAGCAGTTTTTCATTCACTGGGAAGATCTTCCTCCTGCTGTTTACTTCAAATCCAGTCAGCCCACCCACACAGAAGTGCACTATGAGCACAAAAAGAGAAAGTTCATTCAGTCTCTAGCAGCAGTCCCCAGCCTCTGCAAGGCTGAGGCTCTTTTAAGAATAACTGGCAAAGTTGCCTTGCCTTTTCTAGCACATCTCTCCTTCTCTCTCCCCTCACTGTGGAACTGTCCCCTTTATCCCTTCACATGCAATGGTTGGGTCGTTGGCTGTGCCCAGAAAGGCTTAAATGCTTGGATTTGAAACCTCAGCTGTGTGGGGTATGACCTCCCCCAAGAGATGTTCTGTCAGAGACCATCAACCCAGAAGGTTAAAAAAAATCAACTCAGAAAATAGTTTCCTGGGCCAGTAAAGGACAGATACTTGAATATTGTGTTCCAGAGCACAGCTGGATAATGGACACTGTATAGAGGTCTTTTCCAGGAAAAGTTAGATAGAAATATTCAGAGGGGGTTGTACTTTGCCAAGGGCTCTTGGATAAACTTACCATAGTATTATTGCAAAGATAGCCCTGACTAAAGTGAACAGCCTTTTCCCTGTCACCTTATAGAAGCTCCTGAGCAACAGGCCTGTTACTGTATCTGAGCAGGCTCTGATGCTTGTTTTATCTCTTCTTCCCTCTTTCAGGAGATGACAGTTGCTATGGATTACTAAAACCAAGAGAACCTGAAGCCATAGAAAACAGAATCACAGGGTACTACAATGCCAGGAGTGGAAAAAGATTGCTCAAAATTTGTATTAATTAAAGAAAGAAATTGAAGGCAACAAAATCAGGCATAAGCAGAGACTTCATATAAAATATTTATACTGTGGCCAAATATTTATTGTGGATGAGCCCCAAAGCTAAACATTTCAGAGGACTCTAGGAAAGAAATAGTAAATTTGCTTCACTGTAGGGACATCAAATGAGTTACCTGCTAGCAGCACTATACCTCTAACCTCAGTGGCACTAGGAAATGAAAACCTAGAAATGTTTCTTCTCTGCTGCTTGCACTGCACACTCAGTGCAGTCAGTTTGAGCTGCTGTTTCCTTCTGACAAACTGTAATTGGTGAAGGGAGGCCGGATCTACACTGCTCCTTGTGTACTTCAGAGCATCCTTAGTCCTGGTGCAGTGAGTGTAGTTAGCCATGGACTTCAAAACCACACTCGTGCAGACTATCCAGAGCACAATAACCAAATACCCTTCCAGCCCCTTCTCTCTAAAACATCCTGTATGCTGGGCATTCAGAGCAAGCACCATACTAGCTGGCAGAACCACTGATGTTTTTACATCTGTGCAGCACCAGAAAATCTGACATACAGTTTTTAGACTGCTGTTGCTTCCATCTTGCCTCTCTGTTCACCATTTAAAGACTCTTTTAACACAAGTGTAGTGGTCTGTTTAATTGCTGATTATCTTAACTGAACAACTTAACTGGGTAAATGTAACTTCTGTGCTTTTAGCGCCATGAGTGAAAATGATGAAGTGTCATGAAATACTCAGCCAAAAAACAGATGTAGTAAGGCAAGCTGAGCAGCAAAAAATACAACACAGATGGTCATGATAAATTAATCAAAGACGTGAGGGGGGGAGATGCAAAAAAATTACATGGAACCTATAAGTAGACAGATGTCAAAAATATCTGTGATTATGCACTTAATTGCACTCTCTGTGATTGCTTGATTCCTAATGCACACTGTTAACAAACAATAATCTCCAAAGACATTGTCAAGGTTATTGACTTTTAAAATGACCACATCTCCAAAACTGACACAGTCCATGATGTCACCATTACAGAGATAATAGTTTTCTAAACTTTATTTTTTCACTATCTGGTTAAAATTGCTCTTGTACTAGAGATATAACTACTTTCACACCGTATTTGAAGGGGTTTTGTCTCTGTCTTACCAAAATATATATTATTTTAACTTACACATATGCAAAGTTAACTTACAGCAAATGACAGATTTACATTAGTCCCAGGAGGCTTTGTTTGTTCTTTCATTCAAGAGTGGTTTTTTTACTGTTCAAAATTCAGCACAACAGGAGTTTTGCCATTAAAATCAACAGGACCAAGGCTTGTGTTCATACTCTGAGTTTGTTCCAGAGCCTACTGAGATCACTGTCAGGGAGGGCAGGAGGAGTGGGTGGGAATTCAGCTGATTTGGAAAGTAATTTAAAAAAAAAAAAAAGAAAAAAAAAGAGAGAGAGAGAGAGGAAGAGGTGTAATGATAATGCTGTCATTTCTCTGAACACAAATGCAGAACATACAGGGAATCTAATTATTGCTCCATAGAGTACATAACCTCATCCTATCCCTGAAACTTCATGGGATGTGTTGGGCAAGATACATTAACTGTAACACATACAATCCCTTCAGGAGAGAGCAGTAGGAAGAAAAAAGACAACAATACCTAAGAAACTGCTTTAGGGATTTGAGACTGGAGGACACAACAGCAGTAAGATCCTCTGGAGGCAAGAACTGAAAACTCAAACAAGTTCCAATGGGATCACACTGTTTGTGTAGTGGCTCCCAAAGAAAGCCAGCTCTCTTCCCACTCAGACAGACAGAGCTCTGGAGTGTGCCTGTATCATCCTTGGGCCTAAGAGATGTCTCTTTTAAACACTTAGGAAAAAAAGATGCAGGGTACAAAATCTCCCCATTACTACACACTAAAACCTTAAAGCCTACATTCCACAGTTAGGGAAGTAGGATAAACCCTTTCTCATTGGCAACAATGCTTAAGAATAAAGGTTTCTGAAATGGTGTTTCAGAGAGGGGCACCCTGTGGGCATTTGAATTAAGCCCAAATTTCCTGGAATATCACTTACATTCACAGATCCTTTCCTGAGTCATTCACACAGCACATGGAAAGCACTTGTATCGAACTAAGTTTCAACCCAGCATTTGGGGTGCCCCTTGCAGTGCTCCACTAACCTGTTGAGCACTCCAACGCCGGGCCTTTTGGCACAGCTGGAAACAAAAGCTGGTATACTGCAACACTCACACTGGCTCGAGCCTGGGAAGGATTTTCCCTCTGGAGAGGCTGCTCCCTGCTTTCTGCATGCTTTGTTCACTGGAGCCTGCAGACAGAGGGGGCCACCACTGCAGAAGCTGCAAGAGACACTCCGGTTCAGCTGGGCTGGGAAAAGAGGAGGGCAGTCACAACAGTTCGCCCACTCCTGCACACAGTGTTTGGGACAGACTGAGTGCGTGTGTTGCCTCTGCTGCCTCCTGACTTCTTATCTAAAGCCTAAAGGCCCCAAGCATTGCAGGGGCAAGGGGAGGCTTTAGTTGCTCCTGTGGGTCATGAACAAGCCATTAAAGTAGGATGGCAAGGGCAGGGTGGGGAACTGGGGAACCCCAGTGTGAATTTGTTATTCCAGATCTTATCAAACTTGATCTCTTCAAAATGTGAATTCTTAAGGTAAATCTAAAATGTCTTGAACGTAATTCCTTCAGCTAAATGCCTATTTTCCACAAGATATGTAGCATTACCCACCTACAGACCTGCCTTTCTTTCAGTGTGGCAGGTCAATATTTGAAACTCTAATCCCACAAATGCTAAGATTTATTCTAAATCTAGAGCCTGTAATTTTATTTATTTATTTGTTTGTTTTTAATTTCTTTTAAATTCAACGGAACAACTGCTCTTTCCTTAAGGTCAGCCCCAGGCCACCCCACTCATCCCTTGCCTACCATTACACAATATCAGCATCCGAGGGTAGTGCTTGTCCCAGGGGGCTTCACTGGATAAGGTGCTAAATGCAGGGATTTTGCAATGGCACATGTTTTGGTCTCTTAAGCAGACGGTGATCTGTGGAAGCAGATGTGTCTAGTAAATTGTATGCATAACACGTAGAGTCACTTCAATCAGTCCTGAGCCTCTGTGCCCACGAGTTGTAGAACCTGTGGCACCATCCTGCACACTGCTGGAAGGTGAAACTCTGTACCCATGGCATGAGGCAGCAAATGCAAGGGATCATGCAGAAGCTGTTCTCTGCATCAAGAGAGCTATAAAGATATAGCTGAAATAATTCAGGCTCAGCCTAGATGAGATATTCTAATACGGTGCTTATCTGTCACCCCACCCTTCTGTGTGACAGAAACTGTTTTGGGCCTGCCAGTAGAATGTTCTACATCATAACTCAAAATATTAATTATTTGACAAGCCAGTGCTCATTTTCTTATCACTGCAGCTGTCGGTTTTCCACTGTGATTCTAAATGGTTAAGCAAGCTCTATGCTAGGAGGCGTAATCTGCTGTAATACGCCGTGGTCTGATGCACGCACCTAGATTGGAGTGTTACTTAAGCTTTAATCCCCAAGAAATCAGTGATTACCCACAGGAGACAAATGGAGTGCTGTTTATAGTATAGTTGCTAGACAACAGCCATCATTTAAAGTCTATTTGTCCAAAGATTAACTGCATCTCAGAGGCCTAACAACTTTTTCAACAACCTGTTCATGAAAGGCAAAGTTTAAAACATCTAAATTTTCCAAAGAAAAGAGAGTAACACAATTAATACTTGGCATTTGCAGGGACACAGGGAAGCAATGAGTGTGGGGCAGAAAGAAGAGAAAGGAGCTTCTGGGGCTTAGTCTGCAAAGAAGTAAAGAAGCAACACAGTAAGTACTCTGCACAGGTCCTTGCCATCCCTCTGCACACACACGGGATGAATTTCCCCAGCATTTATACACCAGTGCCAGGCACCTGTTTTAAAGCCTTTCACTCACTGCCTCCCTCAGAGAGTAGAACCAAAAACAGTAAAAAATGATAAAAAATACACCATTAAATCCATGTCTTTTTCTCCCGTTTTCTTTCCTAAGTGTTACAGCAACTACCTTTGTTCCTTTTGGCAAAGAGGGATATGTAAATGCAGAGCTGGGCTGCACTTATCAAGATCTATTTGGAAATGTTCAAATAATAACTGCATGGCTAATGTCTAACTGATGTTTCCTTATTTACTGCAATACTGTCGTGCTTAGTTTTCCCTCTTCTAATAGTTTTTTGTTGTCTCTTTCACCATACTGTTTTACCTTCTTCCCAACACAGAAAATGAAGCAAGGCAGGAATATGGGGGCAGGGAAGGGGGTCCTGTGTGTGGGAGAAGTAGAAGAAAAGAAACCCAACAGCTGCTCAGAAAAGCAAACTTTTCCTTACCTGTCCTTCAGATCCTGTTTCCATTTTTTAAGAATCAGATGCCTGGATTATGCAGTCTTTACCATATATAGCCCCTGTGTTACTTGTCAACTTTCTGAAATAATCTTGGGGTTTTTTTCAGGGAGAGAGCTGCTCAAAATGTACATGAATTCTTCAAAATCCAATCCTCTTAAATGATTTTCTCAAAGCCTGGTCAGTGCTCTTTTGTGTCTTCTTAACATATGGCAACAACACTGTGAATTTGCCCTTTCTTTCTGTAAAGTCCACCTAGGACCCATGATGGCTGAATGTCCTCTTATGACCTCTTCTTTCACATGGAGAAATTCAGCAAGTTTGCGCAACTGACCTACAATTTGCACAGAATAAAACTCCTATCCCCCCCAGGCCTTATTCTTGCTGCCTACTGACATTTGTATGGTGAAAGTGTATTCCCTGAGATAAGAATTTAATAATAAGGTCCTCTTTTCTGCCAAATGAAGGCAGGACCAGCTCCAAACCTGGCAGTGAAACAGCAAGGAGGAATCAGCTAAACGGTGCTGACTTGCCCATCCCTGGGCCATGGAAGCCCAGGAGTTGAAGGTGGCCACTGCAGGTGACAAAGCCTCCTATTTTTAGTTCTTTTTGGCAAGAAGGTCATAGCAAAAGTGTATAAATATATTCTCCCACTGGACACTAATAAAAATATCCAGTAGAGACAGGCTTACAGCCCATCCCTATGAGACCTTGTTTGAAATTACCTCTTACACTGAGACAAGGGAACCAGAGATTGCTCAGAGAGTGATTTTTCAACCAACATTTCTTTGTTATGGTACTTCATCTATACCACAGTGTCCCTTGTGCATCATTAACTTCTAAATTGCTGCACAGAAGCCTGTGCAGCTGAGAGCAGGATTTGGCCTGCACATTACTAAGATTTGCTGTTCCTGTCTATGCTGTTTCAATGGCCATCAAGATGAAAACTATCTGTTCTTAGCTTGAGTAGTGGCATTAATGCACAGCACTTCAAGAAAAGCAGAGAAATATGTCCCTCAAAGTGCTACCTTTTTGTGGGACAAAGGCAGTCAGGGCCAACCATAGCTCCCAGGACACCCATTTAGACATATATACACAAAGCCTCCAAAGTACAAGACACACACCCTCCCAGGCTGAAGCTAGAAATTGTTTGCAAATTCAGAGAGAGATTTAAACATGGATTATCTGTATGAGCTTAAATGAACAAAAGGGAACCAATATGGACTTCACTGAAGATTTCCTCCCCATAGATGTGCCAGGAAAATCACATCCACTGTACCAGAGCATTTTGTTTCTTTTCTATGAATAGTGTCTCAGAATGAAAATTCAGAATGTGCAGGTTCTGGATTTGTGAGGAATTTTTCTCCTTTTGTCCCTTACCTACCAGGGATTTCAGTGCCTTATGCCTAGTGTGTAAAACACCAGTTTAGTAGGTGGGATCATTCGTTGAAATAAAGGGACTGACACTGCTGGAAAGGTGAGGGCTGGGTGATTGGGCAGCTCTGCAATCAAGAATAGAGGCAGTGTAGAGAAAAAATGTAGAAGCAAAAAGTTCTTTTCTTATGCAAAAGCTGTCCACCCCCTTATATCAAGAAGTGACAAGTCATTCCCTCATGGAAGTTAGCAAAAAAATACTGAACATCTCTGTTCAGCATTGCTTTCAACCAATTCTCTGTAAAAAGACCATCTCTGTCCCACCATACTCACTTGGCTGCTCCATGGACCTACAGAGGAAAAAGGTTTTAAGTGCATTAGTGGGTACTTTTGCTGCTCCAGTCTTTGGGAGGGTCACTCTCTTCAACCCCAATTTCAGTGCTGTGGTTTGGAGACAAAGGTCACACATGGAGATGGGCACGGTG
The DNA here is from genome assembly GCA_035583235.1 of Hafferia zeledoni. NCBI lineage: Eukaryota > Metazoa > Chordata > Aves > Passeriformes > Thamnophilidae > Hafferia > Hafferia zeledoni. The sequence continues at coordinate 22,667,404 of JAWWEV010000115.1, read as the reverse complement.
ACTGAGCAGCGCTCCAGGGCTGGAGCCTGGCCCTTCGGAGGGGATGGAGGTCCTTTGTGGTGGTGGGCACAGCTTCTCCCACGGCTCTGCCCGTTTGGAGGTGGATGCTGCAGCTCTGCTTACCGAGGGCTGACAGTCTGCAAGTGGTGCAAATGCTTTCTCAACCCATGGCTGACCTGGAAAGGAATGGTATAAAAATGAAAGCCTCCTTTCTTTCCTGAGTACTGCTATTATTGTGAAGTGAGAGTCTTCTCAGAGCTTGCCTACTGGGAGGAAGAGACTGTCATTTGAGAGCAACTCAAAGGACGCTCTCTTGGATTTGGAAAAGTACACTCTTATTTTGCTGTATGACTGTTTTTTCCCTGAATAACATATTCCATAGGATTCAATGCTGTCTTATTTTTTTCATGCAGTCAAGTCTCAAGGGCCAGCAGAAGATGAAAGAGAAACCTGAGTCACCAGGCTACTCTCCTAAGAGGGAAGGCAAGGCACTACCCTCTCTGGGGACCCACTGTAGCAGCAGGTAGCAGAACTAGAGAGATTCCTCCGGAAAATTACTGACAAAAAGTAAAATGCAAAACAAATAACCTGTTCCTTTTTCAGCTACTTATTGCTAAAGCAAAATCATCTGTCAGCAAGGGGGTCATAAATGCACAGTATGCTGTCTATGCCTGGCAGAGCTCATTTTGTCTTGATTTTGCAAGCACAGTCCAGCACAGTTCCCTGCAGGCAGTGACCAACTTTCCTTGACATTCTGAGTGCTTCTAATAGGGAAGTGCACACACAGCACTAATTCTGAGAGGAAATGTAACTTCTGGAGTGAGATACCAGTGGCAAAAAAGCTACAGCATTCAAAGCAGTGAGTCTGACTGCCACATTATCTTTCCCTCCAGCCACTGTTGGGTAATACCAGAAATCAAACTGTCCTGGTGGGATGGACTCTGAATGAGCTGCGTGGATGGGAAGGGTGCTGACTCTGAGGAGTGGGCTGCGTTTCGGCAGCAGCAGATCAACTCCTTGGGTGATGGTGCCAGCAGCTGGTAACCTGCTTCCTTGACAAGTGGGGTGTCTCCCTGGCTGCCTGTGGGTGTGCACAACAAACAGCTTGTGGCACTGGTCCCTCTCCACTGCCCAAGGGGTGTAAGCACATCTCCCTGCCCAGGCTCCCAGCCAGTCCCTGTGTCTATCAGTACAGCTGAGCCAGAGAAATGATCCTCAGCACCATCTACTTTGCCTTGGTTTTCTACTGTGCATATAAATATATAGGACAGTCCCATGGTGTAAAGGAGAGCACTCCGGACTCTGAATCCCAAGGTCCTGAGTTCGAGTCTCAGTGGGACCGTCCCCTGGCAG
>JAWWEV010000115.1:22643768-22665951 GCA_035583235.1 Hafferia zeledoni | reverse complement strand
GTGCCTCACCTAAAAAATCCACTGCACAGGCTGGAAGGGCACACCCACGTGGGGAGAGCCCTGCCCAAATCTGCGTTTGCAAAGTCTGGCCATACATACATACATAAATATATATGACCATCACAAAAGGAAGTCTTGCTGTAGAGAAATAAGCAGCCCCAACCTCTTCCTCCATCTTGGTCTTTCATAACATAAGACTCATTAAAGGCCTCCCAGTAACCTGGAGAGAGAGACCATGGTGACCTTGGGATCTGCACTGAGTTATTATAGGGATGGCTCTGGTTCCTCCTCCGAGCTCAGCCCTACATCCTCATATGAAACATGGTGTAGAGGCTCTGGGCCCAGACCTGGTGCCCACGCTGGTTCTGCCTCACAGGAACGATGGGTCCTTCATGGCTGTGAAGCTGCTACATTTCTCAGAGGGAAGAACAGACAGGCTAAAAGAAATAGTGCAGCAGCAGTCTGTTGTGAAAGAGAGCATGTGAGTGTGTATGGGGTAGACTGAGTCCCACTCTAGAAGCCAGATCTGGTGACTTACTGGTTCAGAGGTTTTTCCTTTTGAATAAGTACATTTCTGATGGCTGCAGCTCAGTAACTATTGCCCTGAAGGTCTTGACATTCAGTATAGGGTGTACCACCACTGCTGTGTTGACTTCACTCTGTTCACACCAGCACGAGAGCTAACCCATGCATACATCAGAGCAGAATCTGACTTGGGATGCCTTCACCCTCTCGTTGCTCTCATTTTACACCTGCACCAAGAAAATCATCTGTGTCTGTCATACATCCAAGCTTTAGACTGGAGAAGAGTTCAAAACAGAAGGTCAGATTTTTAACCCAGCATAGCCACAGAGACTTGAGGTCTCTTCTTTGCTGCAAATATTTATCTATCACATTCCTGATGCTTTGGGAGATAATGATAGAAGATTAGAATGATTATCATCTCTGCAAGGAGTGGCTTGATGTGATTTGTGAAACACAGCTCAGCCAGAATGAAGCTGGTGCTGTGCCAGTAGCTGAAATGCAAGGAAGATGAAGGGGAGAAACACTGATGTGTTTTCAGTGATAGAACTACAAGAGGATTACTTCTGTGATGTCTGAGTCCAGTGTTCCAGAAACTGACTGGTTTCTGCAGAATAATTCATTAACTCAACTGAAAGACACTTCTGTGGATTTGAAAAAGGACACAGGGAATGGCCAAAAAATCACACTGGTTCATGGGGTCCGATCTTTGGCATTGAACTGTTGTTCACTGTGTGCTAGCAAAAGAAAGCTGAAAGGTGGAGAGGCACCCATGGGCACTGTGATACTTTATAAAGTAGCAGGATGAGCTCAAAAATGGCTGAGGCAATAGAACAAGGGAAAGAAGAAAGAAAGATTGAGTAGCAGTAAGCTGAATTGTTCACGGAACTTATAAAACAAATGTTTTGTTGTTATTTTTTTTTTTACCTGCCATACCGTACTGGTGCCAAAGACAGATAAATGTGTTTTTCAGTTATGATACCAACAGTAATGAAAGCATAACACCAGTGAGGAATGCTGTTTTCAGAAGAAACACATCGGTCAGCTCTCACACAGGTTTCAGAATCCTGATTCACATGGCTTTGTGACAGAATTTACCTGCATGTTTTCTTTAAGGTTTTTCATAGCTGTTAGAGCTGTTATTCAGCTCAGTGGGTGGTTTATTTATTCTTTATGGAAGCTGTAATTGTCCTGAGAAATGGTCTTCTCTTCAGTGACCGAACAGGTACCATACGGAGAGTTTCTCGCCTGCCATCTGCTCCAGCCTGGCTGGGAGGCACCAGCTGCAGAGGCAGCAATCATTCAGTTGCCACTGACACCAAGTCCTTGAGGTCTCTGCTCATTGCCCATAACAGTCCAATAAGTCTTACTTGTGATATGCACAACTATCCAGTAAGAAGTTGATTAGGACCATCTGTCTCATTAACAGCCCAGATTCCTAAATGGTGATTATGCACTGCAAATGCAGGTAGCTTCTCTGAGGTTTGTACAGCCCTCACAGTTTATGGCAGCCAAGGACCTGGCCACATCTCCAAGCCTGCACTTACCAGATGCAATGCTACAGTGTTCTGCTTGGCTGAGGGCATTCCTTACACACTGAAATGTGGCGTGACTGCTGGTATAATGTTTTGGCAGGGGTCAACCTGTGTGTAGCAAGTGATGTGTGATGTGAGGGATGACAGCCTGTGAGCAGCTGGCGCTCAGCATGTTGCTTACCTTGTGCCCGAGAAATGCAGTCCTGGAATCTGGAGTGAGTGATTCTTCTGTAATAGGATGAACATATGTGTGTGTGCACTCCTAGCATGTTTGGGGATGATTTAATGATGGATGTGTCAAAGAAAGGGGGAAGATGCATAAACTTTCCATGCACAACAGTTTGGGGAGCTGACAACATACATTGAGCTATACTCTCAGTTAGATTTGGGCTGAAGAGTAAGACCTCATGTCACCAGGTAAACTGTACAGCTATGACAGGAGTCAGAAGTTGTGCTGCAGGAACTGACTGACAGCAAGGCACAGAAAAGGGATTAGTCCTTCAGGTCAGGGAAAAAAAAATAAAATTACAAAGAGAGAGTGCAGTCTCATAGTTGCAGATTGCACTGCATGGCTATGGAGCACCTTTAGAGGTATCTGAAAGTGATAGAAAGAGCAGGGAATAAAGAGCTCCTGCTGTCTTCTATTACCAGCTCTCAGTCCCACTTGCCAACCACACACAAACCTGCAGAAACATACCTGGTTTTTTTAAACACATATTTAACAGTCAACTTGAAGAGGACAAAATGTAAGAGTCACAAAAGTCTGTTCTTAATAACTGTGCAATGAGAAAACTTAAAATGACGAAGCTGCTGACTGAAGTAAAAGATGCCCAACTATAAGATGGACCAATATAAATAAAATAAAGTTTAAAATACTAGTGTGCCTGCAGTTTTACTAGCAGTCTTCAGATTAGGCATCTACTCAGGCATTGCCTCAAGTGGGTGTGTGAGTCACTTCAGAAAAACGGTTGAGGAAAGCCAAACCCTCCATCCACTCTGCAGGATGCCTGCCAGGAAGTTGCACCAGGGGCTGCTCCTGAGAGGAAACTTTGTGTCTGCTACAGGAAGCTGGAACTCTGCCGGAGCCAGCAGTCTGTGAAGAAAGCAGCTCCTGTGCACATATGGCTCCACTGCCTGGAGGACAGGGCAGCCCAGCAGCAACTCAGCTGGATCCATGAGGGGACCACTGACACACCGGGAGCTACCTGCACCCCTCCGGCAAGGCTCCCTGCAGGACCAAGCCCTAGTCTTTACAGTGAGTCTTGTATTTCCCGGAGCTTTGGGTGAGAGCTGTCACCTCACAGTCAGGATCACATCCCAGGAAAATACAAAGGACATGTCCTTCTTTCAGAGCTCTGTGCGTTCTGCAAACATAAAGCCTCTCCTCACAACTGTTTTCCTGGGGAAGGTGGTCACATACTATCCCAGATCCCTCTGCTGCAGAGTAGCAGAATGCAGTACAGTCTGGTCAGAAGAGAGGCTCAATGACCCACAACCCACAGAGACGTAAATCCCAGATCCTCCAGTGTCAAACCACAATTAATGAAAAATCTCCACTCAATTTATTTCTTTATAATATTTCTGACAGCATGTCAAAATAGTTTTACGTAGCTGAAAGAAGACGCTGATGCCATTCATAAAGAGAAGGCCTAGCCAGAGCTTTTTGAGGCATTGGTAATGTTGCCTTCACCAAGTAAACAAACCTTTATTCCCACTAGAGCCCCACATTAAAAACGTAGGTAGATGAGTGGAGGTGTGAAAAGCAGAATGAGGGGAATGAGTCAGCACTCACCCCAAAGCCTTGTGATGGGCTGGCCAGGCGTGACAGTTCTGAGCAGAGTCAAACTTCAGCGGTAAATGAAGCATGTCTCATTCTTTCAATCATTCATTCCTAACACCACTGCTTTTGCTTCCTGTGACTTTAGCAGAAGTTTTAAGACTCCCTGAGAAAGTTAAAAACTCTGTTTTCAGGGAGGGGGTTTATTTTAGAACCAGTGCCTTCCAACTGTGCTCACTGCCACCTTTGAAAGGAAAATAGGTTATGAAACCAAAGAGGAGTCGAGCTCCCTGCACCCCAAGGGATTTTGGGACCAAGCGTGGGCTGATCTTTGCAAGCAGAAGTGAACTGCCAGGATTGCTGACACCTGCAACCAGGCAGGGCTCAGGAGTGAGCAAACTTTCCTGATGCAGCTCAGGTCAGAGGTGACAACCAAACAAGTCTCAAATCTTGATGATCTCTGCCAGTAGCTTCTACCAGCAGCATGTCCTCCACATGGTTTAACATGATTAACAGTTTCTACTGGAAAAAAAAAGCCCACCAAATACCACAAGTTAAAAGTGGGCCACCACATAAAGCTGAAGGAAGAGTTTGGTCCTGGCTAGCACTCACTGTTAGCAGCACCAAAGGCACATAACTTTTAAATGAACAGGAATAGAGACTGAATAGCTGTAAGCAAGGCAGTTTTACTGCAAGATCATGCACCCCCTGCACCATGGGAAGGTTTTTAGCTATTTTTAAATTATTATTACACAATCTGAATGTGGCAGGTGTAAAGACCAAAACATCCCTTCCTCCTGCAGCTGGCTTCCCCCTCAGGTCACAATTACCTTCAAGCCTGTAACCAGCTATTTAACTACTAGAAACAACTGAACTCAGATTTTATCACTAGGCACCACCTGTGTCTGAACATGTCCATACCAGGTTATTAATGTCATGTCCTCAAGCACTTCTCTGGCAGGAGCTGGCATGATGGCAAACACTGATCAGCTTTGCCTTAGGTCTGTCCTTAGGAATGGTTACTGCTATAGTACTTTATTATTTAGCCTGGCATAAAAATTTGCATACAAGGACTGCTTGGAGACTGCACCACAGCTAAACCTGGTTTCAGTTGGCACTTGTTTCTTGGCCCTAGTGATGCTATGTATAGATGTTGCAACCTGTGGAGGAAAAGCAAGGCCAAGATTTGTTACAATCTACTGGTGAAATCCTAAAATTAACATTAAGCAGAGTGACTGCCCCAAAATCAGTGGCAGCTTGGGGACTGAAGGTATAAAACAGAAAGCCTAAGAATTTCTGTCAGGTGAAGTGCCTCAGCTGGCTTTGGGCAGGGCTTGTGCACTGACTGCATGCCAGCTGACATGTGCACAGCGTCCTCCAGATAAAACTAGGAACAAATTCACCTCTAGACTCTTCTCAGGCATTAAAAAATTCTCTGTTTGATCCCAACAGCTTGAAGATAAAACTTAGAATATCAGGAGTGAAGGAGCAGAATCTCAGAGAGAGTTTAGCTGGCTCTCCTGTCCAATTGTTCAAAGACACGAGCTATTCAAACAGATGGGAGCAGAGCAGGCCTCTTCATGATCCAGCAGAGGAAAAGATTTCCTCCAGCACCAAAATAGCCAAAATAAACCTGAATGTGTACTGCAACCTAAATAGCACTGCCTCCCATCTGTTCGGTAAGGCATAATTGAAACTTATGATGTCCTGCAAAAACTGGCAGAACTCTCTGCCTGAGGCAGAAATCCCAGCACTGTGTCTCCAGAGGGACTTTCACTGGAATGGAAGGGGTGGTCCTGCATTAGATCTGACCTGCACCTCTTGCTTTCACCCGAGTAAGCTGGCTCCTTTCAGCACATGCTGAGACCATCAGCCCATCTGTCTTTCTCGTTCTGGCCCTCTCATGCAGATACTTGGGCTCGTGCCAGGGCTGTTCTTCATGTGATTTGAGTCAAGCCCAGCTGAATCCCAGCACCAGAGACTTGCCATGAAGGGGAGGAGATTGCTCTTGCTCACATCTGTACACCTTCCTGGCTCGCTCCTGAGGATCACAGCAGGTTTCCACTGGCCTTACAAAGCTCCCAGAAAAGACTTCCTGGGAGCTCCCTGTTTCCCAACACCAGCATACAACAGGGCAACCCCACAGCCACCTCAGCTCTGTGCACAATGTGGGGGCTACGCTGGGCAGGCAGCAGCCCCAGTGACCCATGACAGGGTCACAGAGTAACTGTGAGCCTCCCTGGCATGGCAGGGAGGGCCTGGACAACCCACAGAGCACAGTTTGGGAATGCAGGCAGGAGAGTGTGGCTACACTCCTGGTGGGATTTGCTACAAGTGGGGCTTTTCAGGGAGAAGCAAAATTTCATCCTGAGTGAACAGTGAGCAGGACAGCACTGACCAGTCAGGACATGCTTGAAGTAAATGAGAACTGGACTGGTTTGGCTCTAGCACTGCTGCTGCTAAAATCCCAGACACCCGTAGCAAGGTATTTCAATGGAAACTAAAAGCTTTGCAGAAGGACAGCTTGAATCTCAAGTGAGCGACAGAAAAATGACAGGCTAATTCTATGTTTCATTTTTAGCAGTATTATTCTAAAGTGTGGGATGGTGGTTAACTGATTTAACCAGGTTCTTACTTCACATAAGAGAAGTAGAACAAAGAGAACTATGATTTTTTTTCTTTCTTTTTGCAATTTGTCATTATAATCAAGCAGCAACATTCATATATTTAGCTAGATCTCCATATATAAACTTTTAATTGCTAATGAATGCTGTTATAAAAATAGTTTCACTTAAAACCAATACATTGAACAGTAACTGCACTTAGTTACGTTTGTGTAGTAACTAATAATTTATCTTTTACATTCCATATGATTTCAGTCACCCTCAGACTGGCCGAACACACTGATGTGCAGTCCTTGGAGCCCAAAAAGGTACCAAAAAACAAGGCAAGGAGAGAGCAGCTCTCCCTTCACAGACAGCCCCAAGGACAATGCCCAGGGATGGACTCCCAAATCAGGCAGGCTGTCCTAGGGAGGGGGTGCAAATGGCATTCATCAATCAGGATCAGTGCAAGAAGGAAGTCCTCCCTAGATCCCAAACCCATCCTCTCTGCAAAGGGCAACTGAACTACTTCCTCTCAGTCTCGGTGGGCTCCAGCTTGAGGGACAGAGGTGTATTCCCACTTTCTTTGGAATCATACCCGGAAGGCTTGAGTGCCAGCATCAGTTCCCAGTGCTAAAAGAACTCATAATTAAATGCACGACAAAACTGCTAGTAGGGGTGTGCCTACATTATGCTGGGGGTAAGGTATAAGGTTAGGTTAGTAACCAGCTGTGAATCTCGCATGGTGGACTTACACTGGGAACAGGAATGTACCAGGTTAACCGGGGATCCCTTCTCCTTAACTCAAATTATAGCAAAGATACAGTGTTTGGTAGATGCTGGCAGGATGAAAATCCCCTCTTTCCTCTCCAGCTGTCTCTTGGCAGGTATAGGGTGGAGGTGGATGCAGAAGGCAAGCTCCACAGCCCTTTCAGCTGCTCTTTTCCTGGGAAAGCCCAAGATCTCATGAGGTTCAAAGGTATTCTCTCCCATTATCCCTTTGTTAGATGCCATTAGGGTCTCTCTGCAGAAATACAAGCGCTCATGACACATCTTGGCTACTGTAACTTCTCTTTGCAGAGCTTGCAGCTCAGCTCCTGCCGTGCTCCCTGTTTTGGCAGAAGGGACCAGCATGTCGTATCCATCTCAGGGCATGCTCCACCCTGTCCCAGCTGCATCCCAGCACTGCTCCTCTGACTTACAGCTGACATTGGTGGCTTTCCACGCCTGTAGCGGGTGCTCTCTCAGTGTTCACTGAACCGAACCTGCCAGATTCCCACCAAGGGGTCTCAGATCAGCAGAAGAGCAGACTGGTGCCCTGAACCCTGATAGAAGCTGTCAGTCTGCCTTCCCTCAGTCACCTGAGATAATGCTCACAGCTTTCTGAATAACATCTTAGAACTCTGAAAATCAATAACATTTATGTGGGTCACTAGTTTGGCTTTGTTTTCCTCTCCTTATAAAGAAAGTAATTTTTAGGATGTTTTTTAATAACACTCTTTTACAAAGCAAAGTCCTTGTTAGTGAGCCAGTGAGCAATGATTATTATCCTGACTACCAAAGGGCTTTATGATTGCACTTCTTTTCCTTCCTGATCACCTACCCCTGTGTGTTAATCCAAACAAGCAACATGAGCAAACCAGTGCTGTGTAGGCTAAGCTGGGCAGCATCATATAATCTGCTTAATTACATGAGGTGGGAAGGGTCAGGCTCTGACCTGAACTATGATAGGTGTGAGCTCTCTACACTCTAAACTCCCTCAGAGTTCCAGAGAATCCAGTCTGACACACATCTCCAAAGGTCAATGGTATGGTACAGTCAGGAGACAGAATGACATGTGCCCTGGCCAGCCTTCTGTAGCTGCTGTCCTTCCCTGATCTTTTCTGTTTGGTCTGAGATACACCCTCAGTGGGAAATGCTCTGTTGTCCACCATTTTTTTTCCAAGACCACAGCTATTTCAAAGTGCCACTGGAGCATAAGCAGTAATAGCACACAAATGGGGGAGAAGAAGCCACCAGGGTACATCTACTGCTCAAATAACCTCCAAAAAGCTCCTTCCCTCTTTTCCTGAGTTTTGTCTTTAAATTTTTCCTCAGTCTGCAGAGCAGCTTCTGCTGTTGCTGTGAGGTCCATGTATCTCCCCACCCTGCAGTCCTTACCTGCTGTGGTACCTTGGTAGTTCTGGGGTTTGGTACAGTCTCACAAGGCAAAACTGGCACAGAAACCCACACAGGGAGAAAGAAAAGGTAATCTTGCAACAGTGACAGAGTTTTCTAATTCTTTTTTAAAAGTTGATCCTGCATTTGATCACCAAAGGCAGGTCTTTTTGGGTAAAGGGCACTGCCAGGGAACATGCATTTACTGAGCTCCCCTATGGCAACAGACTAAATACCTTCTCCCATCACTGCTTTGCCTCGAGGAGTATGGTGAATAGGAAGCAAACCCAGCCTTCCTCGATGCTCTGATCTTCTATAATCTGGCTTGCTAGCCTTCTGCAGCAATTTTCTACACAGCCCACCACACAGAGTGTGCCCTCATTGCCCTGGGCCTGCTTAACCCAGCTCTACCTTAATTTGCGCTAGCAGCAGCATTATATAAATTACTTACTCACTAATGATGCCTCTCTTAAGTAAGCAAATGGGATGACATCACTCACCAGCAACATACCAGCTGCTCAGGGAGGGAGGGAAGGGGTGAGTGTGTGTCTGCGTGGGTGTGTGCACAGACACCGCTTGAGCCAGGGCTGTATGGCGAAGCCCAATCCTCCCTGGAATGGAAACAGCATGAAGAATAATTCAGGCCTGGAAGGGACCTCGGCCCAACCTCCTGCCTGCAGTAGGGTCAGCAATAAGGCCAGACCAGGTTGCTCAGGGCTTTAAATAGTTGGGTCATGAAAGCTTCTGATGGTGCAGACTGCACAGGTCTTCTGGTTCAGAGTTCAACTGTCTTCACAGGGAAAAAGTGTTTCCTTGTGTCCAGTTTGACTTCTTTTTGCAACTGAAGGCAACTTTGCCAATTGTAAAGGTAGTTTAAAATATCCCTATACACAAAAATACCATGTAGATGCATTCAAATCCACATCTCTGCCCACATCTTTGTTCATAGCAGCCCAAGCCTTCTCCAGCCTTTAAGAAACTTGTTAAACAATATTTGTTGTACACAGTATCAATTTGTCTGTGGGAGTGCAAAAAATTGTTCATCTCCTAAATACCTCAAGCAAGCAGGACTATATGCACTAAGGCAGCTAAAATGACTGCATAACTTATGTTTTGTCCAGATGCTGCATTGTTTGTTCATACTACACAAACACACCATTCATGAACTGCTCACAGCCACCCTTCAGGCAAGAGGATCCTTGCCAGGTGCTTGTCTCCAGGAAGTTTCTTCCTGCCCAGCTCAGCCTTCTCCGTGGGGTCAGACAGTCCCATCTTGGGGCAGTCCTTCTCCAGCCCAAGCTGGTTGATGACAGAAACATCACCTTGCCACAGACCTCACAAGACCTCCCAAGTGCTGGGGGTATGACACTGGCCTCAGGCACTGATAACACTGTGCTTTGGAAGGCAGACCTTCAACACCCCCAAAACCATTGCCTCCCCACAGAGCTCTCCCCACCAGCACTTAATTTTGCTCCCAAAAGAGTGGTCAGTAGGATGTGGTGTGAGTTGCTGCAAAGGTCACAAAAAGAAATTGCATTCACCTGCCACATTCAGAAATCATGTAACAAACTGACAGTTGGTGAAGAGGAGGGAGTGAATAAATGCACCAGCAAGCACTGAAACGTGGTGCTTGTTAATACCCACCTTTGGGAAGGGAACTGTGTGTGAGATGGTTTGGTGGCATAATGCACAACCAGGACAGGGCCAGATTGCACCTCTGGGCCCAGATGTCTCTAAAACTAATCCAGACAAGAACAGTCTTGCCAAGTCTCAGCTGCCACCATTTACTCCATAGTTTTATGCACAGGCCAGTTCTGCATTAGGCACATGGTGGAAGAAAATACTTCCACTTGCACTGAGAGAGTTATTTCCAATACCAAATTCAAAGAGTGTATCTAAGTTCACTAATTCCCCACCCCGCACATAAAATGTGCTTTCAAAATTGCCAGCTTTAATATAAAATCAAGTTCAGAATATTTTAATTTCTCTTCTGATTTTGAGCCTCTTGGGTGTGCTCCAGTTATGTTGTGAGGCTTCTTTCTAAAAGATGAGTGCCAGAATTGATTTTTTTTAAATCCAAAAGCAAGATTGTCATAGAATTCTGTAATTCTGTGAAGGCACTTGAGGAGAACAAAAAAATGTGTCACCTTGCACAGAAGCTATGAGAGCAGCCTATATTGCTGCAGCTCATAACATTCACACTGAGATATAGATGTATCTAGAGGGGAACATCCCTAAAAGGCAAAAGACCAGTGAATAGAGCAAATCCCTTGGAAGGTTAAGAAAGAAAGAAGGTTTGCTGCTCATATGTTTCGCTACTTGCCCTGCCTGAGGGGCTGTTGTTGGCCGCACCAAGACCCAACACAAACATCAGTTTCAGGCTGACTGCTCACCACCCTCAGCCCCACTGTGGGTTACTGCTTGCAAGTGTTTTGAATACATATGCCAAAATAATTGTGCACAGAAATTCAAACAGTACAGGAGTGCTGGAGATTACATATGCCCAGGAAATAAGGGGCTTTTCTTTCCAAGATACCCTGAGTGAGTTGTATCAGAGGGCAGGAACCTGCAGAGGCACTATGTGCCCCACTGTATGAAATTCTTGCCTGCCATCTCATATTAGATCTGGTAACTTCCTCAAACTGGAGGAGAAAATGGATTTCTGTAGTAAATTTCATACATCATAAAGAACCATACGAAATTTTAGGCTCTTTAATTATCAAAGCAAATTCTGAAGCCGGAGGAAGCAGAGAAAGCTATTAAAATCTGCTCAAAAGATAATTAAGTTAAGATTGCTTGAAAATGTAGTATGGTTAAACGCTGCCCTTTGAGCATTGGGAGAGCAAGGTTACTGGCTCAGATACGTCTGCTTGTTAGAAGGAGAGACTCATCTGCAGCAACCCTGCTGAATAGGCTTCTGGCAAGAAAGAGGAAAGTTGGCTGTCTTCGGTGAGTGGGTTAATAGCACGCTCACAGAGGCTGCCAGGGGATTGAGAGACCTCCCTTCTCCTTGTGGCTACATTCCTGAACAGAGCTCGCCAAATCTACAGCCTGCAGAACACTTTTTGAAAGTAAAATGCAGGGTAAAGTGTGTTCAGCCTGAGGGCTACAGAAATCAGTCTCTCCCCACCTATAAAAGAGGATTCAGCATATGCCAAAAATAGCACTAACTGCCCTGAAGTCCTTTCTAGTAGTGTAGAAGCCCCATCTGCATCCAGAAAGTTGCGATGTCCGGTGTAAATAACTACCAGTGGGCAAGGAATGCCAGATGTGCCTTCAGCACGAGAAAAGCGAGGCCCGAGCTTTTCAGCACTCCCGCTCTGCAAAGGTGCAGCGGGTTGGTGAGGCGGCAGTGTATGGAGAGCAGCCAGCTGGGAGCTGCTCCAAAGCCGGCGCCCAGACAGAGGTGAAAATCAATAACGCCGCTAATAAATCAAAGAGCAATCACTGGCACGCAGCCCGACTTTGCCCCGGCCTCGGGTTAGTCACTTCTGGCTGCTCTCCTGGGGCTGGGAGCGGTGTCGGTGCCGGCTCCTCCTGACAGCGCCCGGCCAGGGCACGGGGCTGCTCCGGCTCCGCTCGTCCCTCCGGCCCCTCCAGCCCGGCGGGAGGATGAGGGGCCCCGGCCGTGCTTAGCCCCTCGGGGTGCCCCTTCCCGGGAGGTCTCCCCGAGCACCCTCGGGATTCATTCCCGGGGGGCACAGGGCGGGGAAGGGAAGGGGCTCTGTCGGCTCTGTCGGCTGCCAGCCCGCACCCCCTCCCGCAGCCCCGCTCGGTGCGCGGCCGGGCCGGCAGTGACACCGCGCGGCAGGCACCGGCACCGGCACCGGCACCGGGGGCGAGCGGGGGCGCCGGCTCTGCCGGGGGCGGTGGCCCCGCTGTTGGCAGGGGACTCTTTGCGCCCTCATTCTCCGACAGCCTCGACAGAAGGAGCCCTCTCCTCCCTCCCCTTCTGAATATATATATACACACACGCGCACATAGATATATATATAGGTATATGTATAGCTGCAGCCCACCTCCCTCCTCCTCAACTCAAAAACTGGAACGCCGTCGTGTCTTGCCTCCACACCGTGTGTGCCCATTCCCACTGGCACGCCGGTGCGGTGCAGCAGAGGTGCCAGCAAACCCTCTTGGTCTGCCAGAGCCTCCAGGAAGCAGCAGCCTTATCTGTAATCAAACTCACCCTGCTTTTTTCCAACCTCAGTCCCTTACACCATCCCCACTTGGCTTGCCCTCCTGGGGTGTTTGAAATGAGATTCTAATTTCTTCAGGCCAGGGACGATCCTTTATCATGTCTCATACAACGTTTGCTATGTTGGGGCCGAGGCAACATGGGACCTGCAGGCATAATTACAGTCCCAATGATAAGTACCAGTCACGTTGTTTGTGTCCCTGCTCAGGTGGCCACGCTGCGCTCTAATCAAACTTGCTGACTGTTTTTAAAAGGCAGGTGTGTACTTTGGGCCTGATGCAAGGCTGTCCTAAATTCTCCTCTGGGTCACGTCAGGATCTTTGGATTCAATACTGAAGGACAGTGGTACCCCTCCAGGCTCATGTGCTGCAAGGCTCTGGCTCCCTGCCTTCTCCAAAAGACCTGAGAACCCCTGCGCTCACACAGTGTGTGGGCACAATGCTCACCCAGAGGACACACCTGTTTGTCTGCTGTGAAGGAGGAGTGAGCTGATGCAGTCTTCTCATTTCACTCTGTGGACTACAGCATTCCCTGAAGGCTGTCAGCCCAGTGATGCCTGGCACAACTGACATGCTAGGTGCACTTCTCCTAATTTTCCCATTAATAAGCATGTGGTAAGTGCTAGTGCTGGGGGCCGCTATACTGCCAGCACCACAGACTCCCATGAGGAGACATGGGGGGACAGGAAGACTCCTCTCTGTCTCTCAGATTAGCATATGTCAACCCAAGGGGGTCACTCCAGCTGTGCAGATCACTGCAAGATAGATAAATCAGCATATCTTGAACTGACGATGTACAGCTGCAGCCAGCTGCCCTGTGGGAGTGACAGGTCAGGACTGCCAAAGTCTCTACCAAGTACACAGGTTCTTGCAGACACTGTTGGCACATGATGCTGCTGTGGAGCTGCACTGCAGACACAGACTTCTGTGGAGATCATGTCCCAGGTTTTCCCCAAAGTGACCCTGTTAGAGTCTTTAGCTGTAGAGAGAGAAGCAGAATTGTCACTGCCAGCTCAGGTGCTTTGGCAGATCACTCAGGGAAGGCCTGGGAATGCACTGGGACCCTGGAGAACAGTCCTTCTTTCACATGGTACTTCAATCATGGCAGCAACCCCCATCAAAGTGCTGAGGCTCACAGGGCTGTGAATCCCTGTGCCCAAGATCCCTAAGCATATGCTACCCCAGTCCTTGAGGTAAGTCATCTCCGTATGTCCTGAATGAAAACTCAGGAAGATGTCCCTTCTTTCTCACCCTGTCCCTTGAATAATAACTTAAGAAATTTCTTCTTCTTAAGTCTCTACAGGGCCCTCAGATAAAGCCCCCTCAACAACATGGCTTGGAAAAACGTAAAACACATCCACACCTGGCATCAGGCAGATGCCCATCTGGATGCTGGAGAGTGCTACTGAAGAGTTTGTTCTCTGAATATCACCAAGATCAGAGAGAGCTGGGCCTCTCATCTGCTGAGCAAACAGTTGCATAAATGAAACTGCCTCAGGCTCACTGGAGTAAACTTGCACACCCAGTGTGTCCTGGAGTTCAAGCATTTTAGAGAAGAGAAGGAAAGCACTGATATATCCTTGTCTGCTAGGGACATTCACTGCTCCACCTTTTTCAGCTCTCCTCTGGCAGGCTGTCATCACTCCTTGCCTATCACACCATTCTCTCCTGCCCTGAACTCTGGGCAGATTTCCAAGCTCCAGCTGGGGAATACCAACTTGATTAGATTTGATTCACAAAGACATTTCACAACACTTATTCACCAAAACAAAATAAAAGTCCTGAATCTAAGGATGTTAATTAAAGGCAGGATAGATCCTTTTGAAGCAAACTACTGGTAACTCACCAAATTTTAAATAATACAGTTTCCTGCCAAAATCCCCTGCTGAGGAAAAGTTCATATAAGTTCAGCTGCTAAACCCATGACTTCCTGAAATAGGAGGTGACATGTTTTTTTACTTTTGAGTCCCTTAAACATAAAGGCTCCTGTTCCAATTTTGTAAAATTAACCACTCATCAGGTATGCAGGAGGCTTTAGCCATCTTTTCAGGCCTCATGCAAACAGGATGCCACCAAGGATGAGGAGAACACTGTGTCTGTTACTCCTTCACCTCTGGTTCTTTTTCCTTAGACTCCCAACTGAAGCGTCCAACATGCCCACTGGCAACAAGAGCAAAAAGCCATCGCCAATGCAGCAATGTTCAGTTTCCTGTAATCTCTGCTCAAGCTGACCTGGGAGGGAAGAATCCCTGGCCCAGCCGTGTTGTGGTTTCTGTCACACTCAAAATTCACTTTTTCTCTCCTCGTTGTTTTCTCTGTAGCTACAAGCGAGAACGAGCTGGTTCCTTTATGAAAACTAGCAGTCTTTGACGATTACTACTGAATTCATAGTGTTGTTTGCCACCCAAGTTACTCTGTCTGACATCATAGTCAGTTCCACAGCACATTGCTCACCTTGCCCATCCATGAGGCTGTAGCTCAAACTGCTTAAAAAACAGCAAAGCAAACCACACAAGGAGAAAACTCATGGTAACATAACAACAACCCTTCCTGGGTGCTCAGGATGAACAGCAGAACTGACCTCTTTGGAATGAGGACTGGGAAGCATCAATGCAAGTCACTGTCTCTCCTGGTGAAGAGGTCAGCCTCTCTGACCAGCTCAGCCACCAGCTCCTGCTGAAGCACACTCACAGATGCTGAGGCCAAGGTTCCAGCCCTTCTGGCAGCTTCATCCAGAAAGGAAACCACTGTAGGGACACATTCAGTTTCTTCTCCATTAAACCATTCCAGAAAAATAATCTCTACCAAATGTACTTTCTTCAGAGGCAGCACAAAGCCTGTTCTGTGAATCCCAACCACAATGTGCTCATTAAAAATTTCCTGTTACAAAAAATGAAAGTATTCTTGAGGCATGGGTCTAAAACAGGGAGTACAGTCAGGAGTAGAACAGCTCATGGAGAAGGGAATCCACAGTCAGACACTCCCTCACTGGGATGGAGATGCTTCAGTCTTCCTGCAAAATGCTTCAAGGCGAAGAGAGAGCCATTCCTGAGCAGAGGAAAACATGCAGGCACATGTTACACTGGTGTATGGACATTGCTCACATAATGGAAAGGGCACCTGAGGGCCACGACAGGTCCCAGGAGAAGGCCATGGCTGACGTGGACCTCTGAGAAGTGCAGGAGACTGCCCTGAAGCTCACTACTGTTGCCTCAAGCTCACAGCCTTGCTGAAGGTAAAGGGGTTTCACACAGCATCAGGTGCAACACAGGATTGTGCCACCACCATGGCCACAGCACTGGTATCCATGCTCGAGCACAAACCCCCTCATCCTCCAGGGAAGCACATACCCCAGCTTGCCAGGTAGGTTTGGTGCACCACACTGCAACATGAGACAAGATAAAAATGAGTCACTTTGATCATTCTTTTAACTGGAAATTTAAGTGAAGGGAAGACCATTGTGCAAAATGTTTCCACATTGATGAATCAGCTTCTTCCAAGGGGAAAAAGCAGTGCCATTTGATGAGCACTAACCCGTTATACAGAACAAGTCCTCCCCCAGAGACCTTGCAATTAAGGCCTGAGACAAGCTGGAGCAAGCAGGCAAAATAAACCCTGGGTTCAGCGGTGCCAATTAAGCAAGGAGAGCAGAAATCTGAGTTTACCACTGGCCTGACCAATGCCAGAGGGGAAGAGTTTGTTGGCGAATTTCAAAATTAGATTTAAAAGAAGAAGAGCTGGTTAATATGAACCAAATGGCCTTGCTAGACTGAAAAATGATGAAATAGCTCTGCGTGTTCCTGCCTTCCCCTTTTATGCATATGTCATAAATAATTAACTGGCTCTTTGTCTTCTGCCCTTGCTGAATTCTGGGGTGTAATAACAGGAGTAGCTGATGGTATCTTGACTCTTCCCTCTACAGACAATACTGGGCTCTTGCATGCAATCCAACAACGGCACAAAGCAGGTTCTCCTTATCCTCTCAATCAGGTTTCTATCCTGTCTTCTTCCTGTGCATGCAATTATCTTCTGGAGTCATGTTCATAGAAGCAATATGTACATACACCACTCAGCAGCACCATACAGACAGGCAGAGCTGCTAAGGCTGGGCTGCAATTACACCATAGAAATCCTTCAGCAGCAGTCAGCAGCCCTAGACAATAACAGCAAGCAAGAAACACCTTGTAGGCCAGCTTGCCATTAGTTTTTTTATTATTTTTTATTATTATTGTGGTCATGAGTCATATGGGAGTACCTAGCAGGTAATGTGTTGGGCCTGGAGACCAACGGAGCAGAAAACAACATCTTTTCTTTGGCTGTAATCTGAGCCATCCTCAAGAGACAAGGTGGATTATCACCATTGTGGCAGACATCCCAGTGGCCAGGCAAGCTGGGAGCTGGGCAGCATGCCTTCTAACATCACATCCCCCTTAGCTCACAATGTCATGTTTGCTAGAGAAAGTGATTTCCTGTCATCTTGTTGAAGAAAGCTACAGCTCAGGATGCTGTGGCATGTCAGGGTCTTCTGCCCAGAAAATGAGTGTCTCAGCTGTCTGTTGGCACCATCTCCACACTGGGCCAGGTGCCCACAGGGCTGCAGGTGACTGTCAGCTGGTCACCTTCATTGGTCTTGCCTGCAAGTGATGTTCCATGATGTCAAAAGGTAAGGCCAGGTTTTAGCTGGTGGCCAGGAACCCAAGCTTGTCACCTCTGGCATGGTTCCTGAGGGTTTGGACAGAGCTAGAAGCCTTCCTCACTCTCACGAGGGACATCATCTTCCTGCTGACTGCCTTTTCCCAGTGCCCAGACATCTGCATTCTCTGTCCCAAGAGAGACTGTGCCTGAGAACTTCCTTAGGATGCTCTTTATGTGGCCCATGCACAAAGGTGTCCCATCATGACAAATTGCCAAAGCAACTGAAACACAAGGCAGAAGGGACATGAAGAAATCTGATCTACCACTGCTGCAAGTAACTACAGTCCACACTGGGAACAAGCAACAAAGAATAGGATCCCAATCCACCCAAGGGCAGGATTGTCATATTCCACTTTCTAGAAACTGTCCAAAGCTCGGGGAGCTCTACAGGACACCTTGCACATGTTCATCCACCTCCTGGGATGTGGGTGAACATCATCTTGGAAGTGTGACAGTATTGGAGGCTGAACTAAATCACACTGCTGAATGCATGTGCTCATATTTCACCTGACATGGTTGAGATCAGGAAAGGCAGCTTGGATGGAGCCAGTGAGCACTTCTTCTGTGGACAACCATAATGGGCTGAGGGAAGTGAGCTTTCTGGGGAAGGAGACAGAGCATGGCTGGCACAGAGGGCACAGACAGGAGGGCTGGACCTAGCCAGGGTAAGACAACCAAGTTTGCATTGAGATCTTGGGGGCTGATTAAAAAGCTGAAGCACAAAGGTAAGTCTGAAGAGTTGCATGAGCAGTCACAGGTGAAGTAGCACAAACAGGTACCGCCGGTCTGTGTCTCCCTCCCTTTCACCCACACCCCTTGTCCTGCCCTGACTGCTGGCTCCACAGTGCCTGCGTCTCCACAGCTTCCTTCTGGGAAAGGAGGGCTCCCACCCCTCCTATCTACCGCCTGCCAGCATCTCCTCCCCACATCTCCCTGCTCTGCCTTTCCCACCTGCTCTGCCCATGTTCCCATGGGCCTCAGGAGGCCGTGGACTGTCCCTGGCTGACACTGCAAAGAGGCGAGGGGCTCCCATGCCCCTTGTGGCCCCTTCCTGCCTTCTGAAAGGCTCCTGCAGACAGCACACAAGGAGTTACAAAGCTCCAGTGGTGAATTTTCCCCCTCCTTCCATCGTGTATTACAAGCCTTTTGTGAAAGCAAATAATTAAGAAACAAATTAATAAAATAAAGTGAACTGAGACATGACCTCAGCCTGGCTGCTCAGAGTGAGAGGCAGTGTCTGGACCTGACTGACTGTTACTACATCTAAGCCACAGCATTTTGCAGGATAGTCAGAGAAAAGGCAGAGTTCATGCTGCATGTTATTAATGTTTTTGGTGAGAGAGTAACACTATATCTCCAGTTTCCCAGCCTTTTTTATGGCAGATGTAGGGTTTGACTGAGAGGTGTTTACCTGGTGAGTGGAGCTGAGAGTGAAGTTTGTTGCACCCAATCAACTGCCCATTTTTTTCCTTCAAAACAAATGAAAACAGCGGCATCAAAACCTGCTCTTTTCTTTGGTAGAGGCAATGCATGACTTGTTGCAGCTAAACTAAACACTTTCCCTTCAGCTTTGTCCCTCACTTTTGAGTTGCTGCCCCCAGCAAAGCTGGGATCCCAGAGTGACATGGAGACAAGGCGAGGATCTGGGACAAACATTGCTTTGCAGAGTGACAACGAGCACATGGCAGGTGATTACTGTGGGCTAGGGAGTGTATCCACCTCAAAATTGCTGTTGACTGCAGATGTATGAGGAAACATGTCACCATTGTAGACAGATGTGTACATAGTGATGTCTGATTCAGATCACTAATTACACTGGCAGAGTACTTGAGGTGCCTTCGAAAGCCAACACCCCCTGATGAGGCATGATGCTTCCTGGAGTGGTGTTCTGCCACTGATGGCAGCTTGGGTGTATCAACTTGCGCTTATCTTTCCTTTTGATAGGGGCGCTGCAACAGCTTCTGACCCTGAGCTCCCACATGGAGTGTGTTCACTGCTCTATCATCACCTTCTGAATTAAAGTCCTGAAAGCAAGTAAATTTATGATAGTTTGATACTGAGCTATACATAACTGATCGTGGGGTGTGGGTGTTCACCCACTATTGCTTGGCAGTAAATTCACTTAGGAACTGAAGGAAAAGTAAGATGTAAGCCATGCCATAGGCAAGCAAGAGGGAAGATGCAAGCTCTGCCCCTCTGTCCACGCAGGGAGGCTCCAAACAAGACAAAGCAAAGAAAGAGTAAGGCAAGAAAAAGTGATGGATGTGAAATGCAAGAGGGAAATATAGCTAAATATCAGTGGTAAAAAAGCTTTCCAAAGACAGGAGGGGCTGCTGAGGGAATTGGTGAAAGAGCAGCACTGATGTACTCTCTACTCTCAGTGCAGAAGCTCTACTAGTGACATGAATGAAGGCATTAAGACAGCAAAGGGCAAGTGCCAAAAACTTATTTCATGACATCCAGGAAGAGATGTGCACCTGGGGCACCCTTCTCCATGGCCAGGGCTTCCATTCCCAATAGGTCACTGTGCCACCTCCAGCCCTACCATGGCCTCTTACCTGTAGCAGGAGACCCAAGAGATGTGAAAGCCACTCTGAGCCAAGGCTCGCTGATTTGTCCAGAGGCCTTGTACATCCTACCCAGCCACCTCTATATTCTAGCCACAGTGAATGAGGAGGTAAATGCCAGCTCTCCTGGACCTCCCAAAGTGACACTGAACCCAGGTAGCACAGACACTGGCTCCTGCAGAACAGGTAATCCTCAAAAGAGCCACTGCCCTGGGGAGTAAGTATTTAAGCATATTTGTAATTTGTTTTTACAGGTTGGAGAATCCTAAGAAAAGAGCTGGGGAAAGTGGTGTGAAATGACCTCACTAGTTTTCTAATTGGCAACTTCTCAGTATTGCAGCAACACGCATTAGCAATAGCAAAAGATCCAAGACAAGACATTCAACAAAAACGAGGTCACTGGAATAAAACACATTATCACCGAAACCACCTTGCCCCACGACGTTAACTGTGCCACAGAAGACGCTGACTCAAACCCGATAAGGGATGAAATGTTAGTGGTTGCAGCACACATTTCTCAAGAGCTCTCCTATTGATGCCACTGCCCAGTTGAATGTCAGCCTCTTCGACAACTCCTAGTTTCACAGAGAGTCCTTTTATTTCAGCCCCTGTGCTGATGTGAGGCTCCCACATTGCAGCTTGTGCGATCAGGCATTCGCAGCAGTGCTGGCTGCTCTGGTTTTTTGGCATGGCACTTCTCATACACCCATGGCACCACTACCTTGGCAGTCCTGCCTCTTCCTGGGCTCCTACTGCTGTTAGTCCCCTTCCAGTTGCAGGGGTAAATAGGTGTAAAACCAAATATTTTTGGTTAAGAGAGGATTGGCATGATGATTCTGATAGGGAATTTGGCATTTCAGCTGCAGAAGTCTATCCCACACAAAGGCTGTGCTTTTCCATCACATTGCTCACACATTTGTTTTCATGCTTCTTTTTTCCCAAAAAGGAAAATGGAATTATTTTTTTCAGGTTTTCTTTCTGATTTGTTTTGGTTTGATTTTAAAGCATCTTAGTGTTACTTCCAGAAAAAGCACTTGCATTTTGGACCTTGAAAAGTGGTCTGATGCAAATGGCCATGGGTGAAAAATACTCTCATTCAAATATTGTGCTAAGGTCACACAACACAAGGAAGCCAATTAGAATATTTCTATCCCTGTGATGGTAAAGACTTTTGAAAACATCCTAACGTTTTGTAACCTTAAATTTCTGACACATGAAAATAAAGTCCTAGAACTGGGTGTGAAGCCCTTTGTTTCTTTGCTCATATGGGAAAAGGAAGTGGGAAAGCAAATCAAAGGGCCACTGCTGCATGTCTAGATACCTTCTTGGAAAACAGCAGGATGTTTGTAGGTGAACTTCAGAGCCATGGCAAAGTTAGAAAACCCATTGGTTTGACAAAGAAAGAAAGGTAAAATCTTTGACTGCAGCTGAAAAAGTACTTTTGACCTTTACCAAAATTGTCCCTCAAATCTTCCCAAAAAATCTGAGCTGGACTCTGGCTGTTTTTCAAGAGAAAATACTGCCACAGGTGTATTGAAAACTGGAAAATGAACGTTAGCAACAGGATGGTTCATTAATGACAAATCATCCTGACATTCTTCTTTACACAGAAGTCAGGAAGCTTCTCTTCTCAAGTGTATCAAGGTCTTTGGGAAGAAATGCTTGCATATGCAGTTGCTGAGTCTGTTACAGATAATTGCATCTGTTTTTTCACTGGAGTAAACTCCCTCACTCCTTTGCAGTTCAGCTCAGGTGATGGCTTTCAACACTCACGTCATCATCATAAAAAGGAGTGTCCAAAGTCCTGCAGGGCCTGGGAGAGGCAAAGAGCAGGCATCAGCTCTGCCTCCCGCCCAGGAGCATTGACAGCACCTGGCAGGTGAGACGCAGCATTCAACCTGGGAAAGGGCAATATTCTAGCTCGCAAAATCAACAGGTTTCCTATCCTGAGGGAAAATAAATCTGTTGAGTTTGGAAATAGACTTCTATTGGAAAGATAAAAGTTAGCATGGAGGAGAAGCTGGGATAATCAGCAAGGCTGCCAATGTCAGCTGTCCTTGCAAGGTGAAGAGGGAAACACCATCCCATCCCATCCCATCCCATCCCATCCCATCCCATCCCATCCCATCCCAT
>JAWWEV010000115.1:22618182-22643668 GCA_035583235.1 Hafferia zeledoni | reverse complement strand
TCCCATCCCATCCCATCCCATCCCATCCCATCCCATCCCATCCCATCCCATCCCATCCCATCCCATCCCATCCCTTCATTGTTGTCACTCAGGGGAACACAGAAGTGCTTATCCTTGGAGCAGGCAGGGGAGTGAGTGGCCCAGGCACCACAAGAATTGAGAGATCCCCAGGGAGGGAGTGTGAGGCGCTCACCCTGCGCAGCTGCTCGCGTTCCCTGCACCCTCACACGCAGCCCTCTGGGTCAGATCGGTGCAAGTATTTAGCTGCCTACAGATGCAAATCAGGCACAATGTGGTGTTTCCCAAAGCATTTGCATCTCAGACACCCACATATTCTTAAAGGTCTATCCTTCCGCCTATGCATGTGTTAGTTTCTTAATTTCTAAAATGGATATGGTAATTACCCACCTCGCTGGCAGCAGTGGGAGAAGAGGAGATACCTGCTGTGCTGCCGTTACCTCAACGGCAGTGCCAGGTCCTTTTCCTTCTCCCTCTGCACCATCCATCAGCACCTGCAAATGCATCTAGTGATTTTAGAAGAGGAGAGAAATGCCAACTCTGAGTCTAGCCCTGTTCAAGATGGTTTTCTGAGATGATGCTTCCTGATCATTACCTCAATATCTGCAGGCTTGTGCCTCAGGAAAACTTCAGGCTCCCTGGGCTGGCAGCATATCTGACTGTAGTGTTTCACGCAGGCAGCTGCTGGCAGGCACGTGATGGGCACTTGCCAGGAATGCCATGGGGTCATGTGCGTGCACTGCAGGGAAACAAAATCTGTGTGGGTTCCTTTTAAGGAAACCACTAGCCTGCCTTTGAACACCCAGCAGTCACACAGCTCAGGAGAATTTTTTTGAAGTCTATGTTTCCTGGATTGTCAACCTTCTGTACTTCCCCTTCGTAGCTAAGCCATGTCTTCATCGCTTCTTGGCAGTGCTCATTTCTCACAGTAAGAGAATATAATCAAAACCTCAGAATAACAAACAGAAGTGTATTCTTGCCCATCAACAGAAAGTGGCCCCACATTAAACTGATCTGCTGAATAGGACTTTAAATTCTACTTACTCAAACATGAAATCCTATTTTTCTTTATATAAGGGCGTGGGAAATGTATGGACTGAGGAGTTTCACTTCAGGAACAGGGAATACCAAAGAGAGTTCCCCAAATCAGTTTGTAGGTTCAAGTCAGCAATTAAAATATTAGGACACAAGTAGGAACTGATATGCTCAAACACTTCAGCTGATCATCGAGCTACTTTAGGCAGGCCATCCATCGAGTTTGGCCACTCTGACACTTTTGAAAACTTGTGCAAATAAAAGCAGTTGGCAGTGCAATGAGTCAGACCTTGAGGCAGGTGCACTGGTTGCGGGCAGAGCAACATACCTGACCTAAAAGCACCCAGGCTAAAGAGGGATCCGTCAAGACTGGGGTCATAGCATAACATGTATGGAGGGGGCATGGTGTTAAATTCCAAGTGCTCAGGTGCTTCTCTCCATCTCAGACCTGACATGAAAGGCACCACCAACCAACAGTGTAGCAAGCAAAAGGATGCAGCTCATTCCTTACAGCCTCTCAGGGATGGGCTGAGTGTTTACTGCTCTAAATTACCAGGAATGCTGCAGCTATTAACACAACCTGTGAACTGCTGGGCTCAGGGAAGCTCCACAGGGCATGGTGGAAACAGACTCTGCTCAGCTACGGGTCTGTTCGCTTAGCCATTCCAGCTCTTATTTTTCATCCATGTCAGGCTCATTCTGAAACGGGGCACAGCACATGGTGCAGTAGCCCCGGGTTTTTGCCTTTGCACCAAGTGTAACACAGAACAGCCCTGGAGTTTTAACTCAGCCCGTGGTGCTGCCTCCTAGGACTCCGCTACCAGTGGTTTTTTCTCATCTGAACACTCAAAAAATTGTTTGGTTATCCAAACAGGCCAAGATACACAAAACCCTGGGAAGATACTAACGGTGGAGAGCTGAGCTGTGGTGCTTAATACAAAGACACCAGATCCTTCAGACTGTCACACAGCAGAGACCTGAGTTACCGGCTGTTCACAGGGTTTGCTGCAGCAGCAGCACTCAAAAGCACCTTGCAACACCTCTGCTGGCTCAGCCCCCTCACCTGCCTGGAAGGTTCACTGTAGCCCATGAGAGAGTTATGCTCCAAATTGTGCTGAAGGATTGAAAAATTGTCCAAACCATAGTGTCCTGAACAGCACACTGGCTTGTGGATTATGTCTTTTGAATCTCACAGCATGTAGATGAGTATCAGGGTACCCAGTTACAGGAGATACAAGAAGAAAGCTAGGAGTGCCCTCCCTGGTCATTAGAAGGTCTCGGGCTTATGGCCCTAGGCGGGGTGTTCCTTTTATTTGCACAGTGTCAGAAGTGTCCCACTTTAATCAGTTCATAGATTTCTGTAAATTTGTCACATAGGGACTGCCACACTGGGGTCTGATGGGTCTTTAGTTCTGCAGCCTGGCTGCAAAAGGACTCAGCAGTGGGTGCTGATGGAAAGGGGGTGAGAAACAAGGCAGGCACTGCCCAGCCCCTCTCTTGGCATGTCCTCCTTTTCTGAAATTCTCCATTTTCCTGTAAGGTGTGCAAAGCTACAGGCACATTTTTGTCACAGATAGCTTATCTCTCTGGTTCATCCTCAGCCCCAGCTGCTTGCACTGCCCACTGGCCAGCAGCAAATCCACATTACTGCCTTGGGCAAAACCCAAGGGGGAAAAAGTGAACATCAGACCTCAGGGCTACAGGGGGACTCAGGCCAAAGCGTCTCCCAGCAGGCAGCCTGCCCCCTCCCCAGCAACCCCCATTGGAAATACCCTTTGCAGCACTTTTCCTTAGAAGGGGTTGCCAGCCACAGGAGCACAGCTGGGCCAGAGAAGCAAGTGACAAAGTTCTGCTGATTTCTGTGACAAGAATCAGCAGACCGAGATCTGATGGTCCAGATATTTTCACCAATCCAAGTTTTTTTCAGAGGTGATTCCTGTTATAGTAGAAGACACAAAGCATTCATCTGGTCTCCTCTGACATCCAAAGGTTTCTCCTTAGAGAGAAAGGATCAGTAAAGACTTTGGTAATTACTTGTGCAGCCTGGTCTTACACTGCTTGCTCACCCCACAAATGACAATTGCAAGCATGGTGGAAGTGGGCTAAGACAGAGCCAAAGCCCTGCGATGAGTCTGGCTCAGCAAATGCTCCCTAAGACTTACAGTGGGCTAGGGTTCAAAGGTCCTCATCGCTCACCTCTCCCCAGCATTAGCTCCTATTTTTCTGACAGTTACAGCTGTGGAGAGCCTTTTGCTGATTCACAGGCTTTGTAAGGGTTATTATTAGCTTATTGAATAGAAATAGCTGTTGATTTGAAAAGATTTGTTACAAAACCAGGGCAGGATGACCCAAAACTGGGAAGATTTCATTTTCTTGATAGTAAATGTCAAGGCCCATCATGGCTTGCCTGTATGCTCATACAAGCTGCTGAGGATTAATGCACAAGTAGTGCATTATTGCCACTCTCAAAATGGCAGCACCCTCCTCCCAAAGAAAAAGGGGGAAACAAAGAAGTCCTTCCACATGGATCCCCATCCCCTTAAACAGGAGTACAGGACCTGGGGCCACCCGTCACAAACAGCCTGGGACAACTATAACACCCACAGCTCCTGAAGCCCCTGACCCAGCCTTGACTGGCAGGGACAGTGAGAGCACGGCCCCTCACCCTGGCCTGGGACCCCAGAGCTGCTGGAGAGTCAGAGGCCCCAGCTGGGTGGGTGGCCACAGGGAGCAGAGCAGTGAAAATGAAAAGCATAGGGGTGCCACCTGTGGTGGCCCTACCACCTGGACACATGAGAGGTGGTCTGCCACAGGATTCCAGTGGCAGACCAGCCACTGTCTCTCCTTCTTTCTCCTTCTCTCCTCTTCCTCCCTTTGCTTCTCTTTCTTTGCTCCTTTCTTGATGCTTTGGGTGGCTCAGAGCTGGAGGGATTGGATTTTAAGTGTTGTGGATTGATATATGTTGGGTTGATATTGTGATGGAACATTTTGTCTAGTTTGTGTAGTGTCCTTTTTGAACCTTTTCCAAGTTCCCTTATTTTCTTCCCTAAATTAATAAAGAAACTCCTTGGGAACAAAGCTGTGGCTTATTCTCTTGATGCTATCTTCAGGTATTAAAGAACCCTATATATATATATTAAAGTAAACCTCCTGGCTGAGCCATGAGCCCACAGATCTTGGGACTAGAGTGTTACAGTGGGGCTGACAGACACTGACATGAGGTGTCCACCTTCTCTGGGCTGGCTGTGTTTTACTATGCAGTATTGGCTCCCAGCAAAAACGCCCAATGTCTTTGCTCTCCATCTTCCACAATCATCTTAATGCTTCAAAGCAAGAGCTCTTGTAGCACAAGTTGGGAATGGAGTCAATTTTTTCCTGAACTGTCCTTTAAAGTTTCTCTGATGCAGGGTTCAAGCAGCAGTGATGAGAAACACAGTGGCAGTCACTACCTGATCCCTCCACCACCCCAGCAAAACAGCATAGGAAACCAAAGAGAATTTGCACCAAATTTATTTGCACCAAATCATCCAACTCCACAAACAAATCCGATCACTTCCTTTGTGCTTAATTAAGCCAGCTGTGACAGACTTTTCAGGGCTTCAGCTCTTTGGAGAGGTATCAAAAGGGAGGGATTGCTTTTAGTAGCAGGTCCTTAGGAAATGCTCCCTGACTGGCCACTGCACCAAGAGGTCAAAGCTGAAGTCCCTGCTGGTGTGGCAGCTCAGGGACAGGCATTTGGACTAGTGCTGTCCAGCCCAGGCTGTAACCTTCTGCCAAGGGAAAAAAGGGCGCTGTGATGCTCCAGGCAGACTGACACTCAACTGCATGCATCTCCCTGATGGATTCAGCCTGCAGAGCTGCTCACGCAGCTCCCCTGAATTTCTGCTCATCTCCATGAAAGAAGAGAGATCAGCAACAGAGCTGACAGCTGAAGCCAGACTTGATGGTTTTTCTCCTGTTCAGATCTGCTGTCATTGGAGAGCCTGGTTCAGGAATATCTCTTAATTTCCATTTGGATCCACAGAATCAGTCTGAGTATGAGAGAGCAGTGATCACACATTTCATTTGTTTCACCTTGGAATACATCATCATTTAAAAGCCCAGAATATTTATTGTTGGCAAAGAGATATTGATTGCCTGGCCGCGGGCAGGGTAAAAATCATTGAGGATCAAAAAAAACAAGCAACCAACAAACCAGAAAAATTGCTCGTGTGCTTCCTGCCATGCTGGTGTGTGATGTGCTGCTTCAGTCTTCACTGCCTTCCAGCATCCCTCAGCTTTCACAAGCTTCCAAGGCACAAGAAATGGCCTTTCCCTTTGAATTTATTGGTGAATGGTATCCAGCAGCTCCCAGGCACTTTATCACCTTCCTGCAGAGGAACATAAAACAGCGCCCTTGTCTCTGCCTGTGCCTTAGGAACAAATAAATAAGGGCAGCTCCCTGCAGCTTCCCCACCGGCTCGTCCACGCGCGGGAGCTTGGATGCATTGTACTGAGGAGCTCAAGCTGCGGCTCTGAACTCCCCACTGCCCCTGGATGTTTGGAGCCAGTTATTTCCTTCTTAAGGTTTGCCCAACAGGAAAGTTTTTTCCCACTCCTGAAACCTGGTTAAAAGCTAATGGCTCATTGTGGCTCTTGTAAAAGATGAATTTTTCTGCTAATGGTGGCTGCCCACTTTCTTGTGGTGGCAGAAATTCTAGAGCCTTTTGAATGCTGCAGTTGGGTCCACGTGGACAGAGAGGTTTCATTTCAGCAAATTGCATTTTAACAGTGTGAGGGCAATCACTCTTGTCATTGGGGTTAGGCAGTAGCTCTGTGGAAAGCCTCACTGTCACTTCATTTGCCACAAAGCCCTTTGCTCTGGTTTCCTCTGTGGTCTGCGCTCAGGAAGAGTGGCACTGGCAGGACTGGTGCCTTCTGGGGTGGTTATGGGGAAGCTCCAGAGAGAGACCCACCAGCAGTAGAAAGTGTGGCTGATGCTGTGAGCAGTGGCACAGTCCTCCTCTGGCAGGGGGCAAGGGGCTGGACTAAAACCTCCTGGGTGAGTGAGCCCTGGTGGAAAGCTCAGGAAATTGCCACTGTGTACAGAGGCTGGCAAGCTGTCACACTGCTGCTGGCCAGAGCCTGCTCCAGCCCAAGTACAGAGATCCATGGGCTGCCCTGGGCCCAGGGGAGAGGCAGGGTGGTGCTGGGCTGCTTTGTGAGATAAGTGTGGGGCTGTTCTCCTGCACTGGCAGCCGAGCCTCTGTAATCTCCCCCTGGCACCTGTCCAGGGCCTTCCCAGTGCAGCCATGCACGGGCATTGCAGCTGGGCATGTACTGCAGCTGTGCAAGGTGACTGCAGCCATCCACAGGGACCAAAGCCAAGCACAAGGATCGCAGCAGAGCACGAGGATTGCAGCGGTGCAGCCCATCAGAGGCAGATGGCTCCCACAAGCCCCGGCACAGTGGAGTGAGAGACTGAAGCTTAATAGTGAGGCTGTGCTCGCCCATGCTGGCATCAAACAGAGAGCAGCATCGCGGCACAGCCGTGCCCCCCACCACGCAGCCAGCCTCTGATCTGCCCAGCACCCTCATTGTTGGAGTGAGAAAGATGTAAATTAGTGCCTCCATAGGTTTTCACAACCCGCCTCTGGAAATCTGGTAGGCGTTCCTCAAGGTTTTGATTATTCTAATTTTTGCCTGGTTTCAGAGACAAAAAATTAGTGTAAGGTGCACCACTATTTCAAAAAGAATAAATGTGACTTAACCTGGCAATTTCAGGGAACAGTTTGTTGCGCTTTCATCAACCCATACTTCTATTTGTTTTTGCAAAAGAATTGTCTTTTGTGAGACTAACCTTACTGATTATCCCATCCCAGAAGCTTTAGATAATTATTTGGTTCAACATTTATCATTTAAAGAGTTCATGTACTAATATGCATAATCGAACAGCACAGTTTAATTGCAAGTCTTAGTGCTACAGTTGAACTGCATTGCTGGGATTAATTTCTCTTATTCTTCAATGGGTTCTAATTAGTGCTCTGCAAGTAACAGACTTTCTAGATGTTAGCATCTTAGAAAGCCTTTAGCAAAAGCTACTGGGGTCCAAAGGTTTTGTTCTACTCAAAATACTGAGAGAATTTGAATGTGTAATTTCACTTACAAAAATATTTCACAACAGAAAGTGGTTTGGCGTCAGGTTTTTTTATAAATATTTTAGGAAGTTAAATCATTTAAAAAAAAAAAAAAAAAAAAAAGACGTCATCATCCCCCGAGTCTGGTCTGTCTCTGCAGTGAAATCATCACCAGCTCCTGAAATATTTGTGCTGGTACTTTCAAAATTTGGAGGGACGATGTAGATTCCTACTCTTGCTTTAACATCACTAAAAGGAATAGAAGTTGAGAGCACACGAAGTGAATCGTGTGCTTATTGATGAGCTGAGCAAGGGTTTTGGGTGCGCCAGTGCCGCAGATTGTGCCTGGGCTTTCCAGTCACACCCCTCAAGACAGTATCTCTGTTGTATGAAAGATATTTTTTCCCCAAAGAGACTTGCAGTATTTCTAAGACAATCTCCATCCCATATAAAGCAAACAAACTCACTTTAAGGAGCCTTAACATGCCAAATATGCATTAAAATCACTGGAGATGTAGGCTTCCAAAGCACATAGGGGCTTGGAAACACTTGGGAGTACAACTGATGCCTCTGAGCTTTTTGGAAGCATCTAAGCAGCACATGAACATGGTGGCTTGTCCTTATACCCTGTGAGACAATGTGATCCCCCTCTACTTCTGTAGATAACACCAGTCATGGAGGTGGCTGTGAGCTGGATGTGGTGCTTCCACACTCTGAGGGAGGACAACAAGGGTGGACAACTGAGCACTCTGGTACAAGATGGATATAACTTCTCCTAAAATCATGGCTCTTGCTTGCACCTGACTCCTCCCAAGCACCAAGACAACTCCTTTCTTTCAGCCCCCCATGTGAAAAGCCATGTACTGGGGGAAGTTATCTGTATTATATCTTTGCCACACTGGCTGGATACAGATTGTGGAAGGCACTCATTTCACCACCTGACACATAAAAGAAAAAAATAAAGAAGTCAGAAACATTATCACCATGGAACTGTTTTGGATGGACTTTGTCTGGCATTTTCAGCATGGCAGGCATTTTTTTAGCTTCCAGAAAAAAAAATATGAGTCAACAGGCTAAAGAAATCACAGAAGCAGGTGGTGAGAGATGCTGTATGGAGTTCAGTATTTGTACAGTTGCTCTGGTCCTTACATAGGCCTATTTTAAATGAACCAAAATACCCCTCTGTGCTTATGGTTGGTATACATTCATTGCCTTACAAGCAATGGATATCTACTACAGTTTTGCTCCAGTGATGTTTATTCCTTTAATAAGACAGTCCCTTAAATCTCCTCTCTACAACCTTTAGGAAAACCAAAGTGTGACCAAATTAACAACAAAAAAAAATCCCCCACATTCTTTTGGTTTCGTTGAAAATTTTTTTCTTATTCTTCTGGACATCAAAGAGAACAAAATGACGAAAACCCTTGAGCCTAACTCTTTCTGTATCCCTCCTAATTGACCTGCATAGGAGTCTGTCTCTATGCCACTTTCAAGCTTCTTTAGCTAAATAGCTTCAGGATACAAGAAGTTAAAGCATCCTGCAGAGTGGGGCTGTGATCATACAACAGCTAAAGTCATGAGCTTGTTAATGTTACAATGACAGATGTTATAACAACAGGATATTTATTAAGTTTCCCATTACCCTGCTGGGTTCTCAGGCCCCAATTTCTTTCCAAGACTGCTTTTTGGTTTTTTGATAACCAAAAGTTAACAGAAGTCTGTTTTCAGCCTTCTAACAAGAAGTCATGCAAAAGGGAAGAAATAAAAACCAAAACAGAAAACATTCAGAAACTGTCTCTGTCTCAGCTTGACTCCTGTTAAAGAAGGAAGCAGTACTATTTCTGTCTGTTTTCTGCCTCCATGTTATGGTATAGATTTGTTTTAGAGTAGGTGTAGTTTTAACCTTGTCCTTCACTTAAGAATTGGTCTCAATGATCCTCATGGTTTCTTCCAACTCAGAATATTTTGTGATTCTGTAAACACTATACAGCATTGCATGAAAAGTCAGAGTCCATGTAATTCCATAGTCCTGGAGCTTTAGTATCTGTTAGCTATTTAGTGAAGCACTGCACACTCTCTTGTGGTGGGTGTTTTTCCCCATTACCAGATAAGGAAGCATCAGCAGCCCTGCCTGGAGAATCCCCACCCGCATGCTCAGTGCTCTGCTGTGAGGGCACAACCCCTTCCCAAGCAGTGCTTAGAAGTCATTGTGGGAAAAGTGGACAACCTAGAAAAGCCACCTGCACAAAGAAAGAAGAAGTAACCAGGTTTAAGCAGTTATTTCTGCATAAATTATGTTTCAAGACTCATTTATCAGTTCTAAACTCAGTAGCAGCACTAATCCCAGAACAACTGGAGTGGTAATCCTGTATCAGAGTTACTCTATCTCAGGTGGTGCCATTTCTCCCAGCCTATTGCTCCCTTTACACCTGAGTCACACCTGGCCTGGATTTGGTGGTCTTTCTTGTTAAACATTGAGGGACAGTGCTCTGTGTGCACTTGTTGTTAGATGGGTGTTTTGTCACAGGGGTTCCTTGGAGCACGGGCTGGCTGCCCTGCACTTGTCCCAGCTCATGGTAGCAATGTCCTCACTTGTTCTGTACGCTGTGGCCCTAAAATCCATGCAGCACAGGCAGGATTAGAGCTGACAGCAATCCAGGCCTCTCCTAGGAGGACTGCTGGTTTTCCTTCCCTCAGGTTGGGTCTGCTTAGGGTGCAGTCAAAGGGAGGGTGACTTCTTTCCTTAGCATGGCCGGACTCCTGCTGGATGCCTCTCAAGATTTCCATAAGCCACTCCCCGCCCCTGTTTTCGAGATCATCCTTAAACTGAAATTTTGGTTTATTGGGGAAACTGAAGTCCATATGGAGACAAATGAGACCATTCAGAGAACTACAGGTTCTACAAAGAAAGAGGTTACATTTTCTAGTTTTAGACAGTACTTTGTATTTCTTTAAACACTATCTAGCAATGTTTGATGAAACAAAAGCATAGCAGAGATCAGGGCCCTGCATGTGCTATGAACAGAGAGCACTTTTCACCTGTCAGAGTTCCCAATACTGTACCAGGGCAGGCTCTTATATTCATAATCTACTTATCACAGATAATAAGAGATGGAAAACATGCTCTAAGGGGTCCTGTAACAACCATTACCATCCTATTTAATTTACTTAGTAAACATCTTAGATCTACCAAAAAGCAGCTCAGTGAAATTTCAGTGAAATTTCTATAAACCTTAAGCTTCTCTTCCTCTAAATATGAGCATCTCTGTTTGGGGTTAGTCACATTTGCAGAAAGTTAAAAAAAAAAACCAAACCAAATTAAAAAAAAACACCAATCCAAACAAAAACAAAAAAAACCAACAAAAGCCAAAAAAACCAAACCATCATCAAACCAAGAAGCCAATCTTTCTTAACAAAGGTTAAAGGTGTTGAGAATTAATCTAGCCTCATCTTCAGCGCATTCTTCCACATTTCCAGGTCTTTGATACTCTTCATCCAGTTTGTGATTTGGTTTAGAGTCTTTCCTACTGAGCACAGGAAAATACAGTGTCACTGGCTCAGCCAGCCAGCACATGGCCCCTGAAGGCATAGTCATGGCAAGGCACTCTGAAGCCAGTCTGGTTAAAACATCCTCCTTCAGAAAGAACTTGTCAGGACAAAGTTCCTGTCAGAACAAAGCTGTTTGAAAAGTAGGATGATCGTGTTTGGGTAAAACCCTGAACACACTCTCACATTATTTAAAAGATGGAATGCCTGTACTCCAAGGAGTAGCTGCGTGATGTACAGTCTGCAATTGCATATATCGTGCTCTCCAGTCTTCCCCTACCATACTTTCACTGGCTGGATAAACCACTGCATAGGACAGGACCTAATCTGGTATTTCTGGAATACAGTTATAATCACATGACCAGTATCTTGAAAGATTAGTTTTATAGGATGGTATGTATAGTACAAGATAAAAAGAAAGAACTGATACATTTTCTTATGTATCACTGAAGCAGCTTCTTCTCTGTGAAGTTCAAGCAAATATTTCTCCACCCTAATTTATTGCTGTGGTCCCTGTTCCTACATGTTCTACAGCGACTCAGAGCTCTACACAGTGCTGAAGTGCTTGTTAGTTGTGAATGACCTGCTACCAAAATTGTGTGGTTAGCTCACCTCTTTCTGAACTGAAACTTCCTTTCTTTCTATCTGATATTAAAAAAAAACCCCAACCACCATGTTAGGAAAAATTGGACATGTTTTGAAAGTGAAGTTTATTTCTATGTACTGTGAACTACTTGGATTAGAAACAAGGATACAGAACTAGTAAATCATTTATGAAACACTTTATCAGAACTACTTCTTTAGTTTGAAAACATCCTTGGTAATATTTAGTAATATTAAAAAATACTTGGACTTTAAAAGCATAGAAATATTTCTGTTACCTAGAGGAACTTTCAAACCTTCATCATCATCAAAACAAGTAAAATATTAAAATGTTGCTGGTTTCCGTAGCTGCAGATGCACTGCACTGCATTGACCTCAAATTTGCAATTTAAGGTTAAGGTTTAGAGATAAAGGGAAAGATGGCAGCAGTCCATCCTTGTTTATCTTGTTTAATTTTTGTCCTAGTCCAAACCAATTACTTTTTCTCTCCAAAGCACTGTTTCAAAAGGGGAATTCTCATATTGCATAAGGACTCTCTGCATTTGACTTTATATTAAGTGATTTGGAGAAATACTGCTCTGTCAGGGCTTTAACCATTGCCAGTGACAAAGCCTCAATGCAAAGACATTATTGTTGCCAAGCTGCATTCTCTTGCAGAGAAAGACTACTCCTCATATGCACGAGTGTGAAACAAAACTACTGTTACCTGACTTTCTACACCATTTCTGCAGCAGTGAGCTAAGCTTCATACTTCACCCTATTGTTTCCTGGTGTAACTGCTGAGGCTGTGCTGGCTGCTTTCTCAGTCTCAGGAAGGTTAAGGTCTCAGTTTCAGCTGTGATCTGTTTAAGCTCGTTTTTCCATGTGTTTCACTAGCTTTGATTTGCACAGACACCACATGTAGGTCTCATAGTAATAAGCTGTTAAGCTCTGCAGAGCTATAGAGGAAGAACAAAAGAACTTGTTTCCCTCACTAAAACAGCTGCAGGAGGGGGAAGAAATATAACCACCCCAAAAGCAAAACCCATGCACACTCCATTGCTCATCTTTCTCCATTGATGCCATAATTTCATTTGCTCTCTGCTAGCCAGTGACCACCATAGGAAAAGTGATCATCCTTTCTGATGCTCTCAAAGCTGACAGCAATTTTGCAAAGGACTTGTAGATCAGATTTTCTATTCTTATTTAAAAAAAAATAAATCTGAAGAACTCCAGTGCCTGTCCCACTCCTTTTGCATATCACACCAATTGTTGCATCCACATGCTGTAATAGCTAAGGCAACTGTCCCAGCAGAGGCCAGCAAATAAGAGCACCACAGAAGGCAACTGCAGAAACTGTGGACTTCAGTATCTCACCAGTTTCCAATAGAGAAACCCTACTTTGACGTTACCTTGGTGTTGCAGATACTTTTAGAAAGGGCACACAAAGTGCAATGGCGTTCAAACTCTGGGTTAAACGGCACATTTATTTTCAGAGCAGCACACTGGGTTACAAGGCAGTTCAATTTCACACTCAGTAGTCTCCCCTCAGCTATGTGGCTAAACTTCTCTGCATTAAGGCAATGGGAAAAGGGAAAAAAAAATCCCATGAAAGTTTTCAGCAAATGTTGCTGAGCTTTTGAATAACACCTGCAGCTTGGGTGGTGCTCTGAGCTCTTCACATACTGCTGGTGACATCATGCTGCGACTGTGACATCAGTGCAGTTCTGACACAGGAGCTCTGCCCACACAGCCTGACTCAATATTTAGTACTGCAGTTTTTCTACTCCTTCAGAAAAAGATAACTGGGACATCATGGTGCCAAGTGTCATTCCACTTCTAAGCTCAAGCATACGCACCAAACACCTCCTTTTTAGTGATAGCTTGCTGACTAACTCAGCAATGTCTCTACTGTGCATCTACTGTATGCAGGGAGAGTTTTGACTAACTGGAAACACACCTACCAAGGCTGGTTAATAATTCTTGTGATAATTAAACATAGTTCTTACCTTCCTTTCTTTTTTTTGAACTGCAATGTGAAAAGAGAAAAATCATTTCAAAACAGCATGACATAGAAATCTAAGACCTCTGCCATTATGGATATTTAGGATGAACTGCTTGAGCCTAGATTTTACCTGGTATTCAAAGCCAAGTGCTCTTAATGCTTAGCTGGAAGCATCCAGAATCAACCCATCCACGTGGGTCAGAACCTTCCCACATGCCCACAAAAATACAAGTGAAAATTATCCCCCAAAGTTTGCTAATTCACATAATCCCATTCTCAAGGGAAAAAGTGCTTGCCTGCAACTGACTGGGGGAGAGTCCCAGAGCACCTCAGGATAAGAAAGATGGGCTGTGTCTCCAGACAATACTGCCTCATGTGAAACTCTTGAGGGAACAGCAATATGTGCAGCCTCTCCCTGTAGCAGTGTTGTTCACTCCTAAACTAGGGTATGAGTGCCCAGATCAGGTAAGCAGCAATGACCCAGTTACCTGCAGAGACTCACTGTGCTGTACTCACTGCACCCACAGCCAGAAGGATCACATGGTAACATCAAACCAAACCCTGACGCCAAATCCAGGTCTGCAGCAGGCCAGCAGCACCTGCTTACACTCAGCAGACACTCTGAAGTACGAAAGACTGGCAGCGAGTAAATATTTCACTCAGCTGAGGTTTTGCCTGTAGTGCAGAATGCAGTTGCCTATAGTGCAGAATGCAACTGAAACAAGTGTGGGCCAACTCACAGCAGAGCTAACCCAACAAATTAAATATAACAGATCCACCCAGTGAGTCCAGCAGCGCTAGCAGGGGAAGATGAGGAGAACAGGCTTCAACCCAGGCCAGCAACACAAGCACAAATGCAGGAAGCCCAGCAGGTTGCACATCCTGTTCCACAGCATCACCATGGTTATTCTTAGCTGCAGGAGCTGGTGCAAGGGAAATGCTGGGAAGCCAACCAACACTGTAGCTGGAAACAGAGCTTGGGTGATGGCAGGGGGTGTGGATTGCAATTTGGTCTCAGCACTAATTTAAGGTTTATGCTGATTGTCACCAAAATCAAAACCAAAACCACATATATATAAATGCTAAGCAAAGTTTCAGTGGCAGTGGTTTTATGCCAGGTTTGGGATGGATCAGACTGAGAAGGTGCCTGCTGAAAGAGCTTGTCTGCCTGGAGTCAGACACTATTTCACTCCCATCCTGCCCTTCTCCTGTGGCATCAGCTCCTCCAATGCAAAAGCAGCAAGGAGTTGTTTTTCTGGGAGCTAGATCTGGTCCTTGAGGTGGTCAGGAAACTATCTGGTCTAGGAAAGACACAGGTAAAGTTAGGTGTAAAAGCAAAAGTAAGCTACAGTTCTGAGGCTTTCCTTCTTATTAATTAAAATTTTCCAGAACAGAATGTCTCATAAGGGATGTTCATATAAGTTTAAATCACATCTTCTCATTATGAGGTAGAAGTAGCTTTGGAAAACAGCAAAACTCATGCTGATGAGCAATGCTTACAGCACATCCAAACACACCCTCCTGAGCGTATAACTAATAATGTGGAATCACTTTTCCCTCTTGAAGCAGAAAAAGGAGCTTCTGAAGCTGCACCGGTGAAGGGCTCCAAAATGAACTCATCATTGCAAGCTCATTAACAGCTCAAGACAGTTTTTAGT
Source organism: Hafferia zeledoni (assembly GCA_035583235.1). Lineage (NCBI taxonomy): Eukaryota > Metazoa > Chordata > Aves > Passeriformes > Thamnophilidae > Hafferia > Hafferia zeledoni. The sequence goes on along the minus strand of JAWWEV010000115.1, from coordinate 22,628,708 downwards.
AACCATCCTGCCCTCCTCAGTACCAGTGCCGGCAGCTGCAGTCAGTTCTTTTCTCCCAACAAACTTTACAAACTGCAGTGTTTCTGAATTAAAACAAATGAAGCTGAAAAGCACTAAAGCATTTTCAGCTCTCCAGTAGCTTTCTTCCAAAGACATTAAACAAAGTAGTACCAACTTCCATCAGGAAGCCCACCTTATCGACCCTTGTGTTAGAGATTTAACCACGGCCAATTATTATTTTATTCTTTTCTCTTCACATGATACTAGAACTGAGCAACTGTTACTTTAATTGCACCTGGAATCCAGACAGCTGGAGGCCAGCATTTCAGAACCCATTTACTAACCTCCTCTTCTATTTGTGCTCTTTTGTTTCTGACGTTCTGGGAGATGGTGAAAGTGCATTTCTACCAGTTAAATTCCTTCCTAGGAACTGATCTGAGAAAGAAATTCCAACTAAAAGCATGCGATATTCAGGAGCTCCATTTATTTTCTCAGCACTTTAATACTTAGACAAAAAAAAACCAAACCAAAAAAAAAACCAAATCCCCCAAAAATCCCAACCAACCCCCCACCCCCCCAAAAAAAAGAAAAAAAATAACAAAACCCCTGAACATTATTATTTATTTTAAAAGAAGGCAAAAAGAAATATCATCAATGAACAAGCTATGCCAATTATATTTTAACATTGTTCAGAAACAGGATCCAGGACATGAAAAAAAAAGAAGGCAAATTAATCCCATGTGCTTTTTGGAGACATATAGATGAAAGATATTTTTCAGTTTTGTGGGTTTGCTCATCGACTAATTAGACCACATGGTGAATACAAAAAATATAAATGTGAGCCTGCTAAAACATAGTGCTGTACCTCATGGGCAGCTAACCACACAAAGCAAAGGTCACAAGGAATAATCAGACCCTTCTGGTATCAGCAAAGCTACGTTTGATTTGGAAAATTGACAAGTCTGGCTTTAGCTCAAGCAAATGAAGCATCCACCTCTTTCCATCCAGCTGAGAGAGAAAAAACGAAAGATACTATGGAGCTGACAACTCAAGTGCATACCTTAAAAGGGTGTAACTGATGCTATGCTATGAAACTAAAATAGTCAGAGCATATTTATATGCTTTTAAATATAGTTAGCAGTATTTCCTATTCCCTCCACATGGAACTTGGAACATGTAGTTAAAAAATTCACCCCCTCTGTTCCCCTGGTCTCTCCATAGCTGAAGAGATTAGAAAGTGCAGTCAAAGCAGGGGGCAGGGGAAGGAGAATGGCAAGAATCTTTATCCCTCCTCCCCAAACTCTACCAGGCAGTGTTTAATAAATTCAGATGGCCCAGTTTCAGAAGCAAACGGCAATGTCAGTTTAGCTAAACTTGTTAACAAGTCTTAGGACACTCAGTGAGCTTTTTTCCCTTTCTTTCTGGAGAATGGGGAAAAGGAATAAATCCTGCAGTTATATCAAACTGACAGTATTTCTGCAGCAAATTTAGAAACACCACAGTAGTCCTGATTTTAATACATCCATAAACTCTAGGTACTTCCACTCTTTAAAAGCCAGGCTGCACTGGCAGAAGCTTTGGACTCACTCCCACAAGTAATTCCTTGCATGCAAGTAAGTACTCGTCAGCCTGATGAAATTATTCAAGAATACAGGTATTTTCAGGACTGAGCCCTTGCCATGACTTTTGGTGGAGCCACAAGCTGGGGCTGGTTCTTTTACATAAGTGTGATCTGTCCATACCGCACACCGCGATGCGGCAGGAACAGACACTGCCAAAAGCCCACAGTGGATGTTGAAAGCAACTGAGCTAAAATTATTAGGGGTTCCAGAGAAACAATTTACTCTGCTAAAAAGGAAGCTTGGTGGTACTGTGGCTAGCCCACTGACTGACTGAATCAGTTCTGCACTGCACCTTAGGTGCAGATATAATCTAAGAAGTGATTCCAAACCAGCATGTTCCTGGGTGAGACATATAGTCAGTGTAAAATGTTTCACTCGTTGATGTTTGGTATATCTCTGTGACACATTTCATTGGAAGCCTAAACGATCTCGACATTGAAGTAAAAACTTATTTTTCCTTAAATTCAGTGTTCCATAGGTTTGTTTATTTTAAAAATTCAGGAATGTGATACACAATACAATTAGCTCCCCACCACTGCAGCGTTCACTTACATGAGATACACCAGTTCCATGCTTTGTGGGGGGGAAAGAAAAAGGTTGTGCAGTGTTTTTGAATGATCTCGGCATTCTGAAACTGTGATCTTCAGAACAAATCAAGTCTGTATAACCCCAGACAGATCAGGTTAAAAAAAAAAATCAAACTCTATCACAAGCTAGAGGGCTACAGTCAGGTCTCACAGCCAGAACAGGACAATTTTGTTCCTGCTGCTGCACAGCCCCATCTTGACCTCACTATACGTTTTCAGGGAATTCACCGTTGAGTGCTAAAGAGACTAAAGGGCCCCGTTACAACCAGCTGGTGCTGCACGTGCAACACAGCACATGACAGAGAGGCCACGCAACTCCCCCTTCTGCCCCCGTCACCATCATCATCGTCACATCTGCATCCTGTCCTGGTAATTAAAATAACAAGGGAGAGAGGTTTGAGTCTTTTAAGCTAGCCATTGCCTGCAATGGACACAGAAATAGAAAAATATGACTTCTGGCACAAAAAGAAAAGATTAAATAGTTTAAAATGGAACTAATTACTACAAATTCATCTATCCAATGCATTTACTGAGACTGTTAACCTGTGATGGCAACTGTAATGACTTAATAGTTGCTCTCTTTTCAGAAGAGCAACAAGTGAGAAGTCACAGTCAGTCACAGTACTAAAGAGCAGTAGTCCTATGGTGTATTAGTGATAAACAGCAGGACCTCAACTAAAGATTGAGACCAATTTTAAACTAGTGATCAAAATAATTAGTGAAAGTTTACCATAAAAAGCAGGATACACATTTAAAAAAAATAGTACTTTGTTCATTTCAAAATTTACGTGCTTAATACTCTGTAGTACACTAGCAGTGGTAGCATATTCTGCAAATGTAGTCTCATACAAGATCTCATTTAACAGTCAACTCTAGATCATATACAGGTAACAGAAGGAGTTAAAATAATTCAGACAAAACAAAAACATATATAAATACTATATTAATATGTTTAAGTTAGTTTATGAGACTGTACAAGAAGCATAAACACAGAAAAAGGTGAGCAATGCTGATGGCTGTGAAGCACCAACATCCTCAAGCCAGCACAAAGCTGAACCGACTCATCCACAACCCGCAGCTTCCTGCAGATGATGTGAGCAGCCAAGAGGAAGAGTCACTGCCTGGGGCTGTGCTGCCCCAGCCCAACACACCCTGTGCCAAAGGGCTCCTGTGCCACCCTGCTGAGCACCCCTGCCTTCCCAATGCCTGGGCACACAGCACCGCTCGGCCAGTGCACGGGCAGGCAGTGCAAGGCCAGTCTGGGCTCTGCAGACTGCACAGGTAATACACAACACTGGTAATCCACCCATGGATAATCAAGAGTTGACTGCAATGCCCTGCTGAGAGGTTGGGTAAGACCACTGACATGACTTGGGCCAACGTAAGTCTGATGAGCAGCAGGGCTATTTTGAACTATTTAGGAGCAATAACGACATGAGACACATGTTAGAAACACAAACTAGTAAGGTGTTCTGTATCTGGAGGCAAAGCTACATTCCCTTCACTAACAAAACATTCTTTTTTAAAAAATCTACATTTAAATACTGTTATAAACCTGAAAACCACAGCATCAAAGAATTTATAAGGCCAAAACTATCCTCAGTTTCCTCTGTTTGTGCCTAGGTATTGCAGTACATTGTAGAAGTAGTAAATACCATGTAATCCAGCATCTTACACTCTCTCCAGTGCCTTCCAGTAACAGATCTCAGAGCTCTTCACACAAGAGTTAAGCCTCACAACACCCCTGTGAGGTAGGTATTATCCCCATTTTATGACAGGGAAACAGAGGCAAAGTGTTTATCATGTCCAGAGTCACAGAGCAAACAATGAAAGATCTGAGTTGTTTTCCAGTTTTGAGCATAAGAGCAGTCAATTAATCACAAGACATTAGTTCCCATACATAACATGAGAGTGGATTAAAAGGGTCAGAGTTTTAGATCCATTTTCTTGTATGTTTTATCTTCAACTCTCATCTAGTCTCTGTCAAATTCACAGCACCCACCACCCAGTTTCTCCTCTGCTAAGGTGTAAGTTGGCAGCATACTGTAACAGCTTCTTTAGTTGTCAATTAACGGAGTCAAGATACCAAACCGTGGATTTCGATACTTAATAAGTGAAATTATGTGATACATAAACATCTCAAAGTGTGAAATACAGTGGATGAAATCCTACTCCTCCCTGCACCACTTCCTCAAAAGTCATGGAAGGCTCCTGAGGACACGGGGGGAACAGGATTGCAGGCACTGCAAGTGCTTACACTCAACCAGAAGCAAAATGCACCACTACGTTACTTGTTGTGAAGCTGCTGCCTGTGCTGGAAAGCCTGAATGATACTGTCAGTGCTTGGCAGACATTCCCCCACAGAGCACTTACTGACATAACTAATTATTTTATCCTAGTACACTCAGCATCAGTTAAACATGAAGCTCCAGCTCTTCATTCATAGCACTGTGAGTCAAGGGTTCTTTAAATATTGGAGATTTCCAAGACACAACTTGGAAGTAAAACACCAGGAAATCCATAAAAGATTAAAGTATGTGTTACTGTATCAATTAGTCTCACATCTTGATCACAGAGCAGAATACAGTAGCTTGAACTTCCATTCTGACAGAAAAAAACCCTTTCACATCTGTTGCTCTCAATCACTTCACCAAAAGAAGTGGGGACAATCTCTAACAATCACAGGATGTTCTCTTCAAAAAATGCAATAAATTCAGTTGAAAAGCCTTCACATTTATTATCATTAGATAGCTTTAAGAAAAATATGTGAAACTGCAGAGTGGTTTCCAGTTTTTAGTAGTTATATCTTCAAAAATGTTCTATGTACTTTGGTTTTCTTAGGGCTTCTAAATAAACAATATATTAAAATATCTACAAATCAAATATTAAAGGAAGAAATAGGTCCAAGAAATATGTAACACAAATTGAGTTCCTACATGCTTATCCCTCAAATACCTTTTCGCTGGGAACAAAAATCTCAATTTGAAGCACAGCAAAAAGTGTCTCTGCTGCAATGTTGAAACTGGTTTTCTGAAGTTGTTACAGCATCGGTGCACTTTCTGTCTGTCTAAGTCAAACCAAGTCAACACAAACACATTGTATCATGACAGTGACATTATATTCTTTAAAACAAGCATTCTATATTTAGCAATATGACAAGAACAAGGACTTCAGCAATTACACTACTTGGCAAAATTGCATCTCAAACGTCTGTCTCTTCCTCTTGCAACACAGCTGTTGACAAAGTTACCACAGCTCAGGTAGCACCTCTGGGGAGTTACAAAGATGACTCAAATTGCTCATTTTGATCGGTGTTTGCCTCTAGCTTCACCGAAGGGATGCTCTCTGACTTAGTCCTCCTCGTTTTTGGAAATTCAATGACAACTTCTGAACAAGAAATACTAAGTGATGAAGATTTTTCTGTCTTCTTTGCAGTACTATCTTCTCCTGTTCCGCAACACTGCTTCAAAGCACACTGAGTCCTGCAAGGCAACTCACACTTCCCCCTCCCTGATTCAGAGCCAACACTGGCAAACTCAGGCTGAATGGTAGTTGCATGAATCCCCTCGTCATGAAAGATCTCTTTGATGCGCTTTGCCACCATCATGTACGTGGAAGGGTCAGGACACTTGATGTGAGCAGTGCCAATGATCCTACTGCCTGCCAGTTGCCAAATGTGTAATTCATGGATTGCTTCAACTCCTTCCAGGGTACGTAACTTTGAGTTCAAAGAATGAACATCTATTTGTTTGGGAACAGTCTGTAGAAGTATAAGGGCTGACTCCCTAAGTAATGGGTAAGTTGTGTAAAGGAGTATACAGACCATAATCAGACAAAGGACGGGATCTAAATAAAGCAACCAGCAAGGACCAGCCACTGTAATGCTCTCCTGCTCAGACTTGTTAGCTCTGCCAAGTGTTTGGGATAAAGTAGCGTTTTCCATGCAATGATTATTGACACATGGATTAAAGCAAGGCCCATCTTCAGGACATGGATTCCACAACCCATAAAAGAGCAAGGCATTCAATACCACAATTACTGAACCTAAGGCATCTCCAAAAACATGCAGAAAAACTCCACGCATATTAAGCTGTGCACTAGAGTCTTCTTCAACCTCCTCTTCATCCAGAGGATAATGGCCAGCATTCCCATTCACTTGGAGGTCACTCATGTCATCTTTCATATCACCTGACAAGAAAACAACAGAACAGTTAGGCAGATGCTGTAATACTACACATTACTGTAATTTCTTATAAAATAATATCCAACATTAAGCACGCCACTGAAAAGCCAGCAAGTCTACCCACACACTTAGCAACATCTTCTCTGGCTGAGAAATACTCGGTTGTCCCAATAAGTGATCTAAACAGTGTAGAAGGCAACTGTTTCTACATGGAGCTTAAAGATATAGAGTGGCAAAGAATGAAGATGACCCTGTTTTAATTAATTCTCCTGAAAAACTACTTTCACCTTTTCCAGCTGTTTAACCATTTGAGTATTCGCTGTTTCTTTCTTAAACAAAATGCAGAACTACAGAGCACATGTTAGAAAGCTGGTTGAGTAGCTCAGGTAGTTACATTAGTTCCCTCTTTCAAAACACCAGAAGATTTATCACATTGCTTAAATCTCTCTTAAACCATAGGATTGCAGTGCTCTTTTATATTAAAATTTGAAGCCAGAAGCTCAAAATCTGTATGAATACAGCTGTCTAGTGACTTTTTTTCAGGTTTAGCAGTGTGTTTTCAAAAGGCTTCTGAATTCAAGGAAAAGGAAGTTTTTCCGAGATGGCACATGGAGCCAGCAAGACCGTGAGAGAAAATCAGCTGAGCTTTTAGGCCTAAAACGCAGAATTTATCAGCAGGATTGACTATGGGACAGTGTAAGTTACCACTGAAGCTCCTAGAGGCTGTGAACCAGTGTTACTTATATTTCAGAATATCACTTATAAATAAATAAGTGCTAAAATTACATTTTTTATGTAAGTGACATGAAGCTGTTGAGTGACACACAGCTTCTAATGTCCAAAGCCATATGTCATGGGCTGTGCAAAACATAAACAAACATTTTAGTGCCCTCCTTTGTCAAAATTGTCTGCAATTTTTGCCACTCCAACACAGCCAACCACCTACATGGGAATAAATACACACATCATTACAAAGTATCTTTCCTGAAAGAAAATCATCTTCTGATGTTTAAATTTTAAAGAATTTTACTTGATTAACCCCTTGCTTTTCTTCAAAAGTTCTTCTTTGGACACTTCCAGTGCTAAAGAAATGCAGCAAGCACTGGCCCCTGGACCAACAAACTGAGACAAGGAGCTCTTACTGCTTTTGAGGTTATTCAGTTCAGAGCTTTGTAAACATTAACACATTAATAAGATCTGCAGCTTCTGCTGCTCTGCTCTCGTGGCTGCAATTCTGCAGTTGTGAAGAGTGCACAAGTCCTTTCCCCTCTGAAGAAGGGCGGGCTCCCACGAGGCAGCTGAGCGCTCATTTCCAAGCCCCAGGTCATTACCTCATGCATCCCGTTTCTGCCCTAAAGCTCCAGCTACATTTTCCACACTACCTCTAGAGGCTGTGGAACATGGGACCTGTAACTTTCCAGGGAAGTCAATAAATTAGAGGGAAATATCTCAGGTTACAGAGTTCAGACCTCAAGGTCCATGATAGAAGCAAGGAAAGAGGAATGCTCTGCTCTGTACCAACTGCTTGGAATAAAGAAGAGCTAGAAAGTCAGGAGAGCTATATCCATAAGAGAGGGTAACAGCAAACACAGTTCCAGAAAGCTCTTGGGATTTTTTTAATGGGAAAAGGTTAAAACACATCTATCTGAAATATGCTCATTGACATCTAACTATAATCTGATTACTTTAAATAAAGTGTATGCACAAAAAAGCCTGTGCAGGACTGGCCCCTAAGGCTATCCCTGGCTTTCCACTTCCACCTTAGGAAATCAGGGGCTACCTCTCTTTCCAATTCCAGACAAGGCACAGGACCAGCCTAGTTTTCCCCTATATATCTTACATCTTTTCTCCCAAGTCTCCAATCACCTTTACCTGTAACTCTTTCATGGGTAAACTATGAATAACTCCATTCATTACATAATCATGACAGGGCACAGAAGGAAATAAAAACTTATTTCAGAGTTTCACTGTGACCAAAATTATGCCCTATTACCACCTAAATACCCACAACAAATTATTTGTTATTGCCAGAAGCAAATCCATGAGACATTCCAGACAAATTAGCTCAAAAGAGTATACATTTTAATCCATGCTATAAGGTAATCCTTGGTCTAACTAGTCCAAAACTTGGCTAAAGGCACAACTTTTCACCATGTAATTCCCAAGCCAAGGTATCTGCCAGACCAATGGTTAAGGGAATTTTTAAGTCTCAAACTAATTATTGGGATATCGTTTTTGGAACTGAACCAACATTAAGAGCTTATTATGTGGTCAAGAAAATGGTGTAATTTATTGAGAGGAACTCTCCTATCCTCTTGCAAAACCCGTCTTTCCAAAGTCAACACGGAGTCAGAGAAACTGAAACTGTTAAGTTTCTCAAACCTATATTGGAACCTCTGACCAGAGAAAAACCAAAACTGTAGCAAAGTTCACTCTGCTCAGTTAAAGCTCCATTTAAGCTAAAACAAAGGTCTCTTGATGTCATCCTGAAACTGAAGGAGAGAGACACGGGTTCTGAAGTCTGAATGAAGCCCCTTCCTCCGGGTGACAAGGATGCCATATGAATAAAGAAGCGGCAATCACGCACCTTTCCCTCTACTAGCAGGCAGGACTTGGCTTCAAGCAAGCAGCTTCAAAATCCAGGCTTCTGGATCCATTAAAAAAATAACACAAGAAACTCCCACCCACGAAACAGACAGTTTGACCATGATTGGGAAGGGAAGATTTTAAATTTACGTCTGCGTGCAGCTGAGTGGGAAGGTGCATGCTTTAGAAAGCTAAAGAGAACTCAATCCAAGACACCATTCGTGTGCTGTGACACCAGCGAGCTCCACACTCCGATTTCCACAGTTCTGACGGGCAATTTCCAAGGCTTCTATTAATACCGATGCCACCAAGAACTACAACATTACTGCAGTGGAATGAATATACTTTAGCATGTTGCGTTGGGGTGGAGAGCAGCTTCTCAGGTAGCTGATAACAGCCCCAACGGAGCGATGCAGCTGCCGGAACCAAAGCTCCATTTATTTGATGTGCAGCCAGTTCGGGTGGAATTAGGGCAGCGTCTTGTGACAGCTCCTGTCGCTAGGCAAGAAACACTTGTCATGTGCCTTCCCTACCAGAACCAACATTTCCCACGGCAAACGGCTTTATCCTAAGACGCTTTTACACCCTGACCTGTCTGCGAGACGCGCACGCAGCTCAGGGCATCTGAAGGAAAGGTGTGAGGTAGAGGTGCGACAGTCGTGCGCCCAAGAGCGCCGCTCAGAAACTTTCTCGCCTCTTCCCCAGCCAGGGGGACGGGACAGGTGGTGCCCACACAGCCCGCGCCGGCCGGGTGGGGCCAGGATTGCCCCCGCCCTGCTCGGGGACAGGACCCCTCCCGCCTCCCCGTGCCCGGACGGGGCAGCGGCGCCGCGGGGCTTACCCAGCTTCTCCTGGCCGACCCCGTTGGAGCTGCTGCAGTTCTCCACCAAGGTGCTGGTCTCGTCGCGGTGCAGCGCAGCCTCGCCGTCCGCGGGCGGCTGCTCGGGCTTGGGGCCGGCGCGGGGGTGCTGCTGCCGGGCGCCGTGCGAGTGCCCGTGGGCGTGCCCGTGCCCGTGCCCCCCGACGCCGTGGTGGTTGAAGAGGCAGAGCCCCAGCAGGTTGATGATGAGCCCCGCCACCCCCACGGCGATGACCACGAGCGGCTGCTGGATCTCGTGGGGCTCGGTGAAGCGCTCGATGGCCTCCAGCAGGATGGTGAAGCAGAGGGCGGTGAGGAACACGGCGTTGACGAGGGCGCCCATCACCTCGGCCCGCACCCACCCGAACGTGTTCTTCTTGGTGGCGCGGGTGCGCTGGGCGAAGCGCACGGCCACCAGCGCCACGACCAGGGCCATCACGTCCGAGAGCATGTGGAAGGAGTCGGAGAGCATGGCCAGCGAGGCCGTGACGCGGCTCACAGCCACCTCCACCACGAAGAACAGGAAGGTGAGCGCCAGCATGCACAGCAGCCGCGCCCGCCGGTTCTGCCAGCAGCGCGGCCCGCCGAGACCCCGCGCCGCCATCCCCCCGCACATCGCGGCTGCCCGGCGGGGGCGGCGGGAGCGCGGCAGGCGGTGGGAGCTCCGGGCGCTGTGGCGGCCGCTCCGC
>JAWWEV010000115.1:22597216-22617380 GCA_035583235.1 Hafferia zeledoni | reverse complement strand
GACGGTCCCACTGAGACTCGAACTCAGGTCCTTGGGATTCAGAGTCCAGAGTGCTCTCCTTTACACCACGGGACTGCCTCCATCCCTGGATACTGTTTGGCTTATTACACTTGTATTTAGGAAAGGGAAAACAAGTGTTTTGAGGCATCCAGACAAAAAAAGACCCACAAAAATATAGTTAAAAGATAGAGCTGAGTTCCTACTTTGCCCACTGTGTTCCTGGAAGCCAACAAACACAGCAACCAGAGACAGTGCTGAGGAACATTTCATAAGAAGAGAGAGGGGACGACCATCCCCCCTGTTTGCAGTTGTAGAGGTGTAGCTGTGTGTGTGAATAGGAACAGGCAGGAAGGAAAACGGTGCCCTGAGAAGGAAGATCCAGCAAGAATGCAAAAGCCTGTTGCTATACAATGTGATTCGGAGTCTGTGCAAAGACTCCTGAGTTCATAGCATTAGTAAAATGACAGAAGGATTTCACATTTTGACAAGGAAAGATTTATCAGCAGGTGTAACTGAGAGCAGTAATTCAGGGCAGACTCCCCCTGAGCTTGGCAGCATCCCTGTGAGCCCACACCTGGACACTGCGCTGCTCTCATCTCTGTGTGCCATGCCCTCACCTTTGCTTAACCTTTTCTGCATGGCAGATGTGGCTTAGACACCACAGGACTCCTCTATGACCTGTGACCCCTAACCCTGTTTTCTGTGAGATTATCCTTGTGCCCAAATCCAGGTCTGCCATGTGCATAGCATAGCGGTAGGGATGCACAGGGAATGCTTTAATGACTGTTGTAAAGAGAGTCAGCAATTAGATTGCTGTAACATTCTCTTCACCTGCCTGGCTTTCCGCATGCCCTTACGTCACTTACTAAGAGGTAAATCATCCGGAAGTCAACCGGCAATTACACAGAAACGGAACATGCCCATGTCCTCTCCTCCTCACTCCCACACAAGGCCATTAGTTGACAAGGAAGAATTACCCAAATTTAGGATATAAGGGTCAGAGAAACTGGTACAGCTCAAACCTTTTTTATTTCCTGTAGGTGAGGTTGGTTATCATTTGACAGGAATTGGTGTTAATCCTATGGAACTTAGCTAGGAAGGCAGGGAGGACAAGGAGTTTAAAATCTCTCATTGGCTTGACCTCAGGAACTGCTGAAACTGAGCAGTAGTTGGTTGCCCCTGTGATGTTGTCATAGTTTCCTTGATTAAAAGTACTCAATCCCCTCCTGAGGGAAATATACAGGATATTGATATCAATACCATCCTGATAAACAAAACTCTACCAGCATTAAACATAAACTGTGTCAAGAGCTCTGCTTGACTTGAGATGGGGAGTTAGGGCTTTTGGGGCTTCTTTCTTGGTATGTCTGGATCAATTTGTGACCCCTTTAACATTTCACTGCAAGACCTCCTAATCTGCTCAAGGATGCCCATACCCCTGGTCAGTGTGCTGCAGTCTTCCCCTTAAAGGATGGCATGCTTTTGATCCTAATCCATGTCCAGGAATAGCCTTTTTTCCTACTATACCAGGCTGAATGATGAATTCCTCTTGGGGCCAAAAGCCACAAGACATGGATCATATACCTCAGGAGAGTGGGAGGGGATGGTTTCTTCCCAGGCGGGGAGTAGTGATGTTTCTTCAGGCCTTCTGCTGCTCCCCGATGAATGGGGCTGCTGTGTAGTTTTGACCCAGCTACCGTTGTCTCCAAGGGCTTCAAACACAGGACTTTAATGAATAATCCCCCTGTGGCAGCTCAGTCCCTCTGCTGGACATTCCAGGCATGGACCAGCATCTGGGCCACACAGGAGTTCACATTGCTACCTCTTCCCCGGACTCCTTCTCATAAACCAGTGTGCTGTACATTGCTGTTTTCAGGCCTTTCTGTTATATTGCCATACACCAGCAGCCAAGAGGAACACGGATAGTTCCTAAATTTAGGGTTGTCCATCTGGCAACACTATCAATTTTAAGATTATTGGGAAAGTGACTGATAAAGGTACCTAATGATGCCATAAATGGTGTTTTAGAGAGGGACATTTTGTTCCTCCTTATGCTTTTGAGGGTAATACTTTGTCTTTAGAGTGGGGAGGACTCTGGTATTTTTTTTGTGTTTTCTTTTTTAGGCTTCCAGGCATTGTTCGTGACTCACACAATTCTTTCTCGGCTCGGCTTCCGGTCCACACATGTGGAAGAACCCATCTAAAATCTGTTTACTTATCGTAAATGCTCTGTGTTCCAAGGGCAGAAGTAACTCTGGATCTTTGCCACGCAGCTTCATAGCACCCCAGAACCAGGTGCCAGGGCTGAACAGAAAGCTGCTGCTTGTCGCCTGTTCTGAGGGGAAGTGTTTGGTACTGAGAGCTGCAGCGCTCCTGAGCCAGCTGAGCACTCTGGGAAGTACAGGGCTTTGGTTGGGAGTCTTGGTATTACTCAGCATGTTTGCTGAGTAAATAAAGTTACTGCTTTTTCCCTTTGAATTTCTGCGCAGGTTTGCAAGTAGAGAGATCTCCACTATGGAGTGCTCTTCATCACCCTGTGCCTTTCCACTTGGAAAAGGTGAAACCCTGCATATAAACCGCTGATGCAGTCACGTATTAGAGAGCACACTGCCTCCTTTTAACTCCTAACTTTTCCCCTTTCTGTGCAGTCATCAGACCTGTCTGCTTTTTATGTAGGCCTGTGGGACTCTGGCAAACATGACTCCATCTGTCTGTGCCACTTCAAGGCTGTCAGTGTTCATTTTAGGCTGCGTTTCTTGCAGGCAGTGTCTCTCTGGTAGCTGTCCTTACAAGGTTTCTTCAAAATAGATCCAGCAACACCAAAGCCAACAGAAACATTCACTGTTCAGTTATCTGCATAAACAAGTTAGTTCCTTGTAATGAAAAATAAAACAAATGAAAAGTGAATATTACTGTTCACATTGTTCTGTGTGAAATTCACTGTTCTGCCCTGATTCAGGAAAGCAGCTTTATCAAGGAAGGGACTTAGACATGTGTTTGCAGTTAATTAAAAGGCCTTCTTTGAACAGAGGTGAGTTAAACATGTGCTTACATGCTTTTGTTTGTGACCTGTGAAGAAAGACTATAGCTGTAATTGGCATTAAGATAGGAAATGAAGGACACCTTACTCTATAAAGAGATTTCTTCTTCTACCTGATTACCATGTCTGTGAAATGTGGATTCTTTGGAAATGGCAGAGCTCCCAACAAGTTGAAAGTGTCAGTGTATCATCTGCTATGCTCCTTCTGAACCTTGCAAAGCAGATTAAAACCCTTACTTTTTTCGTCTCCAAAATATTTTATCCCTAATAAAGAAACAACTGTTTTTTAAAATATGCCTTTCTTATGTCCAGTTTTGTTCTTTCCTTGGATCCAATGGCATTTGGCAGCCTGTAACTGCTTCAGGACTTCTGGCACAATTAACCGCACGACCAATCTGTAACTCTTCTAATGAACAGGCATGTCTTTTTTGGTGGACTTTAGAGCATTTCCTGGCTTTGATTACCAGTTTGTCTGCTTGTGATACAACTAGTGTTTTCTTAAAATCCACAAGTAGGCAGGCAAAACAGTTGCTCTAATCAGTTGTGAAGTTAATGCTAATAAGATATTAGTTACAGCTAATGCCTTATTCAGCCAATCACCACATATTAATCATTAAAGGAAAAAAGTCAAGGAAAACTTTTAGTGTTATTCACTATTGCACACAGTGTGGCTTTCTGCTGGAAAGACAGTAGCAATGATTCAACAGGGATAGGAAAATTCTATACATATGGAATTCTGGAATTAAAAAAACTCTTTGCAGCCAACTGATTGGAAACATTTTGAATTGTTACAGAAATAAATTTTCTTTCATATAGCATTTTTAATAAATCATACTGTTAAGCTCTGCTTTATTACCTTTAGAAAGAACATGAGATCACTCCCTGTAACCCAAGCCAGTTCTCTTGGAGCTGTGGCAGTGGGTACCAATGAATCAATGGGCAATTGCCAAGGACAGACACTGAGAGATATGTGTGGTGCCTATTCCACCCACCTACAGCATCAGGCCCTGTCAGAGAATGTACAATACTTTCTGGGTTAATCTGGGGCAGGGGTTTCCACTGTCACTAGGATGCTGGAGTTCATTGGTGTAGGATCTCTAAAGGCCCCTTGTTGGAAAAAGATCACTTGAGTCCTTTGAGGTAAGTCCCTACAAGAACATATAATAGGAAATCATTAATGTGCATGTTCTGACATTGGAAAAGTCCATTCAAAACTCATTCAACAAGAGCAGCTTTGAATTATGTGAGGCTGCAGAGCACGTCCCTGTAATGCTGCCAAAGAAGAAAAGCCCTATGGTGGCATGTTTTGCCCTGAGAAATGGGGCTACTCTGGTACACCTCCTGTCTCCTGGGAGCTGAGTGACACAAGGGAACCCTATGCAAACACCTGGCATTGGTGTCAGGGACTGAAGTAGGCAATGTAAGGACATGGTATGAGAACAGTATTGGCCCAGAAGAGGAAGATCCCCAGGCAAACTGGAATGGAAGCCATCATGCCGACTGTGTACATACAGAGCTTACAGGGTGGTTTCTGGAACAGCCGTGAGCACAGGATGCAGCACATCCTATAATTTCTGCTCTGTAAGACAGGATTGCCTGCAGCACGGCAAAGAGCCTGGTGGCACAGGACATGTAGGGCACGCTCAGGCACGGAGGCCCCTGCGCAACATACTTTGACAGGCTCCCACTCTGACCTGGTGCCAACAGGTCTGATCTGGAGGGCAGCCTTAGGCTCACCCTCCACTGGCAATCCAGGTACTCCTGGTGTTTCCAGCCAACTCACCCACCCACACAACTGCTGCTCTTGCTGCCACAACACACATCAGGCAAGAGCTGCATCCTCCTGTCTTGACATGGTGTTTTTGTGTAAAGTCGTTCAAATGCCTGAGCAATAGCATACTCATCATTTTAGCATTTGTATATTAGATGTTAACTGTACCAGCTTGACATGGATTAATTTCCCTTTATTACACAATAAATGCAATCCTGACTCTGAGACCTGCTGGACACTGCTCCTTTTCCCAGACACCAAATGTGACCTTCACATAAGGACAGTCATGAAGGCCTCCTTTTAAGGATCAATTGTATTTGATGTTTGTCAAATCATCCTGAAGCAGTGAAGCATAGACATGTTAACTTTATGTTCTGTAACTACATCTATTCATTTTCAGAACTGCCTTCCCCACAGAGGCCATTTTGTGGTCAGCTTAAGCTGGTCCAAATAAAAGCTGGTGCCAAAAAGGGCCACCACAATTCCTTTTCAGAAATTACATTCCTGTTCCCAACCAGACCTCAGATCTAGAAATTAGGGCATGTGTTGCCATGAGGGTCATTGGCTTTGCCTGACAGTGCAACCAAAACCAAATTCTTTTTCTTCATCATTACTTTTCAGCCAGTTCAGCAAGTTAATCCTATTTACCTAGGATGGCAGGTTTGCTAGAGTCGACACACAGAACCATGTGATTGGGGCAGGGGAAAGTGTATGACTGTATGCTGGCAACAGCTGATTCTGATCCTGAAACCACAACCTCAATTGGACAACTAGAAAGCGATTCATGCTTGGGAATTGGTACCTAATACACAAACATCTTCAGATCACAAGTCTCCCTTAAGTCAGCAGAGATCTAATCAGATTTGTCAGTGCAGTCTGCAATGTGGTTTATCTCCTCCTGCAGTGATATGCTCTTGATGAGATGAATCCCATCCTTAGAGTGCGCATTTCTGTCATGGATTATAAAGGAAGCCTGGTGTGAATTGCTTGGTGATTAGGTCAATGGGTAATGAGTGACTTCTGCCTCCAAGTGTTAGTTCTGCCCCTTATAAGGCAAGAATTTTTCTTATTCATATGTTAAAGCATGAACTCAGTGAGCTCTTTAATGTCACAAACTGAATAATGTCAGAAGAAAGAGTAGAATCCAATGGTCTGTCCTGCTAATACTAAAGCCTATGCCAATATATTAAAATTGCAATGTTCAGAGCTGTGTCTCCAAGCTAAACTTCACAGGCATAGAGGCAGTGTTTTGATTTAATCAGTCCTGGGCAGTGGACAGTTCCCTCAAAAGCAAACATAAGGTCTGGCTGCTTTTGAAAAACAGGTCATTTTATGTAGGTGATTAAGCATGGAGGAACCTCACTCGGAGCACGAGTTTCCAAAACACCGTCATCTAAGTCTTACAAGCTAATTCTCTACAGTTCATTATGAATGCCTATTTGCATAGCAAAATAGCAACTGTGAACATTGATTCCTGCAAGTTTTATTTGTGTTGGCCTGCTTTTTATCTAGCCCAATGTTTCTGTCTTAGTGTTCTGGGAAACAAGAGTTCACACAGGCATGGGTGGATTAAATTATGTGCTACAGTAGCTGCAGAGCCAATGGAGGGAACCCATTTCTATCACTGCTAAGATGACAAAGCAATTATTAAACACAGCAGTTACCGTGGCTGCCCCAGGAAGGACTTGTCAGTCAAGTTTCCAAGTAATCTGTTTGTGAAATACGTACTCCGTCTCCCTTACTGACTAACAATGTATATTATCTGTAGTTGACTGTGGGGATAAAGGTCTTTTTTCCTGTCATTTCTCAAGCTGTTGTGCAAAAAGCTGCAGTTAAACTGTGTATGACCTTAGGATCCTGAACAGTGCCAACTAAAGTTCTAGGAATATGCTTATTCAGTTTTTTATTAGCCACATATAATAGACAAACTTTGTGCCTTTGCCAATTAGATAAACCAGAGCCTATCTCTTTCTTGGAAATTTCCCTATAGAAAGATATTACCCTTGTAAAAATGGAAATATATAAGTAAGCAAAATACATGCTCATTTGATGAGCAGCATCACCGCACACCAGTGTTGTTAATGCACTGGTACATGCATTTTCTACCACTGTAGTGACATAAAGTCACCATAAATGCTATCAAAACACATATAGACACTAACTGTTCAAAATCAATGAATTCGTAGATCTTTTTCAACTGGTCTTCAGAGCTTCTGTGTGTTAATAAATATATCAAACACCTTTGTAGCTAATCCTAAGTGGGAAAAATGTTTCCCACATGATACTTCATAGAATCATAAAATAGAATCATAGAATCTGCTAGGTTGGAAAAGACCTCTGAGATCATCAAGTCCAGCCTTTGACCCAACACATCTCTGCCTACTAGACCATGGCACTAAGTGCCACATCCAATCTCTTCTTTCAGACTCATGGAGTCTCGATTGCAGCTTATAAGCATGCAGAAAGGCAGCCAATGGTGTTTGTGTGTTCACATTTCCCCAAGGAGTTGTAACAGGCTGGGCTGACACAGTCCACCATGGGAGACAACCATACCGGCAGATTGCCCTCTAGGACACTGCGTGGTGAACAAGGATTTGGGTGTGTTTGCATGTGTGGCAGCTCCTGAAATCTTCTGTATGGTGACATGCAGGCAGTGTGTAGGCTGGGAAGTGCTATGGGGAGAGGAGGAGCTGCTTGATCTTTGACATTATAATTTGCCATATGATTGGGATTCCTGGCATTGACTCTGGCCTGCTCTAGCAGTCGGGGCACAGGGGCAGCCTGGCAGTGCCACACGGCCCAGCACTTCCTATGAGGGCATGTAGTGTGACTGAGCCTTCCCTTTACTTGAGGTGACTCATCCTAGCCCCACATACCAAGGCATCCTCCTGACCTCCTTTGTGCTCCTGGCCTCCTTAGTCTGTCTTTGACCTGCTGTAACTGTGTCACACAGCCTGTTTGTGCTGGCTAGGATGGTGTCACAGCTCCCAGCACATAAACATCGCTCTCTGGTAGCCAAAACCCAGTGCTCAGCCTGCCCATGGCAGGGAGCAACCAATTACAGGAACTCGGTGCTGTTCCCTCTGGCTGACATGCCCCAGTGTATTCCCAGATGGAGAAAGCTCTGTTCCATGTTTCTTTGTTATCTGCTCCACCCAGCAAGGGAACCCTCTGGGTCACTGGGGGACCATGGGTGCTTGGAGACCCTCCTGCCTGCAGCACAGCCACCAGCTCCCTATATTCATTCCTGCACAGGTGTTTTTCTGGGAGACATGGAGCCTTTTGAGGGGAATGGTAATCTCCAGCTCTTCCGTTCAAGACTGCCTGCACAGCCTTTGGGTGTGCCTGAGTGCTGTGATCTACAAAGTCTGCACTGAGCCTGCTGAAGTCACCGAGGTGGCAAAACAGCTAATAATTAAACCTGCTTTTTCAGTTTTACTGCTGGAGAAATGCTTCTGTGGCAAACCACTGAGAAGAGCACAATACTCCTTTCACATCAAAAGAATATGCAGATACCCAAGGTAAATACTGACCTGCACTGAGCACACCAATTTCTGTGCTGCTATCTACTTACCCTGATGGTTTCAGTGAACTAAGTGAGTTCTTCAGGCCTCAAAGCAGTTCTCAGCACAGCGGTCAAACAAACAATGTAATATTTTGGATTTTATTTGCTCCAGAAAAAAAAAAAAAAGTGACTGAAAAATACAAAGGAAATGGAATAGAGTCAAGATGGAACAAAAACAGCAAGAAGGGGAAAAAATCAAAAGCAAGTAATAGGCAGAGTTAGATTTAGTAATTTCTACTAATTCCAAAGTTCTTGCTTCCTTCTGTCAGCCTCACTTGATGGTTGGGCAGTGCGGGCAGTTTCTACAATTTTCTCTTTAGTTAAAATGATTTGTTTATAAGACGTATTATTTGTAATAAACATAAGGGTATCACTTTGTAAAAACATTCTTCTTCAGGAAGTAACAAAACACTTGCTCAGTTTAAAGTCTGTCCTCAAGTGTTTTTGCTGGATGGGTGTTATACTCATGTGGCTTTACTCCACTGAATCATCCCCAGGGAGAGTGGAAATGAGGGATGGTGGAGAAAGAGATTTGGAAACAAATAAACACTCTAAATCAAAAAGACAGGACTTTGTATGCAACCCAGGCCACAATAGCATCAATGGCTCCCACAGGGCCAGGATTCCTCCTGCGTTTACAATCCAAGGACAAAACCTAATCATCTCACCCTAGCTTTGCATACTGCAGCAACTTTCCTTGGTTGTTTGCAAGCCTTAGTTCGTCAGTGCCTGACGTATGGCAGATGTCACCCAGAGCTGTGGAACACCAACACTATTATTCTTCTGTGTCACTCACACCCAAAACTTAAAGAACTTATCTGTGGGGAAGTGGAGGAAATGCTTTTATTGCCAGCTTTTAGTAGGATAGTTCTTAGTAGGTTATGCATTTTGTGATTAAGGACAAGTTTCTTTGGGAATCCCCCATTCTTTGTAGATGCTCTAAGGAGGATGAAAGAAAATTTCCAGAAAGTCTCAAGGACAGGTTCTCAAATTACTGCTCAAAGGTTGATCATTAGGAGCTGCAGCGCTGATATAACTTCAAGCACTGACTCAGAGATTTTCACAGCAGAGACTCCTGCCTAAATTGTGTACTGGCTTTTTGAAATCTAGCCAGCAGTGATGGAAAGGTTTTGTGTCATGGGGAAGCCAAGTCATTCCTCAGTATCTCAGCCCTGCCATCTGGCTACCCCCTGGCTGCCAGTGTCTTCAGGCAAGAGCAGACCCAGTCACTCAAGTCCACATACTGGAAAGGTTTCAGAAGTAGATAAAGAAAATATTAATGAGGATCAATACAAGAGAAAATCCAGAAGCAATACTCTACAAAGAGATGACCCTAATAAACAGCTGGGGGCCAATGGACTTTTTATTATGATACTAAGCCCAAATTTTGAAAAAGTTTCTCCATCACTCACAGAGGAAGATGCAATTGTGAAATGGGTACTAAACTAAAATTCGCAATTATAACACATGCCTTGCAAAGGGAATTACATGGAAATTATTTGCTCCCAGTGATGTTGAATTAATGTTTCTACCAGAAAAATTACAGTGAAACGCTAAATACCTGTAAATAAAAGACTGTTGTTTTAACAGCCGCTTTCCCTTCTGTACCAAAAGACAATTAACTTAGACAGAGTAAAAAAAAAGGAAAGTATATCAAGTATATTCCTCTTGTTTTGAAGAAGTAACCACTTCCTAAAACAAATAAGCAAGAGTGGCACTAATCTGACCAACCTTCATGAGAAAGCAGAGCACTGAGTGCATGTAGAGACAAGTTCACCTTGTTAATTCAAAGCGAATTTCCTCTTGTCAGATCAAGTACAGGGCTTAATTTAAGTAATAAAATTAAATGGGGAGATGTTGCCACAGAGATATTTCCAGTTTACCTAGTGGCCTGCATTGATTTGTTGTGAGGGACCCAACAGCCATGCAAAGACAATATGTCAGCATGGGTTTGTTCCTACTAGCTGCATGCTTAAAACCAGCCAAAGACCTCACTGTCAGGTAATAAAAGTCCTAAATATGAGTTTCCTTAGAATAAACCACAAGTTAAGAAATGTCTAGTGCATGTATTTATTTCATGCATTATTATGCTGTTTTCCTGCAACCATAGCACTGAGTAGGGATCACAGCTGATGAAGTGCTTCCACCTGTCCTGGGGGAAGTTGCAGATGAAGGTGGCTAAGTGATTCCATCATATTTGAGAAGTCATGGCAGTCCAATGAAGTTCCCACAGACTGGAAAAGGGGAAACATCCCCTCTATTGCCCAATAGCATCCTGGTCCCCTGCAACTCAGAGCACAGCTGTGGCATCCTGCCATGTGACATCAAGTTGGAGAACACCATCCTTGGCTGGCCAGTGTCAGGGTGAAGCTGATTGACTTTAGTTGTGGCACCTTCCTCAAGGGCACATTCTATATCCAGATGAAACTGTGATGAGTCCGCATCCAGTGGGGGGATGCTCCCAGTCCCAGGCATCAAAGGGCCCAGTCTAGCTGGGCAGTGGAGGTTTCCCTCTTTGCTGGGGAAGGGTGGAATTAATGTTTCAGCTGGCTGCCAAGTTGGTTTTTGAAAAGGGGACGGTGTGGATGTTGTGGAAAGGGACCAGCTCCCATCTTGCTGACAGTGTCCACCACCCACCCTGGCCTGGACTGGGACTGAGAGAGCCAGCCTGACAAAAACATTCACCTGTGAGGGTGGCAGAGGGGGGAGTCCTGAACCTGTGCACCAGCTGGTTTGCTTTGCAGGCAAGGAAGGCCTTGGGCTGGGGGAGGGAAAGGTGCTGGTTTCCCCCACCTGTGAATAGGTTTATCCCTTGCATGTAGCAGACAGCTTTCCCAGGCCTTGATACAGTGATAATATTTTACCTTTTTTCTTGTTTCCAGTTTTTGTTTTTAATTTCCATTAATGCAATTTTATTTGTCTTTTAAAAGATGATTTTACCTGATGTCTGGACCAGATTGGGAAGAGCTGGGACTGGCTGCCAGTGTTACCCCAGCCATGGTCTGTGAGGACATCCCTTCAAAATGGAAAAGGACATCATCCAGGGTCAGCTCCTCCTCCAGCAGTGGGTCTCTTGAGGTGGGTATCCTGCTTCATGGCATGGTGAGATAGAGGGTTTTGGAAGATGGTAGTGGGCACACAAGCATCCCACTCTTGCAGCTACAGAGGAGGTTGATATTGTATGGTTAGCTGGAGAAGGTGGCACATGTCCTGCCATCCTGTTCTCTTCCAATATGGAAAATCAACTGGGATGCCTGTGTGCAGCTCTGAGCACACCCAGTGTGATCTGGACACTTCGGACCTGGCAGAGGGTGGACAGGAGCCTTCTCCTGCTGACCAGTGGTTTCTGGTTTAGTACCAACACCTCATCACATTGAAGCAGCCTCGCTCAGCTTATGAGTTTGGAGGACAGAGGTAGGAGGGCGATGTCTTTACGGTCAAAAATAAACTGTCAAAAATAAACTATTTGCTTTTGATCCCCTTCATCCAGGGTGGTATTTTTGGGTCCTTACTCACCAGCTTTGTTGTAGTTAGGAGGGGGTTAAACAACAAAAAAAATGAAACAGCAGCTACTTCGGTGACCCTGAAATGCCACCCAGGCAGGAGTACATTCAAAAGGCGAGTGGGTTGCAGGGACATAGGTCTCGCCTCCCTGTGGAAGCTGGGAGGAAATCAGAAATGGCAAAATGCCATTTCAGCTCAAGCCCTGCCCAACTCTTCCTCTTCCCTCACCCGGCTCCAGCAAGGCTTAATTTTAAGGGCTTTGTGCTCCCTGGTGTATAAGTTGTCAAATAAACTACGGTATGTATTGATTGGAATATGGCTACTGAAGGAGGAAAGGGAATATCAGGAGACATTCTTAGAGAGAAATGCCTACACTGGGTTTACATCTGACCCCACCCCAACCCACCTCTTCCCTCACTCCAGTGTCTGATCCATTCCATGGGAGGAGTCCCATTATCAATCAACACACGGTACGCTCCCTCACACAGCAGGAGAAAACACTGTGGAGTGGGAGGTATTGATCCCTGTATCATCTTGATCCCATACACTCCACTCTCCCCAGCCAAAGATATCAAAGAATCCACAGGAACCCCGCCAGATCCCAGAAGCACCCCCTCCTACCGTCCTTGGTGACCTCAGAGATGCTGCATAACCGTGCAGCTGCAGGACAGCTTTTCCAGAACCACTTCTGCTGTGTGCAAGCAGCACACGAGATGCAGCTCCACGTTCAGAGTGTAAAGCCGAATCATCAGCACACAAACAAGAACTGGGGTTTCATGCCTGGCAGGATAAGCATTAATATCCTCACTGCCTGTTTTCCCCATGATAACGCCAGTGAAATCTGAAGGACTGCCCTTGCCCAGGGAGATATCAATAAGGATTGGCTTTTGCTGCTCACATTTTTTAGCTGGTAGCTGCCAATTCCTCAAGTTTTCCTTCAAAATTACTGAGGCTTTTACTATTTTTACTATTTCAACACTTTCTGTGGGTGAGTAACCACCACAAATGCTCTTTTTCAAACCCTTAAGGTACTACCCAGCCCCATTTCAGCCTCATGTGTCTGTGCTTTCACTATCTTGCATGGCCCTACAGTATAAACCACCTCACAGCTCTCCAACAACTTAGCAAGTTCTGAGAAGTCTGAGTGCACAGAAAGATGCTGACAAAACCAGGTCTTGCATCAGAGAGATGAACTCTGGAGATTACGGATCTTACTTCAGGAACAGAGTTTGAGAGTTGCATCTTTCAGGAGCTTATAATTTACTCTAGGAAACCAAGAAATGCTAAACATAGGCTGTGAATCTTAACAAAAAAGCAAGAAGCCTGAGAGCACAAGGATAGATAAACCATAGATCCTGGATCACAGCAATACCCTGTAAGTCATAAACTACTGGCAATCTATGGCAAATACTGAAGGCTAAACCATCAGCCCTAAGCAATAATCACTAAAGCTGGGTGAAAATCTCAAAATGCTGTCTTACAACTTTTTTTTAGGGGTAAAGAATATGCAGAAAACAGTAGGTGCTGTCTGCAAGATGGTATTTCTGAGGCATCTTATACACTGTTACACATATACTCTCTTAAGGCCTCTGTGTGGGGAAGGTACTCAATCTGTGGAACAGCATCAGCTCCACTGGAGGAATTGTGGTCCTCCTGCATATTTACACATCCCTTTCTTGGAGTGGGAAATGAGCAACAGCCAATTGGCTACCACTTCTGGAGAAACACACATGAGCACTATGGAGAAAACCCACCTGGGGTGTGGAGGCCACACTTGCCACTGGGACCCAAAGGGAAGGAGTCCCAGAAGTGGCATCTCCCATTTTCACTCAGCTTGATGGTCCTCTACATTTATGTCTGATTTTCTCTAAGCATTTTGTCTGCCCAGCACTTTCACACTGTTTAAGTGGTCTAGTCACATGGAATGGCCTGTTCAACTGGCTGCAGAGGGGACACTTGACCAGGCTGATCAATAAATAAATTACTTTGGTAACTCACCACTATTTCCCCTGTAAATTCCATTTCCTACTAAATGCACACCTGTCTGAAGTAGGAGACCAAAGTGGTTACACCACTGTCACCAAAACTCTGCCTGAATGCAGAGCTGTAGAGCATCCCAGTGCTATCCCTGGGCACCCTGCTGCAACAAGCCTGCTACACATGTGAACCTAAGGCTTGGGGCAGGGTCTTGATAAAGGTCACACAAGAAGGCTGAAAATCAAGAAACTGGTCCAAAGTTTTCAAAGATGATGCAACTTTCCCTCTAGACTATCCTTGAGCTAAACTATGTTCTTATGCATCTGTAATTTCGAGGTGCTCACAACTAAAAATATTATTAAAATTCCTGACATATGTATTAAACATTAATTAATTTATCTTACAACATTCCACAGTGCAGACCATTGTTATCATCCTATAAAGCTTAAGCTGTGCCATATCCATATGTACAAACTTACCTCCCTTTAAGGATGGCAATGTTTTGCAAGCACTCTGTAGGCAGTCACTTTTCCCATAAATATTCTATTTATGAATGTTATATTTCCTGAATATGTTTGCAAATTGCATCCTGAATACAATTCCAATGCTACACACATCCTATTTGAAAAACAACTATACCCGTGCAGAAAAATGTCCGTTTCAGGATTCCAAAGCGAGAACAAAGACCATCTCCAGGATGCCTTTCCTTACGTTTGACACATACTGGTAGGAAGTTCTTATTTCAAAGGCCTCAAGAAACACTGCATTTATCATATTAGAGTGATAATTCAAGAAGGCATTGCAAGTAATGCCGTTCAATAGTTTAATGCTACAGCTGTAACATTAGCTCTTCCCAATTATTACTGCCATTGTGATTGATACAGTTTGCACTCTCTGTAGCATTTTATATTCATAATAGCATAATTGTTAACTGGGACTTTGATTCAAATATTTTTATGAAACATTCATAAAAGTTGCAAACTGGCAAATCAGAGATAATGACAATTAATTACACCAGCAAGTACATCAGTAACTTAAGTAAACCTGGATCTTGCTGCAACATGCTTAGAAAAAAACCAGGTAAAAATATATTTATATCAGATATTAAATTTTGGACGAATATATTATAAAAGAGAGTCTCAACAAAGCCAAGGCAACAGTGCCACCTTGAGGTCACTAGAGAATTAAAAGACAAGGAAAGCTTCAGGCATTGTTCTGAAGTTATTTTCCTTTTAAACGGAGAAATTATTTGTTCCAAGAGGAGAGAAAAGTCATCTCAAGCCATTTTCTTGCCTTGATCTTGTTGTAGATGTTTCCTAGATGGTCCCTGGCAGTGTTCGAAGCCAGGCTGGATGGAGCTTTGAGCAGCCTGGTCTAGTGAAAGATGTCCCTGTCCATGGCAGGGAGTTTGGCACTGGATGATCTTTAAGGTTCCTTCCAACCTGGGCCATTCTATGATTCTACGAATACAATTTTTCAGGAATCATTAATTATTAATTTATTTTCTTGACTGCTTGGTTTCCTTCTTCCACTAATTGATACCTGCATTTTACAGATGACAGAGCATACAACATTCTTGCAACTTATGTATTTTTTCAGATTGGACTCACATCACTGCACATCAACCACTTTAATGTTTTATGGATGTCCTAGTTACAGAGGCCGGGACAGTTTATCTCTGCGTGGGTATAACCAAAACTGTGTATTTTAACACCCTCTATGTCATTTCTCATGAACTGTTAATAATGGATTGTTTGTAGCAGCTGCCCAGGGCACAGCTGACAACTCAGGCTACAAGCTGGGTGTTAGAGAACCCTGTGAGACAGGGAAGTGTTCCTGTATTCACAACAGTGACTCAGCCGTGATAACTCCCCTCTGGGGAGGCATCAGCACCTTTATACCCAGCCTGAGGGGTCATGTCTGCTAATGGGCTATTAGGGACTGGCATAATAGGCAGCTGCAATGACCCAGACTATCAGATTCCAAAATACCCCATGACTCATAGAGTTAAATCACCCACTGTGGAACTCCCTGCCCTGGACAAGGTACTGGGCATTGCCACCTGTACCTGAGTGCATATAATCTTGGGGTTAGGGGACTTCTGGTACCACTTGTCACATCCAGAGGACGACCAGAACCTCAACAGGACTGTGACTCCCACTCTTGACCAGACTGCGACCATCATGCTCACCAACAAGTCTCCTTTCCTTTCACTTTGGACTCAGGGGGACCAATGTGGCGCTCAGCACAGGGGCTAACGAACACCATTCTGTTCATGCCCCAGGGTGCTGGGTTGTACCTCTGCTTTTTTGTGGGTTAAAACCAGTTTTTATTCTGCATCTTTGTATATATTGTAATCTTTTTAGTAAATCATAACTCTGATTTGCAATCTCTCTTGAGTTGGGTTAATTTCTCCTGCTGCTTTATCTTTAAACCAGCACAATGGGTTATACAATAAAGATCCACATGAAGGCTGTAGACCTGCATTGGTCAGATCTTCTGACTGAGACACAGAACAGAAAAATCAAGTGTACAAACATGTTGAGAAATCAGGGATTCATCCTCCACATGTGTGAGAAGCTTCCACAATATGAAAAAGTGCAGAAGGAAACCTGCACTGGTGCACATGGCACAGCCACTCTGACAGTGCATTGGCACCTGCCAAACATTTCCACCACCCCTAGTGCTGGGCAATGACCACCAGAACGGTGGGAGTTTTAGACTAGCAAACAAAATGGTCCTCTGCTAATTCTTTTAGGCAAAGGTTGTGGAGAAAACAGTAAGCTCTGTGCAAGCAAATACGGTAAGTTCTGCTGGGTGGTTAATATGCTAGACCAGAACTATAGTTTGGCAACACAAGTCCAAGAGCAAACCACAGAATGGTTTGTGTTGGAAGGGACCTTTAAGATCATCTAGTACATCAAATTAAATGGATGTTTCAAACAAGTTTCTCTCTTAGGAAGCAAAAACCATCTTGAATACCTCTTTAGATAACATCCGTAGCCCAATAAGCAAAGAAATGTTTTGAAAACAAGCTGTTTTCTAAGAAAGGATGTTTTATGGCATTTCAATACAGAGAGAAAAAAATCTTTCTATAAAACATATGCCAGACATCACAGTTTCGAAGAACATATTGAGATTCATGAGCCCGAGTTAGTGCCTGAAATTTACGCCACCTTTTAAGTGAGCAACTGCTACTCTGGCAGAGAATTGTTAAGGCTAAGATGGAGATACCTCATAAGCTTCAAGAAAATAAGGATTTTTCTATTCAAAGTACAGCTGTCCCTATGCAATACACAGATCCCAATACCCTAGATGGTGTCCCATCCTGGACAGCAGTCTAGGGATCAGTTTATAACAGCTTTAAGGCACAGCAAAGGTGTTATTTCAAGTGCCATGCCTTGAAGGTCTTTCAGGAGCCAAGGGAGAAGACATTCAGCTGCTCAGGCAGAAAGGAATATAAACTCATATGTTATGGTGACCCATCACTCTCATTAGTCAAAGACTTTAAATTAAAAGTAGCCTGCTTTGATAGGTCACTCAGTAGGAAGTGATAGCATAAAACCTGTTAGCTCTTTTGTTAAAAAATATTTACAAATATAGAGAAAAAGTCACTTTTTCCACATCTACAGAATATCAATACTTCCTTTATCAATAACTGCATTACATACAGCATCATTTACCCTACAGATTGCAAAACTGTACATTTTTCATCTGAAATTTTTCACCTCAGATTTTAAACAAATCATTTATATATGTTCATTATTTATATTTCCAGAAGAGTAATGTATGGTAAAAAGAAGGAGGATCAAAATATTTTTTCTTTAATAATATCAAAAGCACCTATTTTCATAATATAACATTTTATGCTTTTATCATAAAATACCTATCACAAACTAAGAATTTGTACAACCATGAAAATAATTTTTAATAGTTTCCAGTTCAAAACAGGGAGGCACAAGTATTTAACCATCTTTTAAAAGACAAACACATCTGTTAAGGTTTCAACGCATGCCTAAGATTTGTCTACTCTTTAGCTGATAGTTTTTTTCCAGCTCAGACAGGGCTTGAGCCCGTAGATTTGCAGCATATAGACGTTTTTTGAGATCAGAGCTTTTCCCTTTAGAAAAGAGATAGTTTTCCATGTTATGGGGAGACACAGCTTTCTTTTCACTTCCATCAAAGTGTACATTCTTCTTGGTTTTAGAAAAGGGTAGCAGGAGTGGGTTATCTAAAGAAATCAAAAAGGAAGTACAGAATTAGCACATCTTCCAGCATTTATTGCTTTTAACCCTGTTACACATTCTGTCATCTACCTATGGCTTTGAGTGATCTAATTAAATGCATTTCAGTTAATAGCAAAAATTCTTTTCTACTTTTCTGAGGACAAATTAAAGCAAGGCTTT
Source organism: Hafferia zeledoni (assembly GCA_035583235.1). Lineage (NCBI taxonomy): Eukaryota > Metazoa > Chordata > Aves > Passeriformes > Thamnophilidae > Hafferia > Hafferia zeledoni. Next base: position 22,599,117 of record JAWWEV010000115.1, on the reverse strand, counting down.
TAAATTATTGTGGTAAAAGAATATATGCCATAGTAGTTTTTAGTGCACATCCCAACACCAAAGTAAATTAGTTGACATAAGGAGGAAAGACATGATGTTTCTTCTGAAGGACAGAAATGCAGCAGTAACTTAATTCAGTTCCTAAAGGAAACAGAGAATTAGGCTCTCAGCTACTGAAAAGGAATTGTCTTTCTTTCATAGCAGGGGCAGACCCAACTTGGCCAGTGGTCTTTCTACATTACCCACATTGTTCCACCTCTATCTTTGTACTAAGTCGATGGGGTACAAACTGGGCTCTCACTTGATGAGTAATGAGTTTAGGTGCTTTAAGAACTCACAAGCTACTTTCACTGCAGCCTCCAGAACAGGAATTATCACAGTGTAACTTATAGCATGCCACAATCAGTTAGTCTGTGTTTAATGACTCAAGAATATAAAAAGGACAGTAAAAAGCTATTGTAACAGCTGAGTTGGCTCTCATAAGAGCCAACTTCACAATACTCAATTTAAGGTGTGATTTTTATTTAATCAAAGGTCTACCTATTCTAATTTTAACACTGCTGAAGACCTAATTTTCAATTTATTAGGCTACAACAAGGATGCAATAAGCACAAAAGAGCAGGAAGGAACTGGAGAAGCCAGTGAATATTTCAGCATTTTGTAGTTTCACAGCAGTAAGCCAGATCTGTTTTAACATTAAATCCTTTACTAAGAATTAGAAAAACCTGTGTAAAACAAGGTAGTGTCTAGGTAACTGTCTTATAAACAAGGATTTTTGGTATTCCATTTTACTGTTAAGTGAACCACACAACAGACTTCAAGGAGAAATTAGGGATCTGAAAGATGTGTGAGATGCAATACAGTTGTGAAAAATATAGTAATGTTTGAGCAACTGAGGATAATGAGCAAGTGATCTTGGTACCATACTGGAGAAACACTTAGACCATTCATATGAGAATTATTACAAAGAGCACCATGGAATGAATGGGAAGAGTAGCAAACCAAGTGCTCTACAGCTATTGCAAGATTTGATCAGTCTTGTAATAACTATGTTTTCTGCATTATCTATCTTGAAGTATTAACCACCCAAAGCAGTTTTGCCTATCTTCAAAAACTAGTACTCCTGGTAAGGTCAAACTATTATGTAAAAGGGTGGGAAATGCAGGGAGAACAGGAGCAAGAGCTGAAGCTCAGTTGCCTTCAATCATCCAGTGTTAGATGCAACATCAGAAAGCCAAAAAAGCAAGTTTCTTCTCAAATGAAATTCTTGAATGTATCCAAGTCAGACAATATGTTGAGAGACAGGTGGAATTTTCAAAGTTGACAGAAGTGTAAGAAGTATCTCAAGTACCACTCAATTCTAGGGGCATTTTACTTGTGTTCTCTCCTGCTGTGATAGCTACTTCAGTTTTATTTGTACTGGAGGCAGAGACATGCTAATCTTGCTTTATTTATGAAGAGTGTTGCTGCATGTAAACATGCCTTTGTTCTAGAGTGCAACTTTGGACGCAGCCACTCACTATTCCCTCCACTATTTCAAAATGTATTTAGAGGCTTGAATCATTTCTAATAGTAAAAGACAGGTGCAATGAACAGGTGATAGTTCCTCTTATGATAGCAAGGCCAAAGCAAGTATCAAATATTACTGTAAAACCAGAGCCACGAAGCATTATAGCACATTTTCAAACCTGGTTTTTTTTCTGCAATAACAGTTTGCATTCTTTGTAGATCATATGTATACCTATCACAGCTGGGTCACTTGCAACAAATAATATTTCCCATGTTGAAGCTTTTGGAAGTTTGTATGGCCAGACTTTGTGAACACAGATTTGGGCAGGGCTCTCCCCACGTGCCCTTCCAGCCTGCGCAGTGGATTTTTTAGGTGAGGCACAGCGTGCACA
>JAWWEV010000115.1:22571615-22586728 GCA_035583235.1 Hafferia zeledoni | reverse complement strand
AGGCACTCAGCAATAGGACAAGGGGGCACAGGCTCAAGCTTTGCCAGGGGAAATTGAAGTTGGAGATCAGAAAAAAAATTTTTCCAGAGAGAGTGCTCAGGCATTGGAATGGGCTGCCCAGAGAGCACAGGAATTCTACTAAATCCAGGTTTGCTTTATTATCCATTCCTTATGTTCTGTAAAGTAGTATTTAAATACAACACACGGCTGGACATTTTGAAAGTATGTAATTACTTGTCTCTCTTTCTTGTCATAAAACTAACAGCCCTATCTATTATATGTCTTCATACATATGCTAATTTTCAAAATAGTACTCATTAACTTTAGGAATAAAAAGTGCTTGAATTGATCTTTAAGACCACTGTTCAACCTGACTAAAAGATCAATTATTTGAGGTGCATAGAATGTCAAAAATGAAATTCCAGAGTATCCTTAAATCCTTGATTAATCAAAATTTTAAGAATTGGAATTGTCTCTAAGGAAGGATTCTAGTATGACAATCTATGATTTCTGTTCTTGATTGGCTTACTAACTCATTCCTAGGAAAGTGGACAAGTTCAGGATCTGTGCCTCCATTTCTCCTCTTTTGAAAGGGAGGTATGGTACTACATTCCGGATTAAAGTTTATAGCTGGTAGCTCTCAAAGTATTTTTCCAAAAATTCTTTAAGTGATACAATAAGTATATATTTTGCTGACATGAGCTGCCCATTTTTTTTAAAAGCAACAATATTTGGGTTTCTTATTGTAGAACAGCCTGTCTCAAATGTTTTTCCATTAATTTGTTTGTACTTACAGTCCCTTTAGATGTATTGGGAGAAAGGTGTTCAAGTACAGCCATCACCAGATCTACATGGACCATTATTGTCACAGATTTTCATTATCAGGTCAGTCACTATTTCTCTAATTTCCAATGTCTACGGACTCATCCTATGATACAAATAAGATTTTCCTCTGCCTTGTTCTCCTGTAGGAGAAAAACACACAGAAATCACATTAAAGTGATATCACTAGCAATGATGGCAGAATCTCTTCCACATTCTCTCACAGGTCACCACACCAGCAAAATGTTGTGCGGTTCAGGCCTGCCCTGAATCCAACACCTTTCTGTACACTCAGAAGGCACTAAGGCAGACAGTGTGCACTTACAGACAAATATCTCCTGCCTTACAAGCCAACATGCCTGGAAAGACAGGCAACAGAGCCTTCAAATGGAAGGCTTCAGTGTACTTTGAGGCATCCTTTAATGACACTAAAGCTTCTGCAAAGTCTTAATAACTGAGCTTTTAAACTTGTAGGGCAGCCAAGCCCTCTCCAGTTTCATGAATACCATACTTCGCTTTGCTAATGCTTCCGCTCAAGGACCAAAACCTTAAAAAAACCTGACTACAAGCAGAGACACAGTGTGATCCCTCTTCCTATTCTGTTTAGTCAAAGGCAGAGTTTAGTACTCAGCAGTCCTACATTTTGTTTATTTTGTAGTGAAAGAAGACAAAACTTTAGGTTTAGGTTGAGTTTACATGTAGAATACCTGCTTCAGGTAAGTTTTTTGGTAGCAGATACTGAAGGAATCGGTTTGCATACCATACTGATCTCAGATTACAAGGCTTAGTTTTATTTGGGCACTGCCTATAATACACAGTCAGATTTTGGAATGTTAAAGGTTAGCAGTGCATTAGATAGAAGTGTTAGAGACAGTATTTTCCATGGAGCAAGATCCATAACCAGTTGTAGCAGTGTTTAAACAGGTGGCACCTGTCATTGTGGGTACCCATGACAGTACAAGTACATGATATACGATAGCTCCTGGTAGAAACATGCCGACCTCATAACAATCCTTTGCTTTGAGGGATGAATAAATTCTTGTGCCAAGAATATTGTTTGTATCTGATGTAACTGACAGGAAAAAAAGGCCATATAATTGTAGCAGAGGATTGGGAGACAGAAATTTTTTGCAGAAGGCAAATACTGTGGTACCATAGGGTACAGAACTCCCTGGTGTCCCTAAGATCAGTTATGAGAAACTGGCTGCCTGATTTTCAACAGGAAAGATTTGAATTTTGGAGCTGCTGCACAACTGTAACACCCATTGCCTTAGTGGGGATCTTGTCATGTGGGTTTCCAAATGACAATAACAAAAATAGATTTTGAAAACAAGACTGTTCAAATGGAACCATCTGGAGTGGTATTTCCCATTGCAGAGGCTTAAAAGCCAGTGTTTACTTTGCATAGAACTGACTTTTTTTTGGTCTGGTTATTTTCTATGACAATAAAACTTATCTGTTCATATAATCCATGTATTTCTCTCAGTCTCTATATCTCTTCTCCTTCTACAAATTCCAAAAAAATAACTGAGCAAAGAGGGAAGAAACATATCAAAGTACTCAACTACATTATTAGAACAGAGAGTCCACATGGATGATGATGATGATGATGATGATGAATGGGTTCACTGCTGGGAAAACCTTTGATTATTGTGTTTTGTGTGATATTTGCTCTTGAGACACCAGAGAATCTAACTATGAGATATAACTCCATAGGAAAAAAACTTCATTAGCTCCACTGCTTCCTGAACTACGTGTTTGGGTTTTTTTCAATCTGTCATGTATTATTTTGAAACCAAACTGAAATCTAGTCCTGCTTATATTACAGTAAGATGATTATGGTGAATAAGTGCTTTCATGCGGAGAAAATGCCTGGTACTTACAAGTTCTTTAGACTAACGGAGAGAGGTGCAATATGAATTGATTTTTGGAAGATGAAGTCAGACAAATTAGAGGAAAAGGCACAGATATTTAGCTGAGAGAGCAAGAAACCTTAGGAACAGATGACTATTTTTTATATTTACAAGTCAGGACAGTGTTTCTTTTGAAATATAAAGTTTAAATCATAAACACGTTATTAAGTTCTATCCATGCTGGCAGAATGGAATCTTCTAATCAGGAAGTTAGACCAGGTGGCAGCGTGTTTCATTCTGACTTAAACTTTATGAGCAAACAAGAGATGGGCACTGAGGCTTATAGAGGCACTGCCATCAGTGGAAATAACAGAAGGGAAATAAGTCTGAATATAACCCTTTAAATAACTCACTGCCTCAGCATATCCCTTGTGTAAGGCAGGATCCATCTATGCCTGTAGAACATTTTGCACCTGACAGATACAGTTTAAAAATTTTGCTTTCACACTCAAATATGTTTCAATATTTTCTGCTGTCCTCATTTGAAGCTGTTTAACAAACACAGTGGTTAGATATAAGTATTTAAAGAGCTAGGTGGCCACCCTACTTTTTTTTCCCTCAGTTTTTAAGCTTTATTTCTGTAGGAGTGTTCCAGAATGATACTTAATTACATCAATATGATCTCTTGCCTAGGGAGTACCAACTTCTGAGTGGAACTCCTTATGGGTAAGACAGACATGACACATTCAGGTTAATTGGAGAAAGCAGGAAGCCAGCTACTGCAGAACTGATACAGCCAATATCGTTATGAAATCCTGTCCTTTGCTTCAGATTTTGTTCATACCAAAATATCTTCTGAAGGAGCACTTCAAAACAGAAATATATCTATATCTATATATTTATGCATACTTATATGCATATATATATATATTTCTTATGCAACCAAAAATTTGTTCACCTTCAGTGGGAATCACTTGGGCTGTGTCTTAAAACTATCACAGCCCTTTGAAGTAGGATTCTCCAGTACTCACCATGTAGTTGACTTTTCTATACTTCACCCATGATTCTGAACGCCATCGTGTAGCAACAGCCTGATTTATCCTCTCAGAGTTCATACTGATGTGCTTCTTAGACATGGATTAAGCTCACTGCAGAGAAAAGGTGTGAGGCCAGGACTGAGAAATCAGGCTCAGAATGGTTCAGTGACCACAGATGGGAGAACTTTTGCAGTTTCTGTGTAGCCACAGGCATCAAGCAGGCTCAGCACTAAGGCCACAGCACTATGACTTGTTACCTACCACAACTTGCCAAACAGTGAGACTGAGCTGCTGGTGGCAGCATTGGAAGTTCAAGGCTAATCTTCCAAGGGGAAGAGAGGAAACATCGCAGTTTTCCAGGTCAGTGAAGATGTTCCTGTCATGTTGAGAAGGGAGTTGTTTTGGCACTCAGCAAATTCAACAACAGAAAATGTCAAAAGCTACCTGGAAATATGTGTGACCAGGGGGAGAACCTGCTCAGGACTGATATTACTTTCCAGGGGATTACCTATTCAGTTTGATTATTTGCCCTCAGCCCTGTGACAGACCACAGGGGGAAAAAAGTCACTGCAACACAGGGTAGTTTTATATCCAGATAAAAACATCTTTAGCCAGGTTTTACTGGAAAAGCTGTACTATACCATTAGAAATTAGAGTGCTTAAGTAAAATGTGCAGTAGGAACATAATTCACTTACAGATGGCAGATGGTTGTGCTTCAATTACCTGTGCATGGAGTGAACCCTCAAACAGAGCAAGAGCACTTATAAAAAGAGCAGAACTGTCTAAAGAGACTAAATGCATCAGGAATGACTGTGTGAATTTTGAGTGAGGACAAGCTAAAACAGCATCCGAAATCAGCATCAGTCCTTGGCATTCATTTCTTAATATTTGAGAGAGGATTATTTCAGAATCATGTCTGGTTGCCATACCTCATGCTAAACCCACTGCTAAGAATGACTGGGAAACACAAAAAGCAACTCACCTGTGTTTTGCACCCACCCCTTAGTGCTGTTTCAGAGTTTAGAGACTGTTTCTGGGGAGGAATGAATTTCATCTGTGGACAGATGAAAGTTGATGGAATGACTCACATACCTGAAAGACCACAAAGCCCATCATAAAAGCCTTCAAGTTGGTGAAGCACCTTTGTAAAAGATGCTGGCTGTATAGGTGTCTTCTGCTGATGAAAGGCCCAGCTGCCTTAAGAACCTCTGCTGGATGCCAGGTTTCCAGAGGTAAAGCAACCATACCCCTTTCTTTCTTCAAGGATGCCTTTGTATTTAGAAACCTCATGCCCTTCAATCTGACAATCACCCTGTCAACCTGCTGGGGTTATGGGGAAAGCCATGGTCTTGGATATGTCAGATCCAAGAGGATGTCCCTCCATCTGCTATTAATAGGGCTGTAGGTTCTCAAGTTTAAGTTATACGAACTCCCCTTTTTTCCCCTCACATACCCAAGACCTAAACCTTTCTTGGTCTTTCATGACAACTGTCTAATCCAATAATTTGGGATAGTCTGGCTGTTTAGCAGGACCAGGTGGTACACAGCCTCCCTCCTGCTTCTGATGGCATGCATTGCAGCAGAAAATGGGAGAGTTGCATGGCTGGGATTTTAAACATGGTAGCATAGCAAAGAGCTGTGGTCTTCCCTCAGACCATGATTGTGTAACACCCTTCCAAAGGACTCCAGGTAACCACAGGCTCCTGAGCCCCTGCTGTGCATGGCATGATGCATTGGGCACCATTCTCAGCTACTGGGTCATAGTTCTGGGCTGACCAGCAGCACTCCTGGCTACGAACAGAGTCACCAGCTGATGTCCCTGGCCTCATGGTGCCTGCCAAGGCTCTTTCTAAAGGACCCTGTAGATCTACCTGCTGTGTCAAACAGCCTCCATAGTAAGCCCCATCTGCAGTTTGTAGTAACAGACAACTGGCACTCCATCAAAAGTCAATTTGATAGGAGCTATGGTTGTTGTCACAACCCAAGTTCTTGCCTACAAGGCTTGTGGAAAACATTTAGGAGACCTTTGTGAATGGGATCATATTTCCTGAAAGCCTCTGAAAAGCAGATTTAAAATGCCGTAAAAAAAAAAAAAAAAAAAAAAAGGTAAGAAAAGAAGAAAGAAAATATGTTCCTGTCTTTGAGGGAATCTATTCCCATTTAAGAAGTTTTAGTACTGGAAAATTTTTTCATTATTTCTTTCATTCAGGATTATTGTCTGGCCCGTCAGTGACCCTTTAAATGCTAATGATAGTTCTTCATTGTCCTTGCTATCTGTCACCTCCAAAATACTTACCAGCAACTGCAACTACCTATCAGCTGTTACAGAACCATCTGTGCAGCCTTTACTGGTGGGTTTTTTTATTACAGATTGCTACCATCTTTCTGGAAAAAAGGAGTGTGACAAAATGTTCCAGTGGTGCTCTACAGTAGGACAATTTATTGTGAGTGGCTACAGTACAAAAGAGACAAAGAAGAGTTGACACCGCAGGCAGTCTACAGTCCCCAGGTCTGCAAAATTAGGATGGTAAAAACTATTGTGTTATGAGAGAGACAAATACTTAAATCCATGGAGACCTTCTCTCTCTGAATGTGAAATCTGATTTCTACAAGAACTCATTCAGTTTTGGAGGGATTGAAGCTCAGAATCTGAGACTATTTTATTTGTTTCCATTTTTGTGATTTCAGTACCACCTCAAACTTAGCTTGAAGATTGCAAATCTGTAATAAAAATCCATATTGGAATGCAATTTTATGGTTTAAATTGATCTGCAGTTACCCTCTCTTTTACTACTTGCAAACAAAAAGAAAACTTCACTTGTACCTGTATTCTTAGATACAATATGTTTCATGAGCCTGATTACTTCTGTCTGTCATTCTGTTAGAAGCTTATCTCATCATTAAAAAGGATGAAGAGACATTACAGGCTCTGAGGATCAAAATTCAAGAGCAGCCACACAGATTACTGATGATTTAAATCAGAAAAAAAAAAAACAGGGGACTTTTTTAGCAAATAGATGGAGAGTTTCCACGAGAAAAAGATGCAACCCTGAGGCAGGTTTGCAAGGTCAGCTAAAAATAACATTTATTGTGGTCAAATGTATGTTTAGTTAATTAGATCATTTGATTCACAGAATATTATTTTGAGTAAATACAGGGCTCCAGAGTTCTCCAAAGCTCATTCCCTTTTGTCCTCAGGGAAGTACCTACATGGTGTAATCCCAGAGAAGACAGACAGCAGCTTTGTCTGGGTCCCTGGGGCATGGTGCTCATCCCTCAGCACACGTGAGTGCATGAAGTTCCTTACTGTCTGCCATCCTGAGAAGCTGCTAATTCAATTTCCCAGCATCTTCCAACCTTCTCTCTGATCTTTTAATCTTGAGAGTTCAAGGAGTTAATGTGTTCTCTGTGAGAGGTGATTATTATGTTAATTACTCCTGCTCCAAAGCTTTATATGGTTAAGACTGAATTAACAGTCAGAAGTTACAATGCCACCTCCTAGAATTATGTCAAAGTAACTGCAAATAAAATCTTCCCGGGGGGTTGCTCATCACAGAAAAAGCGATTCTCCCTCTGGCCACAGGGAGCCACACGAGCACCGCTGCGAGCCAGGGAAGAAAGCAAGCAAGGGAGAGGGCAAAGTCCGTAGCCTGTAAACTCCGTCCCAAGGGAGTTTAGGACATAGGATGCTCTCTCCTTGAGCTTGCCCTACCAGTTGCACGTGGGTTCCCGTTATCTGTTTTCTCAGCACCTGCTGAAGGGTTTGCACTGTTTTTAGCCAGACATATAGAATGCATATGCAGCAAAATGCTTGCACCAACTTGCACACAGAGTAATGAGTGCAGACTATCATAATTTCTAAATTCCTTTTTGACTGCAATTTTAAGGTCACTTTGCAAGATGTAGGATGACCATTAATCTGTGAAACCTTAAGCAACAACAGCAGTTGCTCGACTCCAGAGAATAACCCAGATTTTGTGCAATCAACTCAAATATATGACTCTGAAACAGTTAATTCTCGCAGTACCAGTATCATTCTCACCACTAATATCATAGATCAGAAAGCCTACTCATTATCTCACACTCCATACATCTAAGGCAGTTCTGGTATTGATGTGCAGGCCTGGTAGCACTCAGCTTCACTGTGCTTTCTAGACAAGGCCATCATATTAAACTCTTTCAGAACCTTTACCTTCTTTCTCAAGACCTATACTGGCTCACAGAGGCAGAGCTTGTGCTGCATCTTCCCAGTCTCCTTCAATGTATCTCCACAGAACCTCAATTCAGTAAGCTGGGGGATTCAAGAAAAGCTCCTGTAGATCTTCAGGTGAAGGAAGGAAACACAACCAGGTGTCCAGGGAATAATTTACTAAGGTTCACCGAGGGATCAGTTTCCTTTGTTTTCAGCACATGCTTATCTTTTCCTTTCTCTAGACAAAATTCATGCACTACAAAGGTAGAAACAAACTTCTTTGTGGATTTTAATTCTAACTAGGCATCTAAATAGACATTCTTTCAATTATTCAGATACTTAACGCTCACTGTCATGCAATCTCATTTATCAGAGTGCATAAACACATGTCAAGATATTGCCTAAGGGTTCGAATACTGAGACAGTTTGAACTAGAAGGTCTGCTGCACTGATTCTCACTGCGTTGGATTAGAGAAGGAGTGTTGATAATACCATGTGTCACATGCCCAGTTAGTTAATTGTTGATCCAGAAATCAAGCCTGCTCATGCTGAATTTCAGTCTTGTCCCATCTACTGTTCTTTGCTGCTCTCCAATCATAAGTATAGCTGCTTGGAGGTGCACATTTGGTCTGTAAAACCAAATTAAATTGCCTCAGTCCAAATGTAGCTTCAACTCCAAACATCCTCAGCTTTGTCTGAAAGCTGATACTTCCTAAATGAAAAGTTCCCTCTGTTTCATATCTCCAGTGGAGACTGAGTGTACAGAATAAGGACTATTCCTTGGAGGACTTTAAAAACACTCTTTGACCAGATGATATTTGACATTTTCTTTGCCACTCTGCAAAGCTCCTCAAAGGGCTGAGCTACTATCATTTCTGCCACAGAAGCAAAGCCACCATTACACTTCCCTCAAGCTAAACAGTGTATGATGGGCAACAATTCAGAATTAATTTGACAGTAATGGAGTTGACAACTGTTACTGTGAGGTATTTCTGCTATGAACATTGTCAATCCTGTCCTCATTTTACACACACCCCACATCCCCCCTCCAAGCTTTTGGTTTTACAGGGAGTCTCTGAGCAGCGGATAACCCCACACATATACCCTGCTGTCCAGGCACAGCAGCAACCTGAGGCTTGGCTTCTTTGGATACAGCATCTCCAGCATGAGATCCCATCAACATGAGACTACAAAGAGCATAACACACACGGGGCCCATGGGAAGTGGCAATTCCTTCTAAACAGGAGTCAGGCATAGAGTCGTAGATGAATTTTGGCTGGAATGGGTTTTTGGAGTTCATGTGGTCCAACACCTTGCTAAAATCATGAGATCTCTAAGACAAGAATGCTTTTTATTTTCTTAATGGTGCTATTTCTACTTAAACTTTTGCCACCAAACTGGTGGTAAAAGGATGCATTCTGTGTACATAGCTAGAAAAAACAGTGCAGGTTAAATCAGAAATATGTGCAATTCCTTTCTTTCTGACACAGGTATCAATGTAGAATGAATAGCACTGAGACCAACATAATAAAAAACACAGACATGACTGGCTACAATCACTACACAGTATCAGAGTGGATCTACAATGATTTGATGTATTAATACACAATCAGTAATTTAGGTCTTGCAAATCTGAGAATGAGGGCAAAGTCCTGAAATAATGAATGGCCCAGGGTGAAGAAAACTGATCAGCAGTCCCTTTCTACCACATTCAAAACAGCTTCAGCTCCCTTTGACTTCTCTTCCTGTTTCTAAAATGGGATGTGATTTCAACCTTCCTTGTGTGAGTTTGGCTCCTGCCATGCCAGATATCCTCGATCAGCAGAGAGCTGCATTCCATCCAGTCTTGTACACTTACCCACGGAAAGCACAGCACGGAGCAGCTCCAGTCTCAGTGACTCAGACAGGGCCTCTCCTTGATCCCAACCTGCTGTACATAAAGAGTTTGTGCCCTTTCTGTGGAGAGCCAGGCTAAAGGCAGGTCCTGGAGCTGGCCACGGAAGGAACCCAAACATGGCAAAATTGCCAAAATATGTGGAGACAGATATTGCAACCAAGACAGAAGCAGGTAAATGCTTGTAGAGAACAGGGTTTGGTCTCATCTGCTCCTAACTCATTGCCCTGATAACTTCCTGTTAGCTCAGAAAACATTTTAGGGTTATTCATATTTTTACAAAAAAACATGGATAGATTCCTATCCAACTGATGAAAGAAATTTCCGTAGCATTTAATATCTTAACAGCTGAATCTGTAAAATCAGAACTTAATGTCCTACCAAGGTATTAACACAAAGTCTCAGCTACATTCAAGTCAACAGGCACTTCATTTCTGGCTTCACTCTGAATAGCGACTGTAGGCTTATTTTAGCAAGGAGTCCTGTATCAAAGCAACTATAAAAAAATGACATGATGTATAAAAATAAATTTGAATATGATCCTTGGAAAATTTCAGGAAACAAGATGATTCCAACGGGTTTCCATAAGTGTAACTTCTACAAGCATAAAGACATCTCTTTCTTGGTCTAATTTAATGAGCGACGTTTGCCAGTTCCAGGTAGCAATTATTTCAGCAGGCTCAACCAGAACACAGTCATCGACCTTCAGTTCTGAGTAACTCCTTCCTTTCCTTTAAACATGGACAACAGGAACATTAGTTTATCCACATGCTGCAGTTAAAAATTGTGAGACTTGTTTTTACTGAAATGCTCCCTACTGGTTTTCCTGTGGCCAAGGGCAAGTCAGGCACAGCAGCTGTGTCACTTGTGTTTCTCTGGAATGAAATGAGCTCTGCTACCAGCTTCTCAGGAGACAGGTAGTGATCAAGATTTTGGTCTTTTGACTGGCTGCAGCACAGGGGAGCAAGATGCTTTCATCATTAATATTCTCATACATTCATCCTGTAATAATTTATGGCACCAGCCAAGAATTATTCCTCAAAGAAATGTAGAAGATAAATCCTCTCAAGCTGTTCTCAGAGCAAAGAGCCAGCTGGATTCCTACAGATTTGAGATCTTTGCCTCCTAAACTCTGCTCTCTGCCCATAGCAGCAGCTCTGCTGCATGTTCCCTGCAGTGCCCGCTGGGCAGGCACAGCACACACTGCAGCCATACTCGCACTGACCAGCTGACCTGCTTATAGAAAATGCCTGTTCTCTGCCCACTTCTTCTTCATGGTGGCCATTTAAGCTGGGAAGTCTGTCCTCCATGCAGATACCATTTTTTCAGTAAAAAAACCCCCTCTTAGGGTCACACTGGAGACTTGTGCAGGATTTAAATGCAGCTGATTTAAAGGTTCTTACCCTGGGTCAGGGTAAGAACAGATGGATCAACCACAAAAATCTTCTCTCTTTAGGAATCTCGGGATGTTTCTCCCACTTCTAATGTGTGGGATGGAAATACGATGTCAAGACTCCCAGACAACCTTCTGTTTTATGGCAATAAAATGCAATACAATAAGCCAAAGATATTTTCATGTTTTAAAGATAATTTCCCCATGTTGTCATGGCAGGGCTGAATCCTTTTTCACATTGTAGATAAGCATTTAACAATCTTGTATCTTAATATAATCATTCTAGATTTTCAAACCTCTTGGTTTGGGAATAACTCAACATTCCTGTAGCATATTTTATTGCAAATTGCTAATATGATGGAGTGGATAGAGTCTGTAATTTAGTTTATAAATTTCATAGGAAAAATGTCATATATTTATAAACTATGTTTCTAATGGCTTGAAAATAGAAAGTATTGAACCTAATTCTACAGCTGTCCTTTTTACAATTGAATCTAGGTCTTCAGTCTGAAGATCAGTATTCCATTAAGACACAGACTGATGAAAGTGTAGGCAAAAGTAGAAGCAGCCTGTTCTTTGGCCTGGCTAACTGCGGACAGTCCAAATAGTTACTTCAATGCATCTTACTGTCTAGGAGAATTACAGTGTCATGCATTTGTCCTTACAACGTCAGCACTGACAGGAAGGTCATAGGTAAGTTCAGTTTTTCATCTGAGTGTGCTTTTACCTAAGCCAATAGCAACAGTCAGGAAGGTGACTGCTGTGCATACACCAAGAGGGAGCAGTGCTGCTGTGAGAGTGCCAGAGATGTTGGTCACCTCAGCTAAGTCAGTCAATGTAAAATGTTGTTTATGGAGGTGAAGTGCTAAGCTGACGTGTCCAGCTGGATGTGGCCAATGAGTCACCTCAGAGGCGAAGGAGCAAGGCTACAATTTAAATGGACTTTTGGAAATAAACCACTAAAATATCTTCTTTTTCTTACATTAATGTCCCTAGCAGAAATTGCCTTTCAATCACCTTCTTACACGTTAAGCTTCCTTGTAGGTGCAGCACATTTGTCTTGCCTTGTTGCTTGCTTTCCTTCTATATAGTGTGTAAAAAAAATCTAAAAATGGATTCTTAACTTTTTATTGCAACTACATCAGTGTGACTCAGGCATGATGTATGAAGAGACAGTGTCTTTTATTATTCAGTCTAGTAAAATAAATTACTTTTCCCAAGAGGCCTGTCCTAATGTCTTCCATGGAAAAACATACCATATAATTATGCAGCTCCTAATTAACAAGAATTGTCTCTGAATTCTCCTGCTTAATATGTGCTGGCCTGCACTGCCCTAAACTGACAGTTTTAACTCCTTATCTTCAGTAATGGTATGACCATTTGCCCTGTGCTTCTCAGTGGGACAGATCCCTGACTTCTGCACAGTCCCTGTGATATCTATCAATCCTGTCTCCTCTTGGCTCATACAGACAGCTCAGTCAGCTCCAATGAAAGGCTTCATTTTTTAAATAAAAAATTCAGATGAAGATTGCTGCTTTAGCTGTCTGTGATTCAATTGCTTGTGAAAAATAGCATTGTCCTCTAATGTTCTTTGTTTGAATAGTACTGGTGTACTGGAGTCATAATCAAAGTAAGATGGATTGCAATTTTGAGTGAAAATGAGGTATCTGTGTCTAGAAGATCTGAAGACACAGTTTGTGGTTGCATTGGCCATCCAAGAAGAAAGGAAAGCCTAGAAGACATACCACAAGTGCAGGACCTCAGTTTAAACATCATTTGAAGTGGAATTGTTGGTCCTGTATTTCTGACAACAGTCATGTTGGTCACATCCAGCAGGAAACACTGACCCATTACTAACCTCTGTAGATTCATTTTAGACAGAATCACAGAATTTGGTGTTTGTTTGATCCCTCCACAAGCTAATTCAGCATATTGTGCTGTCAGAAAACAGCTAGTTATGGTTTGGGTGGGCACAAGGTTTTTGTCACTGTTAATCAGTGCAGAATACAAAAGCACAGGGAGGCAAAGTCACTTGGTAGGCCAGAGCAGCACAGCTTCCAAGTTTTCCTAATGCCAGTCCAGTGGACTGACCACAAGACTTCATGTGTTGTTTAAAATATTGAAATGGTCTCCAACATTTCAGTGTCAAAATCAACAGCATTCTGATGAATTGGAATGTTCATTTTCTTCTCCCTTCCCCCTTTTCCCACAATTTTAATCTCTTTCTCTCTGCTAGTATACTAAATACGTTTTGAGGTTTCAGACAAATTTGGAACATTTCAGTTTTCAATCTTAATTAGGAGACACCAGAGGACCTGACCCCTTTTATAATAACCAGAAGGGTTGAATAATCGAGGTCTGAGTACTCAAGGTCAAAACAAGTTGCCTACTGTACATCTCACAGTTATCTAACAGCGACTCTATGCACCACATATGTTACACTACAAAGTCCTTAGAACCCAAAGATTCAGTTTTTCTCTATGGACAAATTAAACAAGATACACTTTTAAAACTGAAAATTATTAATGCCCAAACATTGCATGTAGCAGCAGTGCATCTGCTCATGTTTAGGTCTGTTCACATTAGCAATAATACTTAGGATAAAGCTGCTTCTGCCTTTAATACAGGATCTGTTATGTCACGGTAGGTTCAATGTCTGCAGCACAAGCACAATTACATAACGATGCATCACCCACAGTATCTATCAGTGTACATTAGTCAACAAGGACGAGAGGCATATGCTTAGAGGGATCAATGTTCCTGTTAACACATTGCATCAGAGATGTGAGCACACCCCCCCATGAAAATGGGCCCAAGGAGCAGGTGGCCTGGTTTTCTTAAGGCATTGTTCTCATTCTTCCGAAAAGTAAAGATGAGTTCATCTGTGTCTGGTTATGCTAAACTGTTTTCAAAGCTTGGTTCAATTTTCACCATTATAAAAACTCTTTTCTTGGAGTGATTCTTCTGCAGCAATGGAGAGAAAAGGGAGAAATTGGCCTATACATGGACCTAAACAGCAGCACCTGCTCATGGTGCTGCTTACAAAAATCCAACTGTGCATTTGGAGACTCAGGAGGAACACTGGAAGCTAAATAAATGTGCTTGCACATGCATGAGACAGTTTAACTAAACCACTGCAAGTTTGTACATAAGGAGGTAAGATCTGTTCCAGCCTTAATGGTTTTGCAATTATTTCTACAAAGCTGCTTCCTATCTCTAACACTCAAATTACCTGCTTCAGTCAAGTAATTCCTTTTCTTCAGATTTTTGGAAAGAACAAACTAGAAATAAGGTGTTTATATCAGAAAAGAATAAAAGGCAGGAAGAGACAAATTGTAATACAAATACTACGGGTCCCTTAACAAGGAATTGTTCAAAAGAGGGCAGGGTGGGGCATTGAATTGCCAACCCCCATCAAGTACTTATATACTTATATCCTGTAACTTCGTCTTCAATGGTGAGCTCAACAGACCTTTGTCCTACAGTGTGTTTTTATTTCACTGAACTTTCCTTCCTCTCCTCTAGCTCTGTTTGGAAACATCTTGGAGCAGTGCAGTGAGACGTAAAAAACATTTTTAGTCAGCCCTTTGCTACTCAGGTTGTTGGCCTGGTGTGCTAATACAGACCGAAATCAGGGCCTGTTCAAATCAATATGCCACACTCTGAATGGAACCTCTGAAGGCAAACTGTCCATCCTCAGTTTTTAATGCAGTGGTCACCACTGGCAGAGAAACTGAGAGGTGCAGTGTAAGCTCTGCATCTGCCCCAGGTAAATCAGACAGGGCGAGTGAATCCAGAGCTCAGTGCTCCCCACCCACGGGAACCTGGGGGCAGCCAGTACTGCGGAGAGGGAGAGGGAGAGGGAGAGGGAGAGGGAGAGGGAGAGGGAGAGGGAGAGGGAGAGGGAGAGGGAGAGGGAGA
>JAWWEV010000115.1:22551331-22565402 GCA_035583235.1 Hafferia zeledoni | reverse complement strand
TGTGCCTCACCTAAAAAATCCACTGCGCAGGCTGGAAGGGCACACCCACGTGGGGAGAGCCCTGCCCAAATCTTCATCCACAAAGTTTGGCCATACTACAAAATGGATAAACTAAGTAGACCAGACTTTTTTCTTTCACTTGACTAATTTTTTCCAGATTTTCTTTGTAGCTTTAATTGGCTCTGTTTGGGGTCTTTTATGGGTTATTTTGGTACCACTTTACTTTATGTGTGTGTAAGGTTTATTCAGTGACTAATGCTAAACATTGATCTTGATTTAGAACCTTCTCTCAGTTCAATGGAGAGACTTGTGTAAGGGACACACAGCAGCAACTTTTGGTGACTGTCCTTGTATGCACATTGCTCTATGCACTTAGCAAATACTGAGTTGCCTGCAGAAGGCACCAATGTTCTGGATGTTAGATAACTGTGGTGCAAACATAAAACACCAACCCCCACCTCATTAGTGTTACTGTAGGGAATGGCTGGAGCAAGAAAACCCATCAGCTACAACCTTAAGTGACAATGGAATCAATACTCAACATTGGAATAAACAGAAGTGGGAGAAAATTAATTTGACAGAAATTAATCCAGCACTAGTTAAGCAACATTATTTCAGCAAATATTATTGTAGGATTGTTGGCAATTAATAGACCTTAGTTTTAAGACTCTACTGAATATTAAATACTCTTTATACCTATTTTTGTTGTTAGTTTTGGTTTAGAACCTTCCTGGAAAAACAACCCCATCCAAGTTATAGGATACAAGGTTCAACTCTGAAGGCTCTTAAAATTGTGCTTGTCAGGTGACGTCCTGTAAGTCACTGGCTGTGGGTAACAGAGCAGAGCAGAGCACTGCATATAAAATATTCCACTACTTTTGCCAACTGCAAGAGAATATTTAGTCAGAGCAGTGGCAAAAAACCCCAAGCCCAAACAAAAAACCAAGCCAAAACCAAGTCCAAGCCATCAGTTCTGTTCTACAGATTTTCAGTTTGCCATTTCCAATGCAAGAAAATCACTGTCTGGTCCAGTGAAGGGAATTTTCTTTCTTCCTCAGGACGCCTAACATCTTGTGCACTTCAAGATGGAGGGGAGAAGGACAGCCTCTCTCTGCAAGCTCTGGGGTTCTTCCCTTCAAATACCTGTTGATGAGGAAGACCCAGTGTGTCAGCCTAAGAGAAACAGAGGTAAGGGAAAACAACAAAAGCATGTTCAGTGGTTCCAGAAGTGCAGAGGGAGAAGAAAATCCACCTTCAGCTTGGGAGAAAGCACTGGCAGGCTGGAGGTTCCACAGTGCTGTTGTCCCTGTCACCTCCTCCTCAGGAGTGACGTGTACAGGATGAAGGAAATGGGCTTGCTGATGTTTGGTGAGGGTGAGACAGAAATTCATCAGCAGGAGTGTTTAACACCACTGCATCTGAATCTGACGTTTCAGCTTCCAGTATCTTGTGTGATCAACTAAGAGTGTAGGGCTAAAGGACAAAAAGAAGGTCCAGAGTGTAGCAAGCCAACAACTTAGAGCCATATCTCTGCGCTGGAACTGTGGAGTTCCACCAAGGGAACAGCTGGAAGAAGCAGTGAGCAGCCATCCATCCCTCAGAAGTGAAGAGAACCTGGACTGGGTTTCAGGACTAGGCAGTGTTTATTTCAAAGCCAGCCAGCCATGCCTAGCATGGAAACATGGAGACTCTGGGGAGGGAAACACTGATTTACAAATTATTCCACCTTGCCTGGCCCCTCTGAGTCAATATTCAAAATATGGTCTCATTAATGCTGCAGAGGGAAATCCTACTGCTCTCTGCTCCTACTTGGTCTATCTGTTCAAAGGGTCAAATCTGCCCTTTTACTTTAGTGTATTTCTTTACAACAGAAACTCTGATGCAACCCTCTCAGTCTTTCAACTTTTGTCAGTGTCTTCTGGGACAATTTCTCTTCCTGGGAGACATTTATTCCTTGTGGCCAGATGACCTTCCTTTTGCTCAGTATCAAATACACACTTTATTTGGGCCACTCAGCAACTTGTCCTCAGTTATAACAAATTGATAGCTCAAAAAAAGTTGCATTTTATTTCATGTCATTTATGAAATACTGGACACTGTTTAACAGATCTACACAATTATACTAGTCTACTGCAAATAAAAAAATTCCTCTCCAAAAGTAATTTAGTATAAATCAAACTTAGTTTTTTCAGATTCCCAAGTGAGACTACAAATCCCCCAACTATATTGCCATACAGTAATCAGTTCTGTAATACAATAATCAGCCACATTTGCCATCTCATTGTGTTTGGTCTTAGTTTTGTTTGGCAAAGCCAGCAGTGCTTTTCCCCTAAGCCACACACATATAAGGGCCCTACTGAGATCAGCTGATTATTTACTCATTGCATAGACCTAGAATTTGATCTGTTACAACATCCACTTCTTTTGAACTCTCACAGTGCTCCAAGGTAAACTTAAAAATCTGCACATCACCATGCAGGGAGCTCCTTGCCACCTTCAGTGCTCATAAATCCTCTATCTGTTCTTGTCGGCCTTTAATACTTGTATAATAATGTCATTTACAACAAACTCTACGATTTATTTTTAAGCAAAAATATCAGTAGCCTTTATTCAGCTGCACTAGACATCAGCACTAGCTGCTCTGAAACTCCTGATTTATCACTTCTCCAGCCTCATGGAGAAGTCTTAGTCAAACCCTGTGGCTAACATGGTACAAAACCAGACTGACATTAGAAAGGGTGACTGACCCAAGAGACTTCCTTATTCCATAGAGAAGCTAAGGACATATGAGAAGTTGAAGTACTGGCAGATTCCACTTATATCAACATATTAACAAGCAAGCCTTTTATTTTTTTATTTTTTTCCTCCCCAGGGAATACCTTTTCTTTGAAATCAAAGTGCCTTGCAGCATGTAACGTGTCTGACCACATCAGGTGCCCATTTTTATCCACTCTGGACACTGTGAGCCCCATTGTTCAGTACTGTCCATTACTCTGCAGCTTCTTTCAAAAGAAGCTTCCCTTTTAGCACCAGTTAGAAAGTGAAGTACTCACTGCAGCTCTATTTTATAGTATATCCAAAGCTCCCAGCAGCTCTAAGGGAGGAAGGGGAGAAGAAGGGGGAGAGACCTGGAACCGGAACCGAACTACAGTGATTCCCTTGAGCCCTGAGCTTACCTGTAGCAAACCTTTCGGTACCTTTCACTGGGTGAACTCAGGATCTTTCACAGAAGGAATGTCTTTTTTTAAATCAAGACAAGATGGTCCTTTGTAAATCAGAGTAAGCACATGACATTCACATACCTGTTTTATTTGATGCCTCAGCTGAAATTAGTGATATTTATAAATGAAGAGCATCCTTTCAGAAAAGCTGTGACAGTTACCAGAACAGTAAAAATACAATAGAGTCCTGAGAGATAAAAATTTATTTATCTGATCAGCATGTCATGATATGGTCACAACTCATACAGCTGACAGTCTCATAGCCAAAAGAGGGATGTTTTTTCTTTTTAAAAATACATTTTTCTTTCCAGCAGGAAGGATTTTTTAAAACAAACATTTCCTACTAGGCAGGAATTAAAAACAATGGCTTTTTCAATATGACAACACAGCTGGTAAGCACTGGATCACCCACCAGTGACTTAATATTCAGATTTCAAGTTTTCCCTCCCGCTTCCCCCCACCCCTCACAGAAAAACACCACACAGAAAAACAAGACAAAACCCAGAAGGGAAACAAAGAGGTAGACGTCACTACAACCATGGCGCTGCTTTGGAAATTGTGCAAGATGTCTCATGATGCTCCAAGGAGTTCCTTTTTCCTTAGTTATACACTGCAGTATTGCACACCAGCAGTTAACACAAAAGGTGACATGGAGCTAAGAGCTACCATAGCAAGAGATGCCAGGGCCACAGAGGGAATGGTGCTGTTCCACTCGCTATTGCTTTGCCCAGCTAGAGCTGTTTAAAAAGAGACCACTCTAAAAATATACTTATCTCAGAATGATTACAGACTTGCTCGAAACAAGGCTGGAGTCACACCGTTTTGGGGTGGTGGCAATCCAAGGGCAATGGGGGCTCATGTTCTGCTCTTGGCACACCCTCAGCTCTTAGAAATTTCAGATCTGTTGCTGCACAGTAACTTGCAGAGAAGCTCTGCAGCCTGAGCACCAGCACAGCTTCCAGAGGGCGCTGCAGTGAGTGAGGCTGCAGAAGCTGCTTCCCCCTCTCTACCCTACTGCTTCACTCTTCCCCTTACCACTTCTGGCATAGGAGCATTTGTCTCTGTGTCCTTCCTCATGAACACTCCAATAAACAATGTTATTTATCACAAATTAACACTGCAGCTGTGTAGCAAACCAGTGTTATTTACTATCTGTTGTGTTTATGGTAAGCACAATAAAGGTTGTGTATCTATTAGTTATAAGCATAATAAATACAAACATTAAAGAAAATAATCTTATCAATTAAGGATTAGAAGTATATGAAATAATCTTGGGAAAAAATCAATCCCACATAAAAAAAAAGGGAAAAGAAACTATAATAATCTTCATACAGAAATGCTGCTTCTGTCTACATTTCTGAAAGACAGCTTGGCTGTTGAAAAGATCTTATTAAAAAAATCCAGTGAAATAAACTCAGCAAAATAATTCCAAACATGACCAGCCCTTTGCAAAACCACGGACAATCACTCCATGCTTCCTCATCCATTTTATCATATGCAACAAAAATGCAGGTAACACAGGAGGAAAGGAGAAAATTGGAGGTGAAAATAACTGGTATAAAAAAGCCCTGTTCATCATACTGTATGAACATCATGGTATAGTAATTTTAAGGAACTAACTCACTTTAATAGGACAGTTGTTCAGTGAATAATTACTTCATTATCCCATGATAAAATAAAAGGTCTAACTTCAAAACGCATAGAGTCATTTCCATGACTTATTTTGTATCACAGCCAGGTAGTCCACAGATTTTACAGAAAAAGTAGAGCTGCTCAGAAGCATTTATAATGTATGCAGACATTTTAAACCAGAGTACAGTTTCCATTTTGCTCTTCCAATTGTTGTTTGGTTTGTTTTGTTTTTTTAAAGAAGTGTAAAAAGTATCAAATATGCAATTTTGCAAAATAACCCTTTATTTCATATGGCTCCATTATTTCCAAACAATACAGAACCCCAGATGTATAATTATTCTGTGTAATTGTGTCAGATCACCACAAAAATCTCCAGCTGACTGTCAAAAGAATGCATCCAACCCTGGGCTCATGATCAGGAAATCCCAGTTTTAAGTACCTTTGGTCCCAAAATTTCATGTCAAGGCAAAGCGGAGCAGTTGAATCCTGTCATACACAGTGATCGGTATCTGGTATTGTCTTGTACAAACAGGTGAAAAAAATTAACAGCACTTTATGGCAGTGTCAGACAAAAGAGTTACATCATTTGCAAACCAAGTGAATAATGAACAGTACCACAGTGATCGCTGTATTTTTACAGCAAAAAGATGCATCTCATTTCTGATGCTGGGGGGGTGGAGGAGGCAGAGGGAAGCTTTTAGCTTTCCAGTAAAGAGAGTTGAACTGAAACCTTCCTTTTCAACATCTGGTGAGAACAACTTTAAGTAAAAATCCCTCCTGCAAGAGGTTGCAAAACTCGACAGAACCACAGGTGGAGTCCAAGTGAGCCTGTAATGAAGGTGCACTCACCCCAGGGCACTGACAAACACTGCCCTGTGTGTGTGGGCAGATGCTCTTCACATAATGGGATTCAAAGAGCAGCAAAGCTAAACCATGAGGACTTACACAATTTCAATTGTAACAACTTGTTTATGAACAATTAAACATAGAAATGTGGAGATGTTTTGTGTGCAACCCTGGCAGAGAATAATCTTTATTCACAATACACTCAAATTGCTCTGTTCTCACTTCTGTGTGCAACAGCTTTCAGTTAGCATTTTTTTCTGTGAATTTTTCATTCTTGATTACTTTACACATTTTTCCATTATTTTTCCCGTTAATATAAATTCAAACTTATAGTAGTTTGTGATCAGCTGTATTAACATAATTTGCTATCAAAGGCATTTTGAACTCTGCAGAGGAAGAAGCCTGTGGGTGGTGCAGCACAATGCCCACGACATCCATCCATAACACCAGCCAACTGCCAGAAGGTACAACCGAACTGCAACCGACAGGAATTCATGTTTTACCAAGTAGCTGCTGAGCTCCAACCCCTCCGGACCAGCATGGTATTTATAGCACAGAATTGCCCAGATATTGCATCCATTTTATGTTTTTTCCTTCACAGTAAACCTTTTGTTCAATTTATTCTCTTTCACGAAGCAGCATCCAAGATCACACTGGGAGGGTAGTTGGGAGTTGCTGAACAGCAGGTTCATTCCACTGTCATCTACAGCAGCTCAGCCATGAGGAGACACAATGTCAGGCGCACTTCACATTTCCAGTGCAGGCAGGAAAGAAGCCAAGGACTAAGACTACTTACCCTACTGAAACAACAATCAGTGCTTGAAAACAAATGTCTTGCAATACTAAGAACTACGGAGGAACAAACTGAAAATGAACAGGACCAGATAAATCAAATGCTCATCTGAAACGTTATGTGCACTGCTAATTTCTGTAGGCAGCACGTGAACACTGCAATCCACTGGGAAAAGAAATAAAAATACTGCATTTGAAAAAACAAGATGCTCTTACATGGAGTTCACAGGGTCTATAAAGAACAATCTCCTGATGTGAGTAACTGCTGTGCAATCTGCTTATATAAACTTCCCTTTTTATATCACTCCAGTCTGTCCTAGCTCAAAATAAAATGAGCTGTACTATGGCCATCTGTGGTTCTGATCAAACTCTCTGGTGGAGGACAGCAGTAAGCAGCTTGCCACCTGCATTCTGCAGTTTTAAGAGCCAGTTCCATGTGCAGAAGAAATAACCACTTACAGCCTAACCTTGTTGGGCTGCCCCAGCACCCTCCTGAAAAATAGCAGATTAAATACATTCATTACATAAGCTGGACTTTAGCAAGGGCAACAAAAACCCCCCAGATACTCCCCAGACTGCCTCCCTATCAGGGCATAACTACCTCTTTTAATGGATTTTATGTTACACCAGCGTTCAGGTGTAAAGTGATGGTATTTAGAAACAGCACTTTGCCTAAAACATGAAGCTATTGGCAACCACTACCCTTTCCCTGCAGGCTGCACTGCTGCAACTGCACCGCTACGTTTGGGGGGACTGGGGTGGCACACTGGACAAAGTACTTTTCCATAAAGCCAAGGAAATTGGCATTGCCTCATGTTTCGGGATGCTCTTTGGTTCCCCACAGAAAGGGAACACTGTAAAGTTTTGTATTCTGCACACCACCTACAGTGATTCATGTAGCAGCACAGGGAGGGAGAAGGGGAATCAATATTGCTAGCTCAGAGCCAAAACTACTGAGGGTTTACTTTGTTCTCAACGAAATTACTCTGTAAAAGGCAGCATGCCAATATCTGAAGTTCTGGCTACCCTGCTTGCATTTAGAGAGATTAGTTTTATTTTAGGAACAGTTCTCTCAAATCTCTGTATAATCACATAAACACAATGCCAACCAGACCTGCCAGAAGTAAGGCTGTACATCACAGACACCCTTTCAAAAGTATCCTGTGCTACACAATTGGAAGTGTCTTCTGTTCCCATCTGCACTTCAGTTCAACTCATCCTTCTTACAAGCAAGATTTTAGCACAGTGGTGAGCTAATTAGTACTGCCCTCCATGTAGTTATTCAGAATAATTACCATACTTTTTATTTCAGTCGTATCTTCCTATAGATTTATGATAGCAATTATACCTATTCTTTCTTTTTAAGAAACTAGTTTTAATTCTATGACTCCTTAGCAAAACATTAGGATGGTTGGCATTGAATTATTTAAAAACTCTCCCACAAGTATATTTAGCACTGTTGCAACTAGCAGGGAGAAAAAGGCCTCTATAAACCACTCAAAGGTCACCTTGGTTGGACTGCAGGATACAAAATACAAAGGTGGCTAAAAATCCCCAGCAGCACCAGCAGACCTTCAGAAACAGAGAGAATCGCTCTGCCTTCCAGTGTGTGACAAACTTTTCTTCTATTCCCTACGATTTAGATCTTTCCTTCACTGTATTTTCACCTTGAAAAGTGCATTTTCAAAAAACTGATGATGATCATTAAGATGCATTGTGAACAAAAAGTGAAAATTAACCAAATGACTTTATATTTTCCAAGTTTCCTCATAATCCGAGATACTGGTAGCACACAGAACTGGGAGAGCTGATGGTCAGACCACAGCAGGGATGGGCTGATTCACCACATGTGGACAGCTTTTCATCACACTACGATGCTGCAATGCATTTTGGAGGACCAATTCCTCACAAAACAGACCTGACACTGGATCTTATTTGGGTCTTGGCTTTAGATCAATGTGTCTAGTACAACAAGTGCTGACAATGTAGCCAGAAAGATACCACCACCAGCTCTGTTGGGTATCTTTGACTCCAGCACAATGAGCTGCAATAAAGTACAAGTTGTGCAAATGAGGAATCTCTACCACACCAATGTTGTACACACACTACTGAAGAGACAAGTTGCTGAATTTTCTGAGCTCTAACTACAATGCCAAGAAATACTTGTGGTGACAAAGCTTTCTTGTCACAGACATTCTTCTATGGTGGTTGTACGATTGCACGTTTTGTCCAAATGCTGAATTTGCTTAAGTGTGGGTGAGAGTATACATTTTTAAAAATACAGACAATTCTTAAAATAATACATCATCAGGTCACTATGTTACTGATCTTCACTTTTAGTGGAGTTTAAAATTTCCCCAAAGAGAGGTAAAAGTCCATCCAGTATTTTCCTTTACTCTTGAATATTCACATTTGCACATACAACATGATACTCATTTCCAAGAGCCTGGATTCCCACCGTGTCCTCAGGTCCCATTCCACTTTTAAAATAGGCAGTGATACAAATACTGAAGGATGCAGTACCACATCCCGCCTGACAAAAACGCAAATGATTGTATGCCCACAAGCCACAGGTTACTGAGGGTCATCTCCCGAGAAATAGCTTTTGTTTGACCCTTCGGTGGAGGAAAAGCTCCTACAAGAAAAAAGAAAACACATTTAATGCCTCTGTAAAGGAACAATTGCCTTAATGCACAATTCTTTACCACCAATGCTGGTCCCAGCAACACAAATGACTAATTAGTTACTTAAATGCTGTGCCGTTAGACTTGGGAAAGATTCTCCAGTGTTATCGATTACCTTCAAGAAAATAATAAAAAAAAAAAAGCAGAATTATTGAAAACAATTTTAATTTCCTTAAAAACTTTCAGTATGAATGTCAAAGCATTCCTTAGAAGCAGCTGTCCTCGTTGTACTCAACATTTGCAGGGAGATCCGACTGTCAACTAAGTTTCCTGTGTTATTCTTGAAGTTTTATTAATATCTGTATGATCAAATTGAAAGGATTCTGTATTAAATGTTACAGCTGCCTGGTGATGGTTTTGTATACTGTGAAGAAGCAACACATGTACATTCTTGAGGTTCCTCTTGAAAATGTAAATACACACACACTTTTTTTAAACAGCAGTTTCCATGTGTTGTTTGAACATTCACTGGCCAGCCAGTCATACAGACTAAGGAAACACTGTAATTTGCCATGGAATTTCCCAGAAATACTGTACAGAACATGCTTGCTTAGATGGGAGAGACTGACAAGAGATACAGCTGACAATAATAAAATTTAATTTTTCCATATTTTGACTTTTTCTGATTTGCAACACTAAATCAAATGTGTCTGGATACATCAGAGCTTTATGATCATAAGCAAACTATTTGCATATATTTACATCAGCACATCAAATAATTTGTGTTACATTTGACTGAGATGCACAAAGCTTCGATGATAGAAACCCCTTTTGCTGTTGTTAATCCTGAAGAGTGCATCTAAAAACTCTGAATATACCAGAGAAGATGATGTACTTGCTGCAGCATTATGGAGTCAACTTCTCACAGAAGAACATGAAATTAATGATTCAAAGAGTAAAGATGCCGCAGTGTCAATTTTTAATCTCAGGAACCACACAATTTGGGCAATTAAGATACCATCAGCAGCTTATCTCTATGCTTCATTTGCAATCACTGGAGGAACTGCAATCAAGCATTTAAAACAAAGTTTTTCTTCCTGCCTGAATGCTCTTAAAAAAAAAACAACACACCAAACTAAGAAAAAGCCTAAAAACCCCTTGATGAGCCCCATCCACCTCTTGCTGATATGTATTTGCACACATGGGCAGATGTGCCACATCATTTATTCCCCAGTAACTCTCAGGGCTAAGCTACTGTTTG
Source organism: Hafferia zeledoni (assembly GCA_035583235.1). NCBI lineage: Eukaryota > Metazoa > Chordata > Aves > Passeriformes > Thamnophilidae > Hafferia > Hafferia zeledoni. The sequence continues at coordinate 22,555,026 of JAWWEV010000115.1, read as the reverse complement.
CCCACTCTACGCTGCATTTGTTCTGCCACGGCCCATTTGTTTTTCTGCACCAACACTGACTTCTGGTTTAAATAACTTTCCTTTTTCTTCGTTACATACAGACAGCAACTCCCTTTCCCCTCTCCCAAGTCCACTCGTATCTTTGATCCCTTGCTTTCCCAGCTGAGACAAGCCCAGTACTTTCAGCTCTCCACAGAAATGACTCCTGCCCCTTAATCACCTTAGCATCTATTATCTGTCCACAGTTCCTTTCACATTTTTCAAACAGGGATGATGGACCCATAAGCAGAATTTCCAGATGAGGTTTCAGGTTTGGTACAATGAGGAGTGTTTCCATAGCACCAGTGAAAATCCTTTCCTCTGTAGGATGACACTGCTTATTTTTTAGTTACCTCGCACCAGTTGCCTTATGAGCACTTACAGGAAAGATGGGGTGACTATTTACAAGAGAATGTAATGACAGGACAGGACAAGTTTGAATGGGTTCAAACTCAAACAGAGTAGGTTTAGGCAGGATACTAGGAAGAAATTCCTTACTGTGAGGGTGGTGAGGCACTGGAATGGGCTGCTCAGGGAAGCTGTGGATGCCCCATCCCTGAAGTGTTCCTGGCCAGGTTGGATGGAGCTCTGAGGAGCCTGGTCCAGTGGGAGGTGTCCCTGCCCACGGCAGGGGGGCTGTAATGAGATTATCTCCAAGGCCCCATTCCAAGCCAAACCATTCTACAATTCTGTGACTCACAGTGAATGAGGAGCACAATGACTTCAGTACACAATTACTCCCAGTTTATGGTTATGTTTTTTGGGGGATTATAATTTTTTTTTAATTAGTCCCTAAGTGGTTTTGTCCTGATAAATGTAATCTCACTTGTGTTACTGTGGTGTTCAAGGTTATTCTGCTGAAGACTTCACAGAAATCAAGAATTTGTCAATACAAATTTTCTACTAGCTGCTACAACAAGAGTCCTTCTGCTACTTACACCTACAGCTATTAACCCTAAATGGTTTTAATTTTATAAATGAAATGTATAAAATGCACCTGCAAGAAATTACAGGACAGTTTCATTTCAATTTTTTTTGTTTAATTTCAAGAGGTCTAATATTACAGGTTTTTCTCAGACAATTGAAGTTCTTAACACTTAAGAATATAACAAAAAGGAAAAAAGGTCCATTAGGCTTTGTTTCTTCCTCTTCCCAAATAAAACTATGCCCAAAGAATATATTCCTACCAACGATACTGTCAGTGCAAACTTTTAAATGTTTAAATGTTACTCCAGCTTTATGAAGGAAGCCTGAGGAACAGGGACACATTCCTAAGTGATGTGTATAATTTAAAATTAGAAAAAAATTAGAAAAAAAAAATCAAAATTATAAAAGAGCCCTAAGTCTTAAAACCTCACCAACCTGCAACCATGTAACTAACAGGTCAGTACAAGGAGGGCTCTTGAGCAGCTTCAGGAACTCCCCTCACATTCAGCCTCAGGATTTTTCCAGGGCTATGCAAAAACTGTAACAGCACTTTGTCAGTAGGTCAACAAAAGCAATGCAAGGAAGTTCTCAACTGACACAAATGGCAGTAACTTTAAATTATGCTAATTTGTGCCTAATAAGGTCCTATGTCATAGCATTTACATTTAAAACATGTCTTATTAATTCATACTGATTACACTGGCAAATTATAACCAATTATCCCACTTTGGAAGCACATTTCAATGCATAAATCTGATTATATTCATTATACTCTCTGAAATTCTGGACTAGTTAAGATTTTCTGTCTATGACATTTCAATGGTATTATACAATAATGTCTTAATAATTCTTTACAATTTATTGGCTACACTTGTATTTTTAAAGAGATTCACAAAGTTATTTGTCTAGTAATCTTTTTAAGCACTTTAATTGACAAATTAAGCACTCAAAACTCAATTAAAGCAGCCTTTGCAATAAATCATCTGATAGAAGCAGCATCTTTGTTTAATATAGTCACCCTGGAATACCAAACTCAGCTGATTTGAGAGACGGAACACTTTCCCCCATCAACCATTGTGACTTGCTAATGAAGACATTATTTTTCTTTAGAGACAAGTTGCATCGTATGATTTGGAGTCTTCCTACTCAGTCTAGTCTTATAAATTTCCTTGCCTGCATATCAAAATAAAAGTCTGTTTTTTCCTCTCTGGACTTAATTTTTCTTTTTTCTTGTGATGAATTCCTCTATTCTGTACCCTGAACACACTCCTCAAATCCAGCCCCCACTGGAGGGCAGATGACATACTGCACTACCAACTGGATGGAAACAAAAAACTTGAGGAAACTTCTTCAGCTACAGTTTCACAGTTTCACCTGCTATTTTAAATCACATGTTTGCCAGTATCCCTTCAGTAATGTTACCAATGCCCCAAGTTTATTCAAATTCCCCTAATCCATTAAGATTGGAAGTTGATGCTGACAGAAGTGATCCTTGCAGCAAGGAGGCCAGTCCTGGCAGCACAGGGGCTGCAGGGCAAGGCTCCAGTGCCTTTGTGTGATGGAACTCTCACAGATCCTTCCAATCAGAGCATCTTTTGGTTTAGTTTAACATAAAACAGAAAAGGACTGTGGGTTTGGATCAGACCTGCAGACAACTTTGATCACAACACAAGTGCCAGAGGAACACACTCAATACCCACACCAAGCACATAAAGTAACCTGCCTCACACAAGGGTCTTATTTAATCCCTTTTAGTCAAGAACATGCTCATTTTGAATGCTAAAGATTTATATTCCTTTCAAACTTAACATAAACTTGGAATCCTTTTACTATACACATAAATGTTCACTATCTCTTTGCAACTTGCTAAATTATTCCACTCCACGAAGCCTCGTGACAGCAAGTTTCACAGTTGAACAGTAGATTACTGCAGAAAAAGGGTATTTCCTTAGATCTGTTTTGAATGTGACAGTTTCCAAACACTGCCCTAATTCTAACATTACCCAAGTAATTCACCTTTGCTAGATAATTTTTCAATCATACTTCTTTGCCACATAAAACGTAGTAAGAGTTATATCTCCTGTATTCATGTGAAGAATGCTTACATGTTCCTAAACCATTTTGAGATCCTTGTTAGAAAAGTCATTAGCAAAGCACAATTCTCTTCACCAGATCTCATCCTACCTGTCTCATAGAAATGTGTCAAGAGATCCTCCTTTTCGATGAATCGTTGGTACAGCCAGTCTGTGAGAGCTTCAGGCTCTACAGGTACATCTTTCACTGGAAAAATCCTACCAAAGAAACAAACGGAAATTAAAACTGGCAAATGTATTCTGTATGTGAGGAATAAAACTCTTCTCCAGCTGCTGCAGCCCACCATAAAACACAGAGAACAAGACTTTTGTACAAATCTAACTGCATGGTTCATGCTTCCTCCAATCCACAGATCACACAAGTATTAAGGATATGCAACTGGAATACTCCAGGTTACCATTCAGAAACACACAGAAGACATACAGACATCCTGTCCTGTATCAAAAATAGTGTGGCCAGCAGGCCCAGGGCAGTGATCCTTCCCCTGTACTCTGCATTGGTGAGTCCACACCTTGAGCACTGTGTTTAGTTCTGGGGCCCTCAGTTCAGGAAAGATAATGAGGGGCTGGAGCGGGTCCAGAGAAGAGCAACAAGGCTGGTGAAGGGACTGGAGCACAAGCCCTATGGGGAGAGGC
>JAWWEV010000115.1:22533384-22551231 GCA_035583235.1 Hafferia zeledoni | reverse complement strand
ATCCATGGCTTCCTCAGTAACTAGGTGTAACTAAGGAAGTGGACATTACAAAGTATTCCACACGTGTTTTCCACGTAGCAGAGGAGGGGGGGAGATAGGAAAGAGTTGAGTCTTCCTTCTTCCGGCGAGGCTGGGGGGAGCAGGAGGTGCCTGGAAGGTCCCTTGTTTCTGTTGGTTTTCCTAGCTCAGGACGTGGTGAGAGTGTATCATTGCCTGTTCTCCTTTTTTCTCACAGTTTTTAATTGTATCTGTCTGTTTCATTTGTTTTGGTTTGGGCTTTCTCCCCTTATGTCTTGTTAACTATTCTCCCTTCCCTTTTCCCTTTTTTCCCCTGGGGTGGGGCCCCACATAGTGTGTACAAATTGCATACGTGGTTGTAGATGTCAGAAAATACAATTTCTTTTTAAGTCAGTTCAGGGTTTTTTTGAGTTCTTTTCTTTGCAGTTTTTTTTTTCCTTTGGTAGGAAGGCTTTGGGAGGAGGGCAGTCCAGGGCTGGTAAAAAAACTAGGCCAAACCCGAGACACTCACATACAAATCAAGGAACAATGAAGTTCATACACTGAAAGAAGTGAAAAATAACAATAAAGGAAAAACAAAAGAAATAAAAAAATAAAATTCATTTGCAGCTTTGAAGAAACAATTCAACAGGCAGAAGGCATATAATGACATCACTAACTACCAATAGCTCTTCCATATCCCAGAAAACTGGGAAGTCTTCTGTGCTTTTCAAAGAATGCCAGCAGCTTTGCCTGAAATTTTTAAGGCACATTTTACACTGAAAACTGACCATGTAAGTGTACTCAAATATTGCAGCTCTGCTTTCAAGGCACCAGTGGAAGAATTACTGATGTTTTGGTACTTCCATGCTGAATACTTTGTCTGCTTAGAAAAACAGATATCCAGGGCAGAATACACTGAGGTACATACAGACTGAAACCCCCAAATAATCCAGCTTACCTCAGTGGATTTTTTTCAAAACAGAATTTCAAGTCTTACGGGACCTGTGAAATCTCCTTGGCAGGCCCTAAGTGCCTTTTGATACACACAAGAACTGTGTTTCACTGGGAGGCCAGCACAGAAGGGATCTGTATATCAGGCCGGCCTGAAAAACTCATCCTCTGAAATGCAACACCTTTACTGCAGGTTCCTCCTTTCAGGTGAGCTCCCATTTATCCTGTCATCTACACCAGGCTTCTGTTTTCCTTAGTGGATTTGCATTTCATTTTCAACACAGTCTTGACGGATTACACTGCAGAGAATCTGAAGTAACACCACAATCATGTGGGCAGTCTCTGAATGGATATGGGAATGTCAGACTACTTAAATAAGGTGCTTCTGAAGAATGCTTTGGTTGCTGTTACCATTTTCAACATCTTTGCTTGTCTTGTCAACTCATTTGTCCCTTCTCCCTTCAATATGATGCATGGAAAAACTCACTCTAAGTGGGGAAAACCAGCAGCAAAGCATTGCTACAATTGTGTGAGAGCGTTAGAGATAATGGTGCTTCACACACAGAGATAACTTCGAGATAAGGAGACTTTATTTGCCATCTATGGTATCAACACGAACTCAGCTATTTCAGTAGCCTTTGTAGCAATTCTACCTTCATCTTCCTCACACTGTGGACTTCTCTGTGCTCCAGTAAAGCCAGTCTCAGTAACTGGAAATCAGCAACTGTTACCTCAGATAAAACATAGTTTGAAGAAAAGTCTTTGGCAAAAGACAAATGTTATGAAATAGTTGTTCACTAAATGGTCCAAGTCTTTAGCGTGCATATTAAGAACAAAAACAAAGACAGCCAATAGAGAACTATTTTATCTTGAAGACCAGATGTTCTACAGCAGGTTAAAATTAAACCATGTAGAGGCACGTAAAAAGCACACCCACAGAGAAAGGATCATTTCTGTTGAGGGTATAACACTCCAAAAGACTTAAACACAACCAAGCTGCCAAGCACTATTTTTACTCTCTTCTGCCTATCTGCTGTGAAGAGATAAAAAGGCTCAGCAACTGAATACTGTGTTTCACAGTGTATTTCTGAAGGACAGATGCTTGCTTACGCAAGTTTTAAGATGGTTCTGAACTCACAGAATGTGTGTGTGGGCTCAGGACAGAAGGCTCGGGTTACCTGGCTTCATACGCAGCCCACATTGTAAACCATGGCTGTGCTTCACCTCTGCCTCCACCTCTCCATCACCCAATGGGTAACAACTCCACAGCTCAATCACCTACTCAAGGCTGCTCCAGGGCCAAGAACGTACCTTCAACTCGGAAAACATTATCCTATGACCTTGCAAGATACCCATTAGAAACAATTTTTGAGCTGGCACTTTAATGGAGCAGCAAAGCAGCACAGGTGATACTGGTATGGTGAGAGACTAATGGAACACAGCACACCACTCTTCTGCTTGAATCCACCCAGGCTCCTGTGGGAATCTATAACAGTGCCATAATACTTGAATCTCTGGATATAAGCTCTGCTGATAAGAAGTTTAAGAAGCAACCACTGTTGCACCCAGTTTGAGTGAATATTTATAAAGTGGAAAACAACTGGTTTTCCAATAAAGCTTCACTGGCTGTCACAACTTAACAATGGTTATGCTAATGTATTCAGAAGCATTTTCAAATCTATTTTTAGATCATCCAGAGTTATTTTTACTGATAGAACCTTCTTACTAAAGACTGAGATAAATTAAGAGATTAAATATTAAAAAAAAAAAATCCTAAAACTCTGGAAACAAGCCCTTTCTGTGCTAGATAAGGAGAAGCTAAAGCCCCCTGTATTTATACTACACATACTGCTGATATCACCGTTCTCTGCCCTTCAGATGGCTCAGCTGGCATCTGTGCTTTAAAAGAACACTCTCTTTAAGGAGACCGGGTTCAGGAAAGGTAATTGAACAAGTCTATTGTTACAAAACTCTACACAGAGGATCCAAAACAGCTGTAGAGAGACATTGCTCTAACTGGAGCAGAGTCATCCCCAGCCCTTGGATGTGACATCTGCCAGGTCTAGTGTTAAGAGATGCAGGAAACAGTTCCTTCTTTTCAAAAAGACGTGTAAGCAGGTGTCAGTGTGGTCAGTGCATGAGCATCACCCTGGTTCTACCCCAGCTTTGGGTGTGCAGCATCAGGAACACCATTAAAAGCAAAGAGATTGCTGATCTTCTTAGGAAAATAGGAAGTTATCATCACATAGAACTGCCCAGGCAAGAAACAAGGTCAATGTGTAATATCTGAAGCTTCTAGAGTCTCCTGGGCTCTTGAATCTTTCTAGCTTTTGGACAAAACTAACCTCACATTGCATCAAAGTAAGAGCATCTTTGTTCCTAGTGTGGCAAACAAGGAATTAAATAGCACTGGATAACTTGACCAGAAAATTCAAGTTGCAATGGAAGTAAAGGTGTACTCCGATAGGTATCAGCAAAGCTCTGTCAGTGATGAAGCACCACCTTCCACCTGGAGGTTCCCTCCCAGCAGCTGAGAGGAGACAACCACTGCAGGACACGCTGGACAGTGACTGAGGGATGGTGACTCCCTCAAACCACTACACAAATTTGTATCTATGTCCCAAACCAGAGTATGTGAGAATGAATGACAGTCCAGGAAAGAAAGGATTTCAAAAAATAGGAGATGTAACTGCTGAAGATGTGTTGACACACATATAAAATTGTGGAGAATTAGCTAGTGATAAGCCACTTCTCAGAAGATACCAAATAATTTTCAGAAACATGTAATCTTTTAAGTGGTCCTTATTGGAGAAACACTCTGGTTCTGTATTTAAATTCTGAAGTTCATAGATCCCATTAAGCACAAACTACCTTTTATCATCTGTCCTATCTGGAATTCAATTACCTGCTACTCTTTATAAATCATATTATTACTTGCTGTTTCAAAGACTCTAAATAAATTCAGGACAGTGAAGGTTGTTGGCAGATCTCAGGCATGACCAAAAATAAGTTACTTGCGTAAAAACGTGTATTAAAATATACTGCCAACCGGGATGCCCTTCACAGGCACCTCTGCAAAACTCATTCAACAACCACGATGCATTTCATCTTATTTATAGCTCAGAGCTCGGTTTGTTTCAATAAGTCTGTATCAATGTGGGCACAAAGAAAGATCCTCCTCAGTAGTTGAAAGCTTGCTTGAACAGCAGCACAGCACAAAAACTGGTACGAGGAGCGAGGCTGACAGTGCACTCCTCTGCATTACGGCACAAAGGCAGCTGAGTTGGCTGGGAATAGTGTGGCACTTGCACGCAGCACAAACGCAGCCACTCTCAGCATCAGAGGTGACTGGGGCTGGCTCTGACGTCAGGGCTGCCACACCACAATCCCGGTCACAGAGTGCAAAGTGGGATGTGGCCACCGAGGGCATCACCCAGCAGGAAGCGACACAGAAAAACCCCAACCCCACGCCCTTCCTGACTGAGGGCACTCTAAGCATCGAATAAACTTCATACACGGGTTTTTTCAATATTTGACTCTTGGGTTTTGGTAACAGAACTGCAGCACGTGGGAAATGGGAGTGTTAGTATTGGAGAAACTTGGGAGACCAGCTGAGAAACACCAAGTCAGTTAGACTAAAGAAGTGTGTGGTGTTAGAAGAAAAGAAATAATCCCCAAAGTCAACTCAGTGGGAAATGGTGGAGCTGAATAGTAGCCAGTCCATGGTCTTGATACATGGACACCAAACCACTCAGCTTATTTCTGCTGAGTGGAAGTGCAGGGAGTCTGAATTTGGGGGTCAACACACATGACAAAATGAACCAAGCATAAAGTTAACCATTGGAGAAGAGGAATCAAACCTTTCCAACAGACTCATTACAAGGCAGGTCTCATAGTGATGCCTCTAGTTAGAGATGCCTTGCACCTTCCAGCTCTCTTTTTTTGATGCTTAGTGCTTTAACAGGTGGATTGAAAACTCCCACAAAAATCCCAGTGCCATTTGACCTGGGGGAAGTTCATTAGATATTTTCCTTGAGTACTGTGTTTCAGAGAGCAAGTCCAGTTTTGCAGAACTTTCCACTAAGTTTTGAGACAAGTCAGTCACACCTTTGTGTTTTGAAGATTCAAACTTGAAATGTTCTTTTTTGCAGGGAACTTTTTCTTGTTACCCTGAGGAAACTCAGACCACAGCTCAGCCTAATTATGAACTTCTGAAAAACGCGTCATTTGTACTGAAAATTGAAGTTTGAAAAGAAAGATTCAATTCATGATCAAAATTGAGCTTTTAAACCAAAAAATATTACTGAATTAAACTGATCCTTCTCTGCCATTTCCATCAGCTAGAAGAGCACCTACAAATGATAACATAAGGCTATTTGCTGTGTTCTCTACACTCCTCTGTTGCTCCCTAGTAGGAGGAAACAAATAATCCTGCAGCAAAGGCACAGGCTATGAGAAAAGGAAATCTCTAGATCTGAAAGCCTTTAATGCAGAGAGAGACGGGTTGTGATCAAGGGGCACAGCAGAAGGGACTGACTGAGGCACCAGAACAAAGGCAGCTCTGCAGTCTCCTCTGCTCCACTTTAAGTGGCACAGAAAATCTTCCTTTTTTTCCCCACTGTTGTCATATATCAGTACATCACTCTGGACTACTCTAAAGAGAACAAGCATGTTTAAATCCCAATTTTCCTTTCACACAGTCGAGATGGCATCTGGACAAAACGATTCTTTCCTTTTTCCAAAGGGGTGCATCTTTTTTTTCCTGTAACTCAGTTACAAGAAAGGACAGATGAGAAATCAGTGTGCTCTCTTCCCAGTTCTCTAAAAACTACCCTTAAAATTTACTTCAAATGTAATTCCCCAAGACATTCCGAATGATGCGCAAATTTTTATTGCACTAAATACAGGAAAAGGGGAGAATAACAACAATCCAGACATACTTGATACACATTTCATGAAAATTTCAGAGGACATCCATGTCAAATGCAGAAAAACAGAAACACATCCCTGACAGTTTCCATCTTTTTAAAGATGAAGTTCACTTTACCTTGGGTTTTCCTTTGCTAACTCAGTTTGTTTCAAAATGTTAAAGGAACATCAGCTTTAGCACCAGCTTTACAAGGGGCATCTCAGGGCTCAACAAAGCACTGGCTTTTTCAGACCTCAGTCACTGATTTAATCCTCACCTACACTGTTAAAGACAAAGACTAGTTAATACCTGAACATTACCAGAATTAAAAACTACTGAGGAATCACCTCGAATTAGTGACCTGCAGAACAAGCATCAGCCTTCCCAGCTGACAATCCCAGATACTCTAATGGCTCTGTTACACCAATGTTTTGGTCTCCACAGGGAAATGATCTTTAAGAAGTACTTTAGCTTTCCTGGTCCAGCTGTACAGCTCTGCAGATGAGGTGCATCATCCTCCACTCTTTGCTTGACCGACTCTCAGGGAGAAACAGGGTACAGAAACTTCCCAGCACATTAAAAGGCAGTCTTGCATTTCCCAACGAAAGTTGCAGGTATGAGAGGAAGGAGGTTGACATGGCAAGGATCAGCTGGCTGGTCACAAAGTACAGCTGTTGGAAGCATGCACTGCTTAACCAGCATAAAGTGGTTTGGTGTTTTACCAGAACTGCTCCTGATTGAGATCTGACACAGACACAAGACATCACATTATCTCTGGACAAGTGAGGACACCACGTAGGAGGCACATATGCAAAGCTCCTGAGGGACAGTTTTCCACTGCCCATTCTCCATGTCTTCAAAAATAAACTCCAAGAAATTGAAGCCCACTGGACTTCAATTACCCATCTTCCCAATCTTGGAGAAGGTTCAGTAAAGTGATAGCAGAGCTGTAAGGTTTTCTACAACACCAGAAACTCTCCATGAGAGAACAGGTGTTCCCTACTCTTCCCTATCCACCACTCTCAGTTTCCCAGGCACATATTCTGTCTTCACAGGTTCTCAGTGGTACCAACAACTCTGTTCAAATCATCAATACATGATCTGAAGTTGTCAAAACCCTGAAGGTGCCCAACACATCACAGCACTCAGCTAAAAAATAACCCTTAATGAGTAAGGTCAGGTGATCTTGGAAAAAAAAAACCCAACCAGTTGCTGTAATGTCCTGGAGGGAATCCAACAGGAAAATTTCTATATGAGCAATAGAAGATGATGATGCAACACAAGTAAATTCATGCACACATGCTGTTCAGTCACTATCTGCTAATCCTGCCATGGATAAATATAACCTTTATGTAAAACTGAAAAATATTTTTAAAGCCACACAAAAACATCTAAAAATAAATGTTATTGTCAAAAATGCTGAAGGTGAAAATTCACCATATTTTCAAACTACAGCTCTAATTCAAGATACATTTTATTATTATAAGGTCTTAGCATATATCTAGATGCCACACTAAATCAGGAAAAAAAGGATACAAGAGCAGTATGACTTTTTTGGTATAGCATTATTCAGGGTAGTCAAAGGAAGGACCTGATCACAGTTGAAGATGAAATTAAACACCAATAAATGCAAGGCAATGAACAGTGGGGAAGGAAAAAGCATCAGCAGCTACACATACACTGCACAGCCACTAAGATTAGCTATTATTACTCTGGTAAGTGATCCTGAAATCAGTGTGGGGAATTCAGGATGTCAGTCAACTCACAGACGAGTTAGAGCAGAACCATAAAAGGTTCAGACAAAAGTAGCAAGATAATGAGGGAAAGGCTTTTGTGTAAGGAGACACCAAACAGATGAAGACTCACTGGGTTGGGAGCAGGGACAGGGACAGCTGAGGGTATGAGCAAGCTCTGTGGAATCAGAGAGGGCATTACTGAGGAACGACTCATCCACCACTGGTAGGACACAGGATGCTCCCAGTGAAGCCATCAGGTGGAGAACTTAACATGATCAAAAAGGAAGTGGTCCTGGTTGCCACTGATGCTTATGGAGTTTTTGATTATTTTCCATTTTTATAAATTTTAGAAGTACTTACAACTGTAGTAAAAAAGCAAATGTAGTGTGTTAATATTTCTGGCAGCTTAAGTTCATTGTTTATGTATCCTAATCCCTACCACGTATCAGTAGCTCAAATTCTTTTAGTGTTTAGACATCTTCTCAAGGTAGAAGGCTGAAGAATATCAGAAGGCCTGCAGAACAAGACATGAGCCAACAACCTTGGGTCTAAGAATACTGGAAAACCTCCAGGCCCTATATGTGCTGAGGAAGAGGAAAATGATAAAAAGAGGGTCCCACTGACCCCAGACTCAAATCTGAGGAGGTGTGACCAGGGGCAGGACGGGGCTGGACTGAGAGACGTGTGAACTGGGGATTGGGTGGACCATATTATAAAAACCCTACAAACCAGTGTTCAGGATGTGCGTTAATATGTATTTCAGTGGGCCCTAGGCCTGACATTAAAGGACTGTCACTTTTTATCTTATCCCACACTAACTTGGCTCAGAGTCCTGCTTTGCTGGGGGCTCTCACAGCATCACCACCCTCACAAACAGTTTCCATGGTGTCATGGGAAACTGTACAACTCTGAGTAGCTTAAGAGGAGTACTGGGGTTAGGGTCACCAGCACCCACCAAAGGAGCACTCCAGATGCAATGCCTGTTTGGAACACCTTACAACTCCCCTGTGTTCATGTGCAGAGGGATGGGATGGCACATGAACTGCTTCCCAGGCCTTTGCTGCTACTGCCCACTGCCAGAGCCAGGGTGCTTTGTTAAATGCATCTTTAACAACTGCCACCCTGCATGTAACTAAAGCCCTTGCAGTCGAGAGGGTATCTGCCAAAAGAATTACCAGGACTGGCAAGTTAGCCAAAGCTCCAGCGAAAATCAAGACCCCCTGTTCCCATTTCAGAGGTATCACACCCCGGGCTTGGCCTTCAGAGGATGCCACTGCATTAGTTTCCATTTGTAGCACACTTCAAAGGTTTTTACAAGGTCAGCCATAACAACTAGAGGTTAGCAAACCAAAAAAATCAAGTAGAGATGTTTGCCCCATCTAAACCAGTGATTTAGAACCTCCAGAAGAAAACAACAAACTTATACCCAACAATAAATAAGTTCTACTATTTTTCTTAGAATTTCAGCACTATAAGAACTTTAACATTCAAATTCAATCCAAGGCAGGTTTCATCGTGTTTATGCTCACTCTCAGAAAAAGGCCTGAATATATATTTAGAAGCAGGAAGTTAATTCAACTTAAGATAACTTTCTCTTGTTTTAAAAGCAAGTATTTTTGGATATACCATTTAGTAGAATTCCAAATACATCCAACTTGCAAATATCCTAGAGATCTGAGAGAGTACTAAGGTGACCTGAATAAAGCACAACAGATAAAATGGTGTCTTACATAAATTAGGGTGTAAGTATGTTCACCTTCAGAAGAACTTGGAAGCCAGCTTTCTATAAAAAGTAAGGACAGATTTAAACACGGCTGTGGAAAGGAGCTCCAGGGAGCAGCTTGCCCTCTGCATCACACAACACTGATGCTGGAGAAGGTCATTCCCACTTAAACTGCCAACCAGGGGATCCACACAAGGATATTTGAAAGCTTACTGTGAAAGTCTAAAAGCTTCCCAAATCATTAAATGAGAATAAGACAAAATAATACAATTTTGGGACAAAATGCAACAACTTACTTGTTATAGGAAAAGTGTTAAAATACTTCTGGAGATTTCAGACTTGCAATTATACTGCAAACCAAAAGCAAAATGCAACTTTTCTCTCCATCAGTTTAGGTCTTGAGACAAAGAACTGCTGACAAGGAAAGTTTTAACAATCTCCCTTCCTAGGTGTCAATGAGAGCTGCTACTTTTTCCAGAGTATTGCTCTGAGCAAGAGTGTGGTTTGAGTGCAAAAGCTGATATTTCTTTGTCAGAAAGTTAAATATAATAATCTCCTAGGAAACATATTGATTTAACAACAGTGATTTTTAATTCGCTGTCATTATTAAAAAATAACATATATAAAAAATCAAGTTGGGTTTATCAGCACCTTAATATTACAGTGTTAAAAATGACCTAGCCTTCAAATAAATTCCCCATAACTCTACTCAGCCACAGGACATTAGTCCAAAACTTAAATGTCTCTCCTAAGATATGGAATAGTCACTGAATTTGAATTTTTAAAAAAAAAAACAAACAACAACCTGAGTTGTGTTTAGCAATATGAGTTGCCCATCTGTGCCAGACACATTAGAAAAAGTCTCCATTGCTACAGATTTCCCATATCTTGAATTGTGATGTTACTAATATGTGACTACTTGCTTTTTAATATTTGAGATCAATATAAGAGCAGAAGGTTTATTTCCTACCTGTAATGTACATGTGTAACTGTCGGTTGTCGATAGCCAAGAATCCAAGTTTGGATGTCTAGAGGGTCACCTTTGGGATACGCAATGGTTGTGTCTATCACCCACTGGAGGCCTTTTGATTTGCTCTCTAGAACAAAAAGAAATGTGGTATTAAAAGAGAGTGCATGTCACTTATTTGAGAATTATACAATTTTGATACTTCACTACAGAGCACAGAAATACTCCTACAAACCCCAGGCAGACCTAGATTTTACTTTCACGGCTATTTCTGTTGCTCTTACACACTGTAGTACACAGAATAGAACAAGTACTATAAGGTATGAGTACAGTCACATGACATGTAGGCCCCAAAGTTAAGTGCTTCCCCTCCTTTAACAAAAGAGAAATTTTCAAAATAAACATTCAAGCCTCTTGGTCTGCACTTCAAGCACGTTTACACCTGGGCCTTTGTAAAAACTCGTAGATGCAGTTCACTGATGGAGCAGCAGACACGCAGGTTCCTCAAAGGTTCTTAAAAATCTGAGTGACAGGATGAAGAGGAAAGACACCACTTTGTGTATTCAGGATAAAGCAAGGAACAGAAGATGGTCAGTTTTCAAAATGGAGAGGATGCTGCACCCACAAGGTCCCAGGAAAGGCTGATACCACTACATGCTCATATGCTGCTCAGCATATTAAGAAACTGAAAAAAGGATCAAAGGAGGTGAAAATATTTGTTATGAAGATTATTCAGGAGAGTCAAATTTAAATCTGAATATAGGTTACTACTAGCAATAGTTCAGGTCATATATCAACCTATCCATGACACCTCTCTGGCATGGCTTCAATTCACAAGTTTGCAAAGAGGGAGAGCAGCAGATCTGTAAAGCAAACCAGTAAGGAAAGGCACATTGCCAAAATGACACTTGGAGTTTAGCTTGTCAATTTTTATATCTGTTTTGAAGCTGCCTTGTATTTGAGGTCGTGTTATGTTCAGACTAGTATAGTAATGCTCAGTTAACCACACTTGATCCACTAGTATAGCGACATGCTTACATCATACCCAGCAGCACCTTCAAGTATTTAAAAAGCTGAGTATCAAAAACAGTCACCCATTGGCAAAAGCACGTAAGAAGTGTTAGCTTTTAGTACAAAGTACAACACTCTTCAAGCCTGCAGCTGAAATAGCTATGAAACAAATATAACAGAGGCTGACAAGAACACTGTCAGCATGAAGAACATGTACAAGGATTGACTGTTCACAATCGTTCTCAATACAAGAAGAGACATATTCAAAATTAAGCCAAAAGGAAAAGTTTTCAAAGCAAACTGAGAAATTATTCTTTCTGCAGAGAGGAATAAAACTGTGAGGAATCCCTTGTTAAAAAGATGTCAAGAGCTGGGTTCAAGGGGAATTGAACAAGCACATGGAAGAAATCCACTGAAGGATTAACTAACCAGGCAGAAACCCCCATCTGGCTTGGGAAACCCACCGTACATGAAACAGTTGGAAGCCGGGAGAACATGTGGGAGAAGCACGATGCATGTTTGCTGTGTTCATGCTCTTCCTCTGAAATCTGCTTGGAGTCATGGACAGGCTGTTGGGCTAGACAGATGCTTGGTCTTGCCCAGAGTCACCACCCTAATTTTACAGAAGGCCTGCGACACACCTGAAGGGATCTGCAATGCACAGTCTGAGCAGTACTCAAAAAGTCACCCTTATTAACTACAACCAGAACATACACGTGAGAACTGACTTGCAAGTTTCTACCTGCATTTAATTTAATTTGCATTTAATTTAATTAAGTGTGAAAAGACAATTACAGCAATATCATCCCATGTATCTATCCATTACTTTAATAAGAAGTTACTGTTTTCATGGTGCCCACTCACCAGTGGAGGGGTACCACTTTGTTACAAATGTACATGCACTGCTTGGATCAGGCTAGACAGCATTTCCTCAAATGTAGGTTATGAGCTACCAGCAGTATGCAACATCCTATTTCAAAATTTGACCAAGGGCAAGCTACACAGGGCAAGCTGAAACATTTAGTGCTACCTCATGGAAATAGACTATTTTAAACCCCTGACAGACACGTGAAATGAGACACAATTAGAGGCTCCAGGCTTGCCAGCATCATGACAGAGTGCTTGTCAAGTCTCTCAAGAAAAGCACTAACTAGAGAGACCTTCATTTTAAAAGCAGCAATGAATCAGAGAAAAGCCAATATGAAATTAATAGTAAATCCACAGAAGTATTCATTTAGAAATAGATTTTGTAACGAAGTAATTCAATTTATTATTTCCCCAGATGTAAAGCAAGAATGGATAAAGACAAGTAAATTGCCTGAGTAAGCAACAAAGATCATTAATTGCAATTAAAAAGTGCCAGATGAATATGGGCACATTACTGTAAATAACGATAGAGTGTTTTAAGATAATTTATGAAATATTTAGCTCCCATTTAAAGCTGTTCTTTCAGTGGATAATTGAACTTCATTATGGGAAGGCTCCTGCAGTCCTCTGCTGTGCTGATTTCCTCCCTTCTGCTTTTGTGGGGCAGAGCAGTTGCAATGGATTCCTCAGACCAGCTCCAAACCCACCTCCCAACCCCTTTCAGGGCAGGGTGGGGAGCAAACACTCTGGCAGCCCACCAGGAACCCCATGTTATTAAAAAAAAAAATAATTCTGAAGGTAAAGCCAGCCTCTAGAGGCCCTCCCCCGGAGCAAGCAGGTCTCAGTGCAGCTCCCTCCACGTGCTATCAAATCACAGTCACAGGTGTATTTGTGCATGTGCTGCTTTAAAATAAGCCTTACATAATCATCCAAGATCTCAGACTGCCAAAAAAACCTAAGTCATCAAGGGTTTAAGAAAATTAATTTTTAAATAAATCTTGATGTCCTTTTTGGGGAGTTATACTCTGTTGCATCCCCCTCGTGAGCAAATTTATTATGAAGTCAGGAAGCTCTAACAGATGCTGAAACTGAAACAGAGAAATGCACAAGATACAAAGGGGTAGGACCTCACTATCTCCAAGGACGCTGCTTTCAGGCCTAAGCAGACCTCAGAACAAGAATAAACTACAGTATTTTGTTAATGGAGCACATTAATAGGAGCTCAAAACAGAAAAATTGCTGCATTAGCTATAATATGGTGTGAATCTCAGGTCTGGCATTTCTAGCTGAGAAAACAGGGGGCTGTGCACACCTGCTCACAAACTCCCTTTGCCAAGCGTGGCTTGGCCAACTCAGCCACAGATGTTTGACAGTCAAACTCTTTTCAGCTCAGTACCTACCATCAAGTGACACTTATCTCTCATTTCTGGTACTTGCTGAAAGACTGAGCAGTCTGGCTGAAGAGACTGCTGCAGAGGCCGTATCTAAGCTGATCTCTCCAAGCACTGGTTTTGATTCTGTGGTGTCAGTCTGCTTGCCACTTCAGCACAGGAGGAGAACTTTGATTTACCAAAGTACTTCAACATGTTACCGTAAGTCTGTTTCTCTTTAAATAGCACATAAACCTTCAAAACAGGCCTGCAGGTGCTTGTCCTACATAACTGCATCCAAACCACATAGCAATAAAGAACCTTAGTCTGAAAAGTACAAAATTGCCTTATGGGTGCTAAGACAAGACTGAACACTCACATGTAACACTGGCTTTCTGGCATAGACAAAAAAAAAATCAAAATAAAATTTAGAGAGACCCTGAGCTTTGCTCAGTTGGTTAAAACTTGGTTGTAATAATGCCAAGGTCATAGGTTCAATCCCCGATGTGGGCCATCGACTTAAGAGTTGGACTCGATGATCCTTGTGGGTCCCCTCCAATTCAGAATAGTCTGTAACTTGTTTGGGACTTTTGTTGGTTTGTTTGTTTTTACATCACCAGCAGAGGCAAATCTTCAAATATTTTCTTCCTTATTTTTATTCTAGCTGGGAATTCAGTGATATTAAGTTGCTCCGTATTTACTTAAGAAGCAACTTATCATTGGCACCTTCAAGACATTCAGTGATCTGTCATCCTCTCTGGTCCTCTCACGGCAAATACCTGACTGTCTACAATCACTAATGTATTGTGGTTCAGAGTTTCTCTTCATTTTATGTCCTCCCTGGGGTCAACTAATGGTAAAAAATAATTAGACTATGTGCAGAACTCCTCAAACCCACCAGTGTTTATCACTGAGAGAAAGAGCAAGTCATAAGGACAGATTTCAGCAGGAAACTTTGCCTTCAGCTGAGCTCTGGATGGTGCGACACTGTCAGACAGAATCCAGAGTGGAAAAGAATGTACCAGCCAGGCGTGAACTTGAGGACTGCACCTCGCACTTGAAAGGAAAAGTATTTACTACCATTCACAAGTGTTCAGGTGTGGTTTCCTGAACACTTACATCACTCTGAATGCAGCCAAAAGAGGCTGTTGCCTCCCCCTGCATAGCAATCCATTCTTGTAACTTGTCCTGTGTTCTCTACTTGTCCTTGTGTGATCAGCTGGATCACTGAACTCAGAATTAAATGTTTCTCCAAAGATTAACTCTCAGACTGAACATCTTACTCGTCATTCCAAGATCTCACTGTAAGAAATCACCTGGAACCAAATAAGAAACCTCTTTTTCCAGGATAAAAAAACCAAACAACTTTCTTACATGTTATTCAAATCATATTCCTCATATAACAGCGAATTAAAAAGTTTGATTTAAAAAATTTTAAAAAAAGGAAATCAATTATCAAGGTCAGCGTCCAGCTTTGCAGAAGGGAAAACTGAATTTCTCTGACAAAAAGCATCAGAACTGAATGTACTCTGCTGCACTTAAAAACAGTAAAATAAGATTTCAATATGGCTCTAAACAAGCTCATAGCAACCTGTTATCAGACAAAAAAATGCTGCATGGTCAAATAAAATAATTAAAAAAACCATCCTAGAGCAAGGTTGATCAAAACTAAGCTCTGGAATGTGTATCTTTAAGGAATGATTGCACCAAACTCCTTTGAATTGCCAGCTGTTTGGCATTTAGAATATTTTGCTAGTTCTAAAACTCACAAGATTAATTCCTATCAACTGAAGAAACTGTATTTGCAACCATGTCAGGGACTAAGTGTTCTGTTAAAAAAAAATTTAAAAACCAAAACCATAAAATACCCCTGTGAACACGCCCATTGGTCCCTCCAGGGTTAAGGTGATTATGGCTATTCCTCAGGTTTTTTATGCTACCCCTATTTCTACATTGCACTAAAATCTTCTTCTGGAATGTGGGTGTTGGGGGGCACTGCACATCTGTCCAGAGTGGTGCTCTCATCAGACACCAGAAATACCTTTTACTCTCTTTTCAGGGAAAGACACCACTGAGCTACATTCTTCACACTATTTAGCTTCAAAGACAGTCACACTATAAAGTGATAGTACTACCTTTCCTATGTTCTTCCATACTTCTATTTATTTAGGAATAAAATGATATAATTTCATTAAATTAAACAAGAGTTTCAAAAGGCAGTAAAAGAAAAAAATGTTTTAGTAATTTAATTTAGTATTTACCAGCAATAAGTTAAAATTCATCCTGATGAAGGCTGGTACTTGGAACTTCAAATATGAAGGTAAACTGTTAGGAGCAGGAAATTAAGACAATAAAGGCTGTTTGTCTTGGAAAAGCTACCAGTAAAGTTTCAGCACAAGAATAATCAAATAACATTGACTGTTCTAGCTCAGGAACATTTGTTCTTCCTGTTCCTTTACAGAGGAATAATCAGGTAATTACCTGTGGGCAATTCATAACTAGTATGAAAATAAATTGAAAAGGGGTTTGGATATTAAGAATACTGGCATCATAATTAATACTAATGAACTTTTGGGGATGCTACTGAACCTCTCACTTCTCAACATAAACCCACCTCTACCAAAGTGATGACAGCAATCAGATTAGAGACCTTACAGAATGACAGATGTAGCACTGAGCCCAATTCTTGAACCGCTGCTTGAAGGCCACAACTTCAGTGAGGTGACAGACAAAAGCCAGCCAGGCTGAGGAGCTAGGGGGGTGACATGATCAAACAACTGTATCTGATTTGGTTTGTGCTACACTGTGGTGTGGCATAACAGTATATTAAGAATGATCCATCTTTTTTTATTACAGTTGCTTTTGTCATCTTTTCTTCTTTCCCCCAGTATTGTACACCATTCCAGCTGAGGAAGTAGAATGGCATAAAATGTTAATGGTATAAAAGCTACAAGGATCATTTAAAATGAGTAAGTACTAATAAAATGACAGCAGTCAAGAACATCATCACTGTGTATCATGACTCATCATAACAGAGCTACCCAGAAAACTCTACAGGAAGGGGACATAATTTGTGATGAGAAGGAGTTACTCTTCATCTATAAACAAATTCTATAGAGGAGCGTGAATTTCCACCAGTATCAATAAAGCTTGGTGGGAACAAAAAGACAGAGAGAATAATAATAATGGAGAATAAAGGGTTTTATAGTAAGCTTAACAATTTGGTAACCCAGAACACCAGGAACAAGACCACAAGAAGAAGTGGTGCAAAGGAAAAGTACAGTTCAATGAACCATAAAGTTCAAGTGCAATGCTACTGACAAAGAACCTATTTTTTTTAACTTGCACTTTTTCATGCTTTTTAGTATGTTTTCAAGCCCATTGCTTTGAGAAAATGACAGCTAAACCCACACATTTTGTTCCTATTTTTGCCCACTTACCTTTCCTTCTGCCTTTTGAGTAGGATGGACAGATATGGTTCCATTTTATTTCTGAGATAATTCCCTTGTTTTAGTACCCAGTTAGGTTAACTATTATCAAACACTTATTTCTCTAGACTCTGAATCATATAATTTAAAAAAAAAAAACACTCAAAAAAACCTCCAAAACAAACAACCAACCCAAAACCACCCAACAAAAAATCCAAAACAAACAAACAAACAAGCCAGTTTGGGTGGTTAGTTATGTTGATAGCAATCTTAAAGTAGGAAAACATAAAATTAGTATTTGACAAGTGGTTTTGGTCTCCTTCCAGAACTAGAAGACTTGTAATTCATTTGGGGAACTTCTTATTTTTCATACCTTTGTGCTGTTGAGACGGGAAGAAGCAGAACAGGAATAGGCCAAACTTTTCTCTTCAAAACCAACTTTTTAACAAGGACTGGGGTATTCAGTTTCTCTCTTTTAAACCTAAAATGCTTTATGATAACAAGGGCTTTCTTCAGCCTTTCTTTTCTGAATGTTGCCTGACACAAAATACTCTGAATCATTCCACAGCTTGACTTTTCAGTTCATTTTAAATCCTACCTTCACTCCTGCAAGAACATCATCTTGATTTATTTCCTATGCTGACAAGAATAACTTCAAAACTAAAAATCTGGAAGCAATTCATAGAATCACAGAATCATAGAATCTATCCCTCTGCAGAGGGATCGGGATGGAATTGAGAGATGGGCTGATTCCAATGGGATGAAGATCAATAAGGCCAAGTGCCGGGTCCTGCTACAGGCTGGGCATAGAGTGGCTGGAGAGCAGCCAGGCAGAAAGGGACCTGGGGGTACTGATTGACAGGAAGCTCAACATGAGCCAACAGT
>JAWWEV010000115.1:22504921-22523674 GCA_035583235.1 Hafferia zeledoni | reverse complement strand
TGTTGAGCTTCCTGTCAATCAGTACCCCCAGGTCCCTTTCTGCCTGGCTGCTCTCCAGCCACTCTGTGCCCAGCCTGGAGCGCTGCATGGGGTCATTGTGGCCAAAGTGCAGGACCCGGCACTTGGCCTTGTTGAACTTCATCCCATTGGAATCACTGATATCTTTATGACAAGATTCTCCTATGCATAATTTTGATTAAGGGAATTAAAGAGTTTATTCTGTCATTCTACTCACTTGGGTACAGTACAGAATACCACATGTACCCAACTTTCTCAATTCCAAAAGAAATGAAAGTAATTAAGAGTTCTTTTAAAACAGCCTGCTCTAGGTCACAGTAGAAAGAAATGAGTCTGCTCCACCTTGAGTAGCATTTTCATACTTTCTTTTTGAGTTTTGTTTGTTTGAGAGGGGTTTTTTTTAACTATTTTTTTTTAAATCTGCTGTCAAAAGTAAGATCTGAAAAACTTCCTAAAAATGGAAGATCGCTGATAAAGATACAGTGTATACATATTAATAATCTATATTAATATGCACTAGATAAAATAGTGCCAGTTACAACTTGTGGAGATGCAACAAAAAGCAGTTGTTTCCCTGTTTCTCCACCCTATGGTCACAAGAAAGACGACAACACCAAGATACGGTTTGTTTCCCACTTTTGTAGCCTAATCACAGACAATCCCTTTCTTCCTGTTTTGTACATAAATTTTCTTTCCTATTTAGATCCTATACTCTAATTTCCACTCCTTAGACATGAATTTTCTGAACAGCAAAGCACAAAACCATTTACATTAGTTGTGCTTCTTACTAAGAAACGCTTAAGAGTTTGTGAGATAAGAGCTCAAGCAATTCTGAATTCAGCTTAGTTTTGGGATGCTTTCACTCCTACCAAAATCCCATACACAACTTGCTCCTAACTTTGAGAAAAAATCCATGCTAGAATGAAGTCATAACCAAGAAGATGGACCTTTGTTGCTTTGAGTAAAGTTGGCATGAGGTGAGAGGAAAAGGCCAAGTGCAGGATTACCTGCCAGGAGATCTGCTTCCCTATGTTAACCCAGACTCGATGCACAGTGACTCAGCCTGTGTTTGACCTTCTCCAAAGACAACATTTGTAGTCTAAGACCTGTTATGGGTTTAGCCAGGTAGGCCTAAATTTAGGTTTTAAATTTCAGGGTAGGCCTGGGACTGTCAGCTGATTTGAGCTGGGCTGAGCCAGCTGACTTCTTCTAGCCAATAGTATCCCAATACTACATTCCAACATCATCTCAAAGGGGCAAGAGCCAGTGTGGGAAAGGCTTGGTCAGCTGCTTCACAGCTGTGGTCCTAGGAGGTACAGGAGCCCCAGGCCCACAGCACTGGCTCACCACCATGTTATCTTAGGGAAGTAAAATGTTTGTTCTTAGTCTTTCTGCTTAAGTCTGTCTTTCTGGGAATTGAGTCTCTGGAGTGATTTGTAGTTAGAATGGTAGAATTTCTGTTTACTGGGGAGTGGGAAGTTATTTCTTGTTATTTCTAACTTGTGGGTATGTTATATTGTAGTTACTCTCTTCATTTTCTGTTTTCTGTATAAATATATATAGTTAGTTTAAGCACAAACCTAGTTTGAAGAGGTTTTTTCCCTTTCCTCCCTTTTCTCGGCAGGAGGAGGGAAGCTCTGACATCTGTATTGGGCAGTTGGCATTTTGCCAGCTCAACCCAAGACAGACCTGCTCCAAGCCACTGGCTGCCACATTAGACCAAATCTAAACAACAAGCTTCCTATTCAGGGCCTTCAGATTGTTTGGTGGATCGACACCCCAAAGTCAGCCATCAGTACCACACACAGATGGGAGCATTCCCAAGGGAACACACACACGCTCTCCCAAGCCCCGGTCGTAGCCTACCGTGCCTTTATCCTGAAGGCACATCATCAGCGTGCAGACGTCACCCGTTGCTTGATGGTTCACCAGCACCATGGCTTCATCTTCTGACACTGCTTTAACATCATCACCCCATTCCACTACTATTAAAAACAACAAAAATAAAAAAAGGTATATTTTAGAATGAGCACAGGGAAATTTTACCATCAGCAAAGCAACAAAGACTTCACACCCAGACAATTATAATAAAGAAGCCTACATGCTACATGTCAATTTAAATTGGCACATAGCATCAGATAGGAATATGAGCAAGACCATTTTTTTCCAAGCAGGGTGTGTTCAGCTTAGTTTTAAATTGCATGCGCAGAATAAGAACAAAACAAAAATACTCTAGCAGAACATGTGCACAGATTGATCTTTTTGTGTCATTACACCATTCTATATTTAGGGTCTCAAAATTACATAAGCTTTTGACCCAGCTTTCATACTCATCTACCTCACCTCATTAGGTGTAAAAAAACCCACTGTCGTCGAAAGGGAGAGGGTTTTGGCTGTTTTTTTCTTTTAAACTTAGCAATTTTGTTTCATTTCTACACTTGCTATTATTCTACTCTAGTAAAAGCAAAACAAAAATCTGTAGTTGGATCTTTAGGTTTAAAATGCTACATTAAACAAAGTCATTCAAATCTAAGCAAGTTAGCCATAGGCAAGAAAGTGGGTTCACAAAATGCTGCTCAGATGACAGAAACTATTAGTCACTGTTTCACAGACCAGATGCTTCAGTGGCAAGAATAATGTCAGGAGGAAGATACAGTTGTTGATCATCCAACATTTACACTGACTGGCAAAACCATGCTGAGGTAAGGAAGAGGGGTTAAAATCGCTAGCCCATCGCCACAAAGTAACTAAGTGGAGAGAGAGCAGACTGTCTCCAGAAGAACACAGGGCAGAAAACCAGAAAACGTGTGCTGTAAATTAAAGACTAGAATACATCTAATGCTGTTATTGAGGCAAAAAGACAAGTGACTAGAGACTGGCTCTCTTCAATAAAATGGATTACTGCAATGCAGGGTAAAGGGAAAGGATGGACAGGCAGAGGAGCTCTATGAAGTCCCGAAAGCAAGATGTATTGTCCATGCGTGTAGGATAAAATTATGATTCTGTGTCTGTTCAGTATCTTAAGTGGTTCTTCCTGGCTCTTATTTTCAATTCTGACAAGAAAAGAAATATTTCACTTGCACTACTGCATCTTTAGTATCATTATAACAAGTCTCCAAGCAGTGAACACCTCTCAGCACAGGACAATTACTTTGTTACTATCTGTCTTTTAATAGACAGTTTAACTGATGCAAAGGTAATAGGCAAGAAGCAATAATCCATGTATACCTCCCCTGTCTTTGCAGAAATCACACTTCTGAAAATTGCCACTTCTGTTACTTTCTAATGCTCCCAAATTAGCACTGAATTCAAACTTGAACACGAAGTAAAAAATAAAATGCTGCATTTGGTCACAAGCAGATAAAATCAGACTAGAAGTACGAAGGTGAGGAGGAAGACTATTTATTCCATACTGCTCAACCTCCTTTCCCCAGGCAAGCCAAGCACAGATCCTTTCTTATTTTTCTCAATGTGAACTTGAAAGATCTCCTTTATCCCTCTTCTTCACTATGTACGAATTACCCCCCAGTGTCCTCTCTAACTCCATGGAAGTTGGAAAAAGCTTGGACATGGCAGTCATAGTTGACTGTGCACCCTCCTTATCAAGTATTTCACATACCTGTCTATGGCAGGTATCCCACAGGGCAAGAAACTAAGATGAAATGAGAACTGTTTTAAAGCGAAAAAAATTAACCACATATTAACTTGGAAATTATTACCTCAGTGTCCTTATTAAGCAGCCAATACACAACAGTCTTACTGAACTGTTGCTTTCTAAAAGTAATAAAAACTAAGTACTAAATACATCAAGCATCTGCAAAATCAGGTTCTCACAAGTACCTAATTATTTCCAAATAAAACTATTCTATTTCTAGATCACTCAGAGAAAAAGATGCATTCTTTTACTAGAGATACTTCCCTGGAACATATCAATTTATAGTGCTAATAATTTCAACTGTAGAACAACTTAAAAAAGAAATGATTTTTAATCCTCAAAACTGATTCACAGATCTAACTTTCTGAAGGATTAAAATAAAGTTGATGAATGAAAACATGTAAGCCATGAGAAGCAGCACTCCATTGAAAACAATGAAGAGAACTTAGGAAACTTAATTTGCTAGGAAAAAAAAGTACATTTTTAACATAGTAGATAAAGACTGACCCGTGACTTTGAAACTTTCAGAGAGGCCCCAGTCAAAGAAACACAGAGAAAAAAGCTTCTGCTGTTACCTATTTTACCTACTCTTGCTAAATATATGAGAGTGTAAAACACACAACCAGCTTATGATGCACTAACAAGCTTCAGAAAAGAATAAAAAGGTGGGCTCTACAAACACAAGGCAAAAGAAAAATGAAGTTTTACTTAATTCTTCAATTGATTTACTCTATTCATTTTATCCACCCACTGGCCAGGCTAATTGCTCAACTTCTGCAACTCAGCAGACAGGTAGCAGCAGGTTATTAAGCCACAGTGAATCAGCTGGCCATCCTCTGGCTTCTTCTCCCTCTGTGAATTCTCCCCAGGCAATCAGGCTGTCACTTGTGCTTAGTAACGCTTTGTGGGCAATTGATTGACCTGATTATCAAGGAGAAGAGAATCACTTTGTGCAAGTCCTTCACAGAGTGTATCTGGATCAGAAACAGAACAGCAAACCACAAAAGCGTGCAGACAACCCACTCCCATTACTATATCTTTTTGAAGAACTAAAAAACAAATCCTCAAGTATTAAGAATTTTAAGTTCACAATGTTCCTTTAAGTTCAGTGGGGGGAATAATAAATGCTTATCTTCAATTTTCTCTCCACACTGAAATTTTCCAAAGGAGAACCTTTTGCTTTAAGAAATACTTGCCCTATTACATTGCTCCTCCACTGCAGTTGGAAACGTTCAAATCAAAACCTCAGCTGCACAGCAGCAGGACCAGCAACACTGCTTTGCTCCACTGTAACAGGACACTTCAAAGACAAATATTTGTCACTTGGAGGCCTGAAATCCAGCAAACATTGCTCCACAGCTTCTTTCTATTGCCAGAGCACATTTGCTAATATACCAGTTCTGTGTCTAGAGCCTGGCAATAGTTAAGATTTCTGCAAACACAGTTTAACACAGTAAAGTAACATAATGGGAGGAAAGAGCAGGGAATCGGTTTAACACGGCAAGACAGAAGTGACTGAGCTGTAAGAGAGACTTCAGTTGTGACTTAGGGCTGTAAGCAAAAGGCTTCTCAGGGAAAGGATGAAGACAAGTATAGTGGCAATTACACGATCCCTAAGATGGAAATGTTTATCCTTCTCTCATGACAAGTCCAAGATCTAAAACAGCAGGCAAGTATTTCATATAATGAGCTGCAGACTTAGCTTTTTATGAGCTAATCCTTGCAGAGCTTAAAGAAGAAAACAAAAGCAATAATTTCCAAAAAATTTCCATGTTTTCAGTGAACTATTAGATGTCTAAATGTAGCTATTGAGAGTTCTCAGAACACTTGGCTACTTTGTAATCATGTTCTTAATGTAACTGTGTGCATATATGCAATGCTATGAATAAATATTCAAGCACTGTAATTGCAGTATGTCAGTAGATTTATTTTATACTTTTGAATATACCTGGCAAGAATGGCTGTTTAGTGTTTTGTGCAATTGCCTAGCCATTAATATGAACAACTTCATTTTACATACTGCATTTTAAAACCTAAAAAATGCTCTGAAATTTTGACCATCTCTTCTTTGTTAGAGTTAATAGTTTCACTACAGTCTGTAGCAGAAGAATTGGCAGACATTTTTTGTGGTATCATAACAACTTAAGTCCTAATTTATTATTTCAAAATGCATTGAGTTACAAAAGACTGATATTTTATGGCAAGGTCAAGGGAAGTCTTGAAGTGTTCCAATCACAACTATTAAAAAATACAAACCAATAAACAGCCAGGTTAATCACCTAAAAGTTATGGTATATGTAAACACATAAATGATTTGTATGTCTACTTATTTGCCATTTGGATTTGAGTAAACACAACATTCACAACTCTCTCTAGAAACTGGAGAAGTTTAAGAACTTTCACTCTAGAACCTTCCACAGAATCACAGAATGGGTCAAGTCGGAAGGCACCACATGGGGTCATCTGGTCCAACCTCCCTGCTCAAGCAGGGTCATCCTAGAGCACATGGCACAGCATTGTATCCAGATAGTTTTTTAATATCTCCAGTAAGGGAGACTCCACACCCTCTCTAGGTCTTCTGTTCCAGTCTCAGTCACCCGCTCAGCAAAAAAGTTCTTCCTCGTGTTCAGGTGGAACTTCCTGTGCAGTTCTAGTTTCTCCCTGTTGCCTCTTGCCCTACTGCTTGGCATCACTGAGAGGATCCATCCTCTTGTCAACCCTCCTGCAAATACTTAAGTAGACTGCTGAGGTCCCCTCTCAGTAATCTCTCACCCTTTCCTTGTAAGAGATGCTCCAGTCCCCTCATCATTTTTGCTGCCCTCCACTGAACCAGCTCCAGGAGCTTCATGTCTCTCTTGTGCTGAGGAGCCCAGAGCTGGACACAGCACTCTAAATACGGCCTCACTAGGCATGAGGGACTGGATCACCTCCCTCGACCTCCTGGCAATGCTCTTCCTAATGCACCCCAGGATACCACTGGCCTTGGCCACAGGGACACACTGTTGTCTCATGGGCAGCTTGTTGTACACCAGGACCCCCGGGTCCTTCTCCACAGCACCGCCTTCCAGTGCTCCCAGCCTGTGCCAGTGCACAGGTTATTCCTCCCTCTGTGCAGGACCCTGCATTTTTAAACACATCCTCAGTTTATTTTTCCTTCTGATCACTTGTAATCACTTGCATCCATGATGCAAGACTTCATGAAAGCTTATTTCAAGAACCTGCAGATTGGCAACACTTAGAACTGAACAGCACCACCTTTAATTGATCTCTTGGAAACCTGCAGCAACAAATAAACAGTGTTACTGAGACAGCCTCCTTTGTTCTTCAAAAGCCACCCTGCTTTCTAACAGAAGGAATGTTATTATTAGGTTCTCAACAGTGACTGCAACCCATGACAACGGGTTTGTGTGTTTTAAAGGTTCCTCCTCTTACTCAAGCATTTACGTCTGGCAAGTTGCAATCCTGCTTTCCTGTTATTCACAAATGACTCTGCAAGGCAGGTTTTAGCCAGAGCAGCTCCGTACAGTTGTTAAACTCATTTGTCTCTCCTTTATGTATGGGATTCTTTGATAGCTGGCCGTAAGAAGTCCCAGAAGTAAAGCCAGAGGTTAAATACTACTTGGCACAATGACTACACCATATTATTTTTTTTTAAAGATGTGCTAAAGATGTTTTTTGCCCTTAACAAAAAGGTTAAATCTCTGGGAATTGGTTCCAACATCCAAAAAAAGAACCAAAAAACCCCACAAACTAAGGGAAGTAGCATATGTGGCATACAGTTACATTTTATAGTTTTTTACATTTATTAAGCATGGATTTTAGGGGTAGAAGGTATTTAAAAACACCTATATAAAGTCAGACACATACTATTGAGAAGAGAAAAGTAGCTCTTTCTATCCCACCCACTCCTCCCAAAATTCATACTGCCAAGGAAAACTTATCTTGTCTCTAGTTGCACACAAGACATACAGATGATGAATAAAAGTACAGCACAGAAAAGGAGGGAAAGAACATACACACAATATCACACCTCTTTAAACACAGCTTTCCTTAACATGTTATTCTTTTGCTAGTAAAGAATGCATTCTTCTTAATAAAAGTATTTTCAATTCCAATGCTATTACAATATACATGTCTTTAGGTTATTATATAAATAACAAACATGTAGTTTCAAACAGGACTTTGATACCAAAAAGAGCATCTTTTACAGGTTCAGACCTTTATGAAGATAAACTCACCTGCACTGACAATTTTTTTCCTTTTTTCCCCATCAAGGAAAAAATGTATAATAGAAAAGTGAGAGTACAAGCAGTAGCTGGGGAAGGGAAGCCTGAAAATGAAGGGAGATTGCTCCTACAGTACATGTTAATAAACCAAGGTTGGGTTTAAGATGTCTCAGTCACCATCTTCATTTTTCTGTGACAAACCATTTTGCAGACCTCCACACTTCACTGTAGGAAACAACAGAAATTTCCTTTTGCTTTCAGTTTCATTCTTCTTTGTTTCCATCCTCTCCTTCTCTAGTTTACAGTCAAATCTGCTTTATGGTGAAGAGGAGTTTAACAGCCACAGTATTTATTCCCTAAATCCAGCCACACTCTTACTTTGATTCACCGACAGTTAGAGGTGTTAAAAACAGAAGACAATTCAACAGAGATGCCCAGGCTCTGTCACCTTTCTAACCAAGCCAAGAACCATGTTTGTCCTAAAGCACAGCAGTTCCTTTTGGAAATAGGCTTTATCAATGATTGCTTTCCTGGAGTGCACCTTCAAGACCTCATGGGTACAGTTTACTTGAGTTCTGTAATTCTCTGGCACAAGAAATGACGTTTGTGGCTGAAGAGAAGGCTCCTTTTACTATATGTGAATGAGAATCAATAATCAGCACAACCTTAGCTCACCTTCAGGGAAGAAACCTCTTCCACCGACTTCAGTACTGGCAATATCATTTCAACAGTTTCAGATCTTTGCAATTACGTTGGGCAAGTGGTATACATGATAAGAAAATTTTTTAAATTAACATATTCTGTCAGAATACACCAACTTTGATCACAGCACGTATTTAAGGAATAGTTCCAATGTATCTTAAGTCTTAGAAGAATGTATCTTGCACTGGACATACCCTCCAAATTTTGCTGGAGGTCTCAGTTACTGCATGTCACTCCCACAACACTGCTTGAAATGTAGTGGCACCAAAGTCCCCCAGCTCATAGTTGTGATCATCTGAGCAAGAACCTCAGCTGTATAAGGTGGTTACTGCTTCCAAGGAGTACTACAAGACACAGAGTTCACAGCCACGCAGGTAAATGGGAACTGAGACATGAAGATTGTGCCTGATGTCAGTTTGAGTGTCTATAGTGGTCATAAACCGCAGCAGCTGAGAAGGAACTCTGCTGTCTGTTCTGCAGCTTCTATTCTTAGAAAAGCAACTGCAAGACTGAAGAAGGAGATGGAGTGCTGAAATCCTTTTGAAGTACCTCACGCTCATGAGTCAGGCCACTGGCAGAAGGAGCAAGCTGTACAGCACATTCCTCCCCGGTGACAGATAAAACGCATTAACTACCCAGAGGAACATCAGAGCATTCATGAACTAATATCCTAATGCTCTAATACCTCACACATGCTGCAGATGTTGTAATGGCAAGAAAAACAATTAGTTTGTTTGAAGCCAAGAAGAAGGACAAGGAAAACAGTGGGGCGGTCTTACAACTTTTTCTCACCATGAAAGAATATTTTAAAATAAAACATCAGAACAAATAAAGATTATTAAGGGACACAGCAAATCAAACTGCTAGGGTTGAAAGTTAAAAACATTACTAACAAGTTTTAAAGTATCCATACAAAAAAGTAACTAGTTAGAAGCACACTGTCCAACCAACATCCTAAAAAGGCAGAAGAATCTGAACCAACAGTAAATATACTTCAGGTTAACTGCCATCACTTCAGCTTGAATGTAAAACTGACATCCGTGTGAGGCTGAGCTGGCAAAATGCCAACCGCCCAACACAGACAGAAAATCCACCCCGCACCACCAAGGGAAGCGGAGGGAGGAAAAAAACCCAAAGAGGAGGGGAAAAAAACCCCAAAACCCAAAATAGCAAGCTTCTTATGCACAAAAGAAAGACAATTAAAAACAGAACATGATATAATACATACATATACACAAATGTGGGGGGAAAAAAACCACAACAACAACCACCACCAAGTCGCCCACTCAACACAGACCTCTACCATCCCAGCTCAACCTAACACAACAACATCATCCTATACCATTTTGGTCATTCCTGGTTACAGTGTGGAAATAAAAAATGTCAACTTATGTTCAAAAATTTATATTTCCAAATTAAAGACACAGTTTTCAGGACTATCTTTAAGATGATCATAAACCAAAAAAGGTATGTAAGCTAATGACGAACTTTTGCCTTTTCCTGGTTAAAAGTTTCTAAACACTGGGGATGAACAAAAAGCTGTAGAAGCAAAGAAATACATTTTTGTAAAACAAACATCAAATTGCCTCTGAATAGAAGGATCTCAGCTAAGTTGTTACACAGAGCAAAGGCAAGATGTACAGCTTACTAAGACTGCACAATTTATAAGGGAAAAACCTCTTGACAATCACAGGGCCACAAGACCACTTGTATGAAAAAAAGGTCCCATAGAGTTTTGGTCCACATACGTTTTATTGGTCCTTAAACAGATTGTAGGGATTTGAAAATTTTAAGGAGAAGAACCAAGACATGCAATTTTTTTCACCAGTCTGCACTTTGTGATTCAAGCCCAAGGTCAGAGACAATGATGGAAACACCACAGACAATCCCTCCACACAAAGAGGTCAGCGCTTGTCTAAGACAACCTTTTTTGTCAGACAAGGCTGTTGGTCCTGCATTTCAGTCTCTTTATCTACAAGAATAAATTTTACAAGTGAAGAAGCATTCTCACCTCTCAAGCACATGACTTTATATACTAAGTCCACGTAATACTATTCCATTGTTTTAAAACACAAGACTCAGACTCTCAGGATTTCACCTACAGCACTGATGTTTACTCCTAACAAGAGGGTAGTCCAACATCAAATTTGCATAAGTTGGTATCTTAAAAGTCCTTTTCAGTTTACAGTACAATGCAACTACTATAATTTAACTATGGTTACAACGCAAATCATATCCTAAGCTGGAAGAAAATCCTGTCCGTACAACTGCTTTATGAAAACCAGACTGGCTTTTCTAGAATGAAAAAGAAGAGTTACTCGGAAAACAGGAATTTTGGAATACAACACCATTAACAACGTATCAAGTGTGTTTCTTTGTAAAAGGTTAAGTACTATAGAGGAGCACTGAGAGGAGCAAAGTGTGTTCATTTTCTCTGCTAAAGAAACATACCAGTGCAGCTGGGTAAGGAAAAAATGCTACAAATACAAAGCTTGCTATTATTATTACCCTTATCACCCTTTCAAGCAAATAACAGTTGGCTGAGGGTCTGTATGTTTAATAACTTGAGCCCAGCAGGTTACTACAGTACTTTACCCATACTCATCTGCCCCATCACAACTGCTGTGCAACTGAGCAAGCAGGAACAGAACCGACAAACAGGGTCTGACTCAGCAAACACCAACGAACAAGAACAATTCAATCAACGTGCTTGGCACTTACGTCTTGATTTTCCCTTTAAAAACTACTGATATCTTTCCCATCTGTTGCGTGAGCTGGAGAGCTCATTCCCTCTGGGATTCAAGTCAGAAAATACCATGTGACTTCATGCTCTGTATATAAAGCGGGGGGAAGAAGGGAGATACTTGGAGTGATGGCGTTTTGTCTTCCCAAGTAACCACTACATGTGATGCAGCTCTGCTTTCTTGGGGATGGCTGAACACCTACCTGCACAGGGGAAGTGGTGAAAGACTTCCTTGTTCTCCTTTGCTTGTGTATGCAGCTTTTGCTTTCCCTGCTAAACTGCCTTTTTCTCAACACATGAATTGCCCAGCTCTTACACTTTCGATTCTCTCCGTGATCCCAGGGTGGGGGAGTGGCCAAGCAGCTGTGCTGGACTTGGTTGCTGGCTGGGATTAAACCACGACAGCCCAACAAAGGGCCACTGAGATGATTAAGGGACCAGAGCATGTTTCATATGAGAGGCTGAGGGAGCTGGGACTGTTCAGCCTGCAGAAGAAAAGGCTCCAGAGGAAGAATCACACCCGTGTATCAGTACCTGATCAGGGTGCAGAGAGCAAAGATGACTTAGCCAGACTCTCCTGCAGTATCCAGTGACAGGTTGAGAGGTAATAGAGACAAAAAAAATACCCACTTCAACACAAGGCAAAAAAGAAAAAAAAAAAAGAAAAAACCCTCAACATTTTTACTTAACATTTTTCCAGGCTGCACAATGAGGTTGTGAATTGTCCGTCCTTGGACCTATTCAAACCCTGACAGGACATGAACCTGGACAACCTGCTCTAACTGAATCAGGGGTTCAACTATGTGATCCTCAGAAGTCCCTTCCAAACTAAACAATTCTGACAGTCTGATACCAGGAGGAAAAACGCAGTGTTAACAGAGCTCTTTTTCTTAGTGGATATGTTCAGCTACAACAAAACCTACAGTTTCATCCTGCAGCATGAAAAGGAACAGCCTTTACAATCACAAAGAAGACGTTGCAAATACAAACTGGCAAAGCTTTTTCTGTCTTACTGTTGTGCAACTGCAGCAAAGACATAAATCTGAAGGATAGTCCAAACCTTAATATGAAAGAAGGAGACTATGACGCATCTGAGATCATCAAACTCAGACGTAGAACCTGTAGCCAACACCAGACACTTGATGCAACAATGTATTTTAGGTAGACTAAGCCATTATGTTTACTGCTATAGTCTTGATGTCTTCATCTGAAGATGAAGATCTTAATTTATATCTTTATCTGTACCTTCGGCTATATTATGAAATATTATGGCAAATGAAATTCCTCTATTGAGACTGTTTTGTCTGCATGTCAAACATGATGTCTGTGAACAGCTACATTGAAACTGAGCTACTTTTAGTTACTCAAACACCAAGACATTGAAATTACTATTTAACACTCAGATATAGCTACTGACACCCACTTAAACATAAAGCTTAGATTAATAACAAGTAAACAAAAACCCTCAATATGTGAAGTGGGAAGGCCTCCATTATTTCCCCTACTATCTTTATCTCAGATATTTATCTGAAGTATTTACCTAAGTTGCTTTTATACTTGAGAAGCAGAAGAGAATCACTGCAACATCATGTGACCCCTGTGCTGGTGAAAGAAAACCAGGGGCAAGCCAGCACGATCAGAGCTATCAGGAAATGGCATGACGGGGCAGCAAACACCAGTTGGACCAGAATGAATCCTTAAAGAACTGTGGTTTGCTACACTGGAAGACCTGCTGGGCAAGTCTGGTTTGCCCAGCAAGCAAAGCATAACCAGTACGAGCCACCCTGGTTACCCTTGAAATTGTTGTGGATTTCTTTTTGAAACAAGTTGTTCTCTTAAAGAATAGGTTTAGAGGATGTTAAAAATGTGCAACCCTCCACTCTTCTCCTTTTCTCTGTAAGCTGAAGTACAAAAGAGAAAGACAAACATCCTTATTAAAAAAAAATTCATAGCCACGAGTCCCAGAGACTACAGAGCCATTATTTAGGGAGGGACAGGGGGACAGCTGTCTGATTTTTAGTAGGCCATGGATTTGTTTGGGGAAAGCAAACTAAAGAAAATATTTTCTCCCTAAAAAAGCAGTCAGAAAACACAGTTAAAGTACTGCATTGTGGCAATAACCTGAGCTGTCTTTGCAGAATCAACTGACTAGACAGCAGGAACTACCCGGAGGCAATATCAAAACTACAATACTATTACTACAGTTTCCTTTTGAGTCAGTGGCAATGGTATGCATTACTAATTTGACTCTGTTCCTTGTCTTTCCAGATGTGAAATTCCCTGTGATGCCAAAAAAGACTAATTCATAAGGTACTTCACCTCCCTGAACTGTTAAGGTGGCTCAAGAAACACACCTGCCATATCATATAGCCTTAAAAAGTCAATAGATACAGGACAACCGCAGATCTTCCCCATCAGTTTCCAGGGCAGACAATATCCAGCGAATACACCCGGTTTGCAGTCCCTAAGTAAAGGGTACTTCTCACATTGTATAATAAACACCAAAAAAACCAGTACATACAGCCCAGCTGTGTGAAAAATCCCATCAGGGTAATGGTCCCTGCAGAGCAAATGACTTGTGAAACTGCAGGCTTGTTTTCTCCAGACAGAGAACTATCTCTTTCAAAGCTTCAGCTGTTAACTCTGAGAATCCTGATGTAAACGAGTTGGCCTGGTGCAAGCTGGCCAAAACTAACAATCAACAAGTCAGTGTACAGGAACACAGCATTCCCACGGTTTCCATTCAACACTGCAACATCACAGGACTCTGTCAGGCACCAAACCTTCATTTTTTATATGACAGAAATAGAGTCCATACTGTGTAGTTAAGAATAATACAAATAATGGGGAAACCAGACAAAGACTCATATAAAAAAAATGTATTCATAAAGCAAGCAAGTCTTTAGATAAATAACTGGGGGAAATCTGTAATGCTGTTCCAAGAAGAAAATAAGACATGACCAGAGTCTGATGGCTATAAAGAATCATCTATTATCATAAATAGGTAAATAAGGGAATGCAACCCACACTAGATTTTTTGCTTTTGAAGTGGACAGATAAGAGTTCTTGTTGCTTCTGGGCAGCAATACATAAGCCTTAATGGAATTTATCACAAAAAGTTTAAGTATATGCACTGATAACTGTTGAGCTGCCCAAAATCAACTCCTGATAAAGACTGCACAAAAATTTTCAGTGTTATTTAAGAGGGAGCAAGCTCTGCCACAACAAAGGTCTGCAAAAATTGCTGGTTTACTCTTTAGGAAAAAAAGAACCAAATGTGAGGTATTTGGAGAGCCAGAGTTTTAGACTT
Organism: Hafferia zeledoni; assembly: GCA_035583235.1. Classification (NCBI taxonomy): domain Eukaryota; kingdom Metazoa; phylum Chordata; class Aves; order Passeriformes; family Thamnophilidae; genus Hafferia; species Hafferia zeledoni. Next base: position 22,509,020 of record JAWWEV010000115.1, on the reverse strand, counting down.
ACAGAAAATTCTGCTTTCATTTAATCCAGGTTCCCAAGTCAGCCCAGTTAAAAGCAGGGCTTTAAAGAGCAAGTAACTGGTGCAATCGACCTGCCCAGGAAGAAATGGCCATTTCCTCTCCTAAGGTTTGCAGATTGCATGCTTCCTATATAATTTCAAGGAAACCAGGACATCTTGAAGATTTTCAGATGTTTTTCCCAAAAAACACAGCTGCAGAAATAACATGACATGCAGCAATCTTCCAACAGATATCCCAAGGACATACCATATCAAGACTTTTTGTGGACAGCAGAAGAACTTAGCCTAATTTACTTATTACCTTTGTTTAAGGGACTGGAGAGGCTGGCCAGCAATGAAACGAATTGGAAGTCTCATCTACATTTTTAACTGCAAGTCTGAAGTTACTGCACAATTTGGGATCACAAACTTTTCAGAGCACTGAGGCATTTTGAGGTAAAACACATGCAGAATGCAGAAAATCAGCAGTGGGCTGCACAAAGAGGGAGAGCAATTTCTCCCAGGAAAGTGATAAAACACGCTCCTCTAGTGTAGTTACGTTGTAGTTAAGACAGATAACTAACCAAGGGTTATCTGATCCTCATGAAATTCTCTGAAGTGTCTTGAGGGTTGTCAAATACAGGAACCAGAAAAGTGCAATAGTAGTGATGGTAGTGAGCAAATACTACTTTTTCCTTAAACAAGATGTGAAATTTGCTTAAAACTTTAAGTGAGACTTTGCATTCATCTCTCCCTACGTACAAACCCAAAATAAATAACATGGTGAGGTGAAAAGGCCTGATCAGCCACCAAGCACTCAGCTCCTCAGCTCTAGAACTGCACCACCAGGACAGGGCACAGGCAGGGGCTACAGCCAAGAGGGTGCCTATCAAGAAACACTGCCAGTGACTACAGTTAAGAACTAAAACTCTGCTTTTCAAAAGATATGCTAGGTCACAAAAAAACACAATAACATGACTGAGCAAGGAAACTCTTATCCCCATGTTCAAATCTAAGTGGGCTCAGAAAAACATAACTTTCCATATATCTTTTAAATAAGTTGTATTGATTTAAAAAGAAATTACCAGATTTTCATCTGGTTCTCCTCCTAACAGAAGCAAACTGCATGACTTTAATCACTGGCTGAAGGTTCAAGCAAAGAAAACTATACTATTACTGGACATCAAGATTCTAAATGTGATAAGACCACCCCTATTTCCCAGTGCTGATCATTACTTTCTGTTTAGCTAAATAAAGTCCAGATACCTTGCAGTTACCTTTTCACATGTCTTGGTTCTTAATTAAATTACTAGAACATGCTGTTGATATCTTGTTTTACAGCTGATGTTTTTCAGCCCAGCTCATCGTACAGTACAAATCATCATCACCACAGAAAAGCAGTGCTGGATATATCTGAAAACCCCTTTACTTTTAGATTACCTTGGTTAAATAGCCTATGGAAAGGAAAAAAGGCCAGTCTGGGCATTTATCTGTTGCCTCCCTACAGTGACCTCAGAACCTCTTCAACATAGTCAAGTCTGGGCAGAAAAAACAGCTACAGCACAGCTGAAGGATCATAAGAACACCAAGACTGCAGATGTAGCAAACCTACAAATCAGTGTCCTTCAGCAACTAATCTACAGCTACACCATTACTCCCTTCTCCACCCACACACCTCAGCACCACCCTCCAGTTCCAGTGAGATAGCACTGCCATGTACAACAAAACAGAACCAAGGCAAGGGACATTTTCAAGTCGCAGAATGAAGGGGAAACCTAATAACGAAAGGCCTGCAAAGAATCAAAAAGTAACTGGATGTAAATGCAAGAAAGGAGACAAACTTTTTAAAAGAAGCCTTAAATGTTTCCACCATTAGGTTTCGAGGACTTTATAAAACTCCTCATCCATGTACAAACAACAGTCTTTACAACAAGGAAGTTATAACATGAACAACAACTGTGAAAATACTGGCCCTTCAACTTTTTTAGATACTACGCTAATTTTTTTCAAATAATGGATTTCATAAAGGCCAGAGGGAAAATGATGTTCAGTTACCACAAATTTCATCAAATAATTTAATTATAAACTAATTAGAAGATAATGATGCAAATAAATATCATACCAAATTCCTGTATTTAGTTTTATGTTTCTGCTTTTGCAAATCCCATTATCAAACTAAGAGGTCACAGTAACTTCTAGCTGGGAACTTAAGTATTACTTTAGCTGGTAAGACACAATAAATGATTCAAGACAACAAAGCCTCTTATTAAACTCACCCCAGGTTATCTATACCAATTCAGTGATTCTTAAGAATTAAGTGTGTTGCCAGGTTTCATGTTGACATTAAGCAAAAGTCCATCATCATAAAATCAGAAGTGACGCCTTTAATGGCACACTTAGACTATCACAAACAAAGTAATTAGCAGGAAGAACAGCCTTCTCATTATATTATTCTAGTTGATGTACCTCAAAGCAGCAGTGGAAAGTTTACTGTTCCTAATTTTAAAAAAGCTTAGCTCTCTGGCATCTGTTACCATTACAAAACAAATAATCTCACACACCTGCTGAAACTGTAAAAATACCTTGGATTTGTGGCTGACAGTCACTACTGGGAATTTCCGTAGTACCTTTTACTAACATAAAATGGTCAGACTCTACGCAAACCAATTTATTCAAACACTCCAAATGGATGATTCCAATACCTACCCCTCATCCTCGGTGCATATTCAATGCACCTTTCAATGAAATATCCACACTCCAACTGTGACACATGATGCTTCAATGGCAGTAACTGAGGCTTCTCTTCCTCTCTGTTCTCACTCCTCAGACTCAAAAAAAATTCCACAGCTCAAATCAAAAAATTTTTCTATACACTGGGAACTAATGGTAAAAATGACAGCAGACAAATGCTGGAGAACAAAAAAAGAAAAATAACAGACTTCAGAGTACTTCAATTAATAACAGCACTTCAGTGCAAAGCAGCTTCTCTGGAGAGCACCCATAAAGGGGTTGAACAACAGAGTTGTAAGAGAGACTGCAAATGGGTTTCTCCATCTCAAATACAGCAAGTGTGCCACAAATGAAAGAAGATGTTATGACTCTCAAAATTCTACTTTACAATTAAATGATGAATGTGAATACTCCTAAGCCCTTGTGCAGCAATAGGCACTGTAAGCACTTTACATGCAACTTGTTATGATCTGTGGCTACAAGTGCCATGGCTTATTCTTGAAGCTTGTGCCAAAGTCTCAAAAATTACTTTTTCTTCAGACAAAAAGAAAACTAGGCCAAAAAAAAATTATTTATTCAGGATAGAGAAGTCTAGCACTCCCACAGAGTAAGAGCTTTGGTCAATACAGTTCAAACATCTCATTCTACCTATCTGACCAAATCCTCCATGCTTTCTTCAAAGAAACTCAAACCCAGTGAGTGACCAGACACTCAGATTTACCACATGGTTTTTGGGAAGTATCAGGAAAGGGTAGTAATGGGACTGGAAAAGGCTGGAGAAGGCCACCTGCTACAATTCTTTTCCATTACAGCTGCCCAAATAACCCTTAGCCTTCCTACAGTGGTGCACACCGACACACCACTCGTGGTTACGTGAACTCAGCTTTGCATTTGAGCTTTTAAAGCTCAGTAGGCTGGTAAAACATTTGCAGAGAACCTAAGCAATAGAGAAAAAAAAGAGGTATGTTTCAGTATTTTCTGCCTTGGAACAGGTGAGGAATAGAAGTGCTTTTCCAGCCTGTGGAAATACTGTCAAACTCCAGAAGCCCAAAGCAGGCAACAAATGATCTTGAGTGTTTCAAAGTGTGTTAAGCAAGACAACAGAATTACCTGGGCAAAGGCCCTTGCTGTTGTCACGTTCCCTTCCTCTGTTGCGAGGTTATAAGACCAAAGTATTAGGTTTGATGATATAAACAGAAAAGTTCCAAATACAAAAAAATATTCATCTGTTTGTTTTCACATAATCCACTGCACGCAAGACGTGTAACAGACATTTTATATCATAGAATCAGAACCAATTGGGTTGGAAAAGACCTCCGAGATCATCAAGTCCAACCCTTGGTCCAACTCCAGTCCATTTACCAGATCATGG